>JAVJIF010006482.1:0-173784 GCA_038442645.1 Agave tequilana
GTGGATGAGTATGCTGCGGAGTTCCTGAGGCTAAGCCGGTTCGCTCCATATATGATAGCAGAGAAGAAGACCGGGCGAATTGATTTCAGCAGGGGCTGAGGCTGGACATTCAGAAGTTCTTGGTCACGCAACAGTTGGGGACTTACTCTCAGATCCTCGGCGCTGCTCGTGGTCTGGAACAAGTGATGGAAAAGGAGAACAAGAGCAGGTTGCGATGAGGCCATTAAAGCGACCTTTCGAGCAAGTTACTAAGTTACCTCCATCCAAGCCCAGCAATGCCCCACTGGGCAGGCGTCCGATCACTACTTCCCCGCCTGATGGTCTGCGACTTCTGCGAGAGGCCGGGACACATGCGACAGAATTGCAAGTGGGCAAATGGTCAATGCCTCGCTTGTGGATCCAGAGATCACATACTAGCTGACTGTCCTTCCAAGAGCCGAGGAGCATCATGCCTGCCCCCAACATCGAAAGCAGTTAGGAGGAACCCAGTGCCTGCAGGTAGAGGAGCTCCACTTCCTTCACAGCGACAGGTGTTCGAACAGGCTCAGAGGAGGCAGGAACCGGACGTGGAAGAGGGCAGGCTTTCAACCTGACTGCAGAGCAAGCTGAGGCATCAGAGGAAGTTGTGGCAGGTACCATTCTGGTTCATTCCGTTCCAATTGTATCGTTATTTGATTTTGGTGCTTCCCGTTGCTACATATCTACTAGATTCGTTATGATGCATTCTATACCCTGTAATGATATGGATAACCAGTGGGAAATTAGTACAGGGAATGGGGGGGTTATAACCACTAGTAGGGTATGTAAGTGTTGTTATTGGAGATTTGCGGAAGACAGTTAAGGACAAATATGTTTATGATAGACACCGGTGGATATGATGTGATCCTAGGTATGACATGGCTTAGTAAGTATCATGCGGTGATTGATTGCCAGAATAAGAGCATAATCTTCAGGATTCCACATCAGTCCGAGTTCAAGTTTATTGGGGAATCAAAGGCATCCAGACAGAAGCAGCAAGGGGACTGCGCCACTGCAGAAATTCAAGAGAAGCCGATACTGGTAGTGGAAGAATTTTTAGATGTGTTTCCAGAGGACCTACCTGGACTTCCGCCAGATCGAAACTTGGAGTTCGCTATCGAAGTCATTCCAGGTACTGCCCCTATTTCTAAAGCACCATATCGGATGGCACCTATGGAGCTAGCAGAATTAAAGAAGCAACTGCAGGAATACTTGGATAAAGGCTTCATCAGGCCCAGTGTTTCACCTTGGGGAGCTCCGATGTTGTTGGTAAAGAAGAAGGATGGTAGCAGAAGGATGTGCATTGATTATCGGGAGTTGAACAAGGTCACTATCAAGAATAGATATCCTTTGCCTAGGATAGATGACTGTTCGATCAACTAACTGGAGCTAAGTTATTCTCGAAGTTAGATCTTCGGTCTGGATATCATCAACTGAAGGTAAAGGAGGAAGAAATTCCAAAGACGGCTTTTAGGACTCGTTATGGTCATTACGAGTTCTTGGTCATGCCATTTGGAGTGACCAATGCTCCAGTAATCTTTATGGATTTGATGAATCGAGTGTTCTCTCCATTCTTAGATAACTTTGTAGTAATATTCATTAATGATATTCTAATTATTCTAAGAACGAAGAAGCACGTGCTGAGCACTTAAGAATCGTGTTGCAGACCCTTCGGTAGGAGAAGCTCTATGCCAAACTAAGCAAGTGTGAGTTCTGGCTTAAGAGTGTGCATTTTTGGGGCATGTTCTTCGGGAGAAGGCATCTCAGTGGATCCCAGCAAAGTTCAGGTAGTGAAGGATTGGCCTATCCCGAAATCAGTAACCGAAATAGGAGTTTTCTGGGGTTAGCTGGATACTATCGGAGATTCGTGCAAGACTTCTCAAGAATTGCAGGACCTCTGACCAAGCTTACCCAGAAGGGGGAGAAGTATGTTTGGACAGCGGAGTGTGCTAGTGCTTTCGAAGATTTGAATAAGAGGTTGATGACGGCTCCAATTTTGAAGATGCTTGATGGAACTAGTGGTATGGTCATTTACAGCGATGCGTCAGGAAAAGGATTGGGATGTGTGCTAATGCAGTATAGGCATGTGATAGCATATGCGTCCAGACAACTCAAGCGCCACGAGAAGAACTACCCTACACATGATCTGGAGTTGGCTGCAGTGATTTTCGCCTTGAAAATTTGGAGGCACTATCTGTTGGGTGATCAGGTGCTAATCTAAACTGATCACAAGAGCTTGAAGTACATCTTCACTCAGAAGGAGCTAAACATGAGGCAGAGGAGGTGGTTGGAGCTGATGGCTGATTATGATATTGACCTACAGTATCACCTAGGAAAGATCAATGTAGTATCAGATGCCTTGAGCAGGAAGCCGGAAGTGTCTATGGCAATGCAAATCACTTAACAGAAAGAATATTCGAGGAGATGAGGCGAATGGACCTGATGGTAATTTGAAGGGCAATATCTCCCGGCCAATTGATGGTCATGCAGATTCAACCAATCTTATTGGAGAAGATCAGGGAAGCTCAAAGCTGAGATCTCAAGTTGCAAGAATTCAGGGAACAAGTGGAAGCCGGGTTGAGGTCAGATATGCAGATCCATGCAGATGGGACGCTCCGTTTGGTAATAGAATTGTGTACCAAAGGGAGAGGTTAGCAAGAAGTGTTGGCTGAAGCTCATAGCTCGGCTTATTCAAAACATCCAGGGGGACAAAGATGTACCAAGACCTGAAGCAACGGTTCTGGTGGCATGGGATGAAAAGGGAGATTGCTCGGTATGTGACAAGTGTCTAGTATGTCAGCAGGTGAAGGCAGAACACTAGAGGACAGCTGGACTTCTTCAACCTCTGCCAATTCCCGAATGAAAGTGGGAGCATATCACTATGGATTTCGTCACTGCTTTACCTCACAGTCAGAAGGGAAATAATGCAGTATGGGTTATAGTGGATCGCCTCACGAAGTCAGCACATTTCATTCCTTTTAGACTGGGACAGTCTACGGAATTGTTGGCAGAGAAGTATATGCAGGAAGTCGTGAGACTCCATGGTGTGCCAGTCAGCATTGTGTCTGATAGAGACACTAGATTTTTGTCTCACTTTTGGAGAAGTCTTCAGGAAAGTTTGGGAACTCGTTTGAAGTTTAACACTGTATATCATCGCGGACTGATGGACAATCAGAGCGGACGATTCAGATTCTCAAAGATATGTTGAGGGCATGCATGCTAGATTTCAAGGGATCTTGGGAGGATCATTTACACTTGGCGGAATTTGCTTATAACAACAGCTACCAGGCTAGTATTAAGATGGCACCTTTTGAAGCCTTGTATGGGAGGAAGTGTAGGTCTCCTTTATATTGGGTTGACATTGGTGATAGGCGGCTATTGGGGCCTGAAATATAGTTCAGACTGTGGAGAAAGTTAAAGTCATCTGTGAGCGTCTCAAGGCAGCTTAGGATAGACAGAAACAGTGGGCAGATTTGAGCAGAAGGCCGCTGGTGTTCGAGGCAGGAGATAAGGTATTTTTGAAGATATCTCCAACGAGAGGAGTAATCAGATTCGGTAGTCGGGGGAAGCTGAGTCCCAGGTTCATTGGACCTTTTGAGGTTCTAGAGCGTCTAGGGGAAGTGGCTTATAGACTGGCGTTACCCCCATCTTGGATGGTGTGCATGATGTCTTCCATGTTTCTCAGTTGAGAAGGCATGTCCGAGATGACAATCTGTTTTGGATCATGCTGAGCTGGAGCTTCGGCCGGATTTATCCTACACTGAAAGACCTATGGCTATTCTGGACCGAACCACCAAGGAACTGAAGAAGCAGATCATCCCACTTGTTCTGGTTTCTTGGGGCAGGCGATCTCCGGGTGAAGCGACGTGGGAGCGAGAGGACATTATTCGCGATCGCTATCCTCACTTATCTCATGGCGATTAGGTAACTTCTTTCTTCCTCTTGAATTTAAATTTCGAGGGGGAAATTTTCTTATTAGGTGGGTAGAATGTAATACTCTTGTTTCGTAATACTTAAAAATAAAATGACAAAAAAATAATAATAATAAATAAATAAATACATATATATATTTGTTTATGCCAAGTTTCGAATTCTGTTCCTTTTTACTAAATCCTAATACCTAAACCATAATGTCACATTGGCGTGTGGTTAGTAGGAGAGCTAAAGTATTTTAAACAACCCAAAGTCAAATTTCTAACTGAAAGATCTAAAGAGATTTTTAGGGATCTCTTATCTTAACAACCTGAATTCTTATCTTAACAACTGATTCCTAAAAATCCTAATCTAAAAGATTTTATCCTATTATATTACCGTAACTCTTTTCTCACCAAAAGAAAAAAAGGAAAAGAAAGAAAAGAGCGATAGTTAGAAAGAAATCTAAATCCATCATTCTTCCTCATCCCTTCACCGCTTCTTTGAACTGATCGTGACGGAAGAACTTGTTCGAGGCTTGGAGATTGAGGAGCAGACGAAGGGGATCTATCCAAGTAGATTTAAATTTTTATGAAGTAAGAATTTTATTTTAAGCATCATGATTTGATTTGTTCTTATCTAGATTAAATTGTTGAAATAGAATTTAACAATCTATCATGAAATGTAAATTCCCCTAAGATCTAGATAATTGAATGAATTATAAATTAATGATATACCATGCTTAAACTTCTTCTTATAATGAATTTGATCTTATCCAATATATATGCAAATAAAATAAATTGTATGAAAAAATCCATAAAATTTAATTTACCATGCTTAGATTTATTTTCCAGGAATCATTACTACAACACCCTTGTTTAAATAAAACCTATATAAGTAATGATTTATTACCCCAATTAGATTATAGGAAACTTAAAAAAAAAAGGAAATTCTGAAATATTAAAAAGAAAAAAAATGAGTCGGATTAAATAAATTGCAAATTAAATAAATAACCAAATAAATAAATTCCCTTCCACAAAGAAAAATTTAGAACCTAACCCTAACAATCTAAATTATATATATATGGTAATGTATCCATGTATTTATTAGGGAGAAAAATTAGAAAAGATTCGAGTTTATATATTATATATATATATATATATATAATATATAATATAATATATATATATATATATATATATATATATATATATATATATATATATATATATATATATATATATATATATATATATATATAGGTAGGTAGGTAGGTAGGTATGTGTATGTTTGTATTAAAAAAAATAAAAATACAAAAGGAGCAACTGCTCTCGACCAAAGGCCGAGAGCAGTGTGACTGCACAGACCCAGCCAGGTCTGTGCAGCCGGGTCTGCACCCGACCCGGGTGCAGACCCGCACCCGGGTTGCCCAGGCCCAGTAGCCTGGGCAGCCACTGGGCCGAGCACAGAAAAAAAAAAACGCAAAACATTTGGGCCTGCTCTCGGCCAGGCCTGAGAGCAGACCCTGGGCCTAGCTCCATGGGCCAGGCTCAGGTCCAGAAAACAAAAAAAAAAACTAAAAATAAGAATGGGTCTGGCCATTGGGCCAGGCCAGAAAACCAGAAAAAAGAGAAGAAAAAAAGGAGTTAAATTCAGGGCCCATATTCAGAAGCCCAATTGCAGTCCAGCCCACAGATTTTCTAGTCCATTTTAACCCGACCCAAATACAAAAACAGACCCGCTAAGTTATTGAAAAACAATTCTTTTGGCTAGATAAAATTTGAAAAAAAATAAATAAAAATAGGGATAAATATCTAGATAACTCCTAGCATCTACAGAAAAAGTTTGGAATTATTTGCAGCTCATATGGGACTGAACCACTGCATTCAAAGTTGGAACCCGCTATTCAAATTTTCAGACCCGTTAAGAAAATTACATGTTTTAAACCATTTAAACCACATAAAAATCAGTAAATAAAATCTGAAAAATCCCATAAACTTTATACTTCATTATGCAACCTTATTTAAAGATCTGGATTGTCCACATTTGATTTAAAATACTGAATAAATAGAATATTTCATGTAAAAGTCGATATATGAAAAGTTCGATAAATTCTAATTCGAATATATATTAATGTAGATTTCTTCGATTGGTGCTTGGACACGTGATAGCCCAGGTGAGTGTTCTTTTACTCACTTTATAAGTATTATTATTTTTGTTTATTATGAAATGTATGTTATTTCTATTATTAAATAGTAAGCTATTAAAGTGATTGTTGGGTTTTCTAGAAATCTGAAAATGTTTAAAAATTGTAAATGATGAGATGGATTATGTTATCAAGTCACTAGAAAATACATACTGTTCTACTGTTACACTGTCATTACCACTGTTACTGTTTATACCAAGTGATTTACATGACATGATTATTAGATAACTTACACCGGGTGGGAAAATTGATAGAGGAAACGATATCGATATTTTGGGTTGACCTAGGATACAGGTTGCGCAGCCGAAAGAGGGTTCCACTGCAGGGTTCCTGGGGATGACTGGCATCCCATCTGTTCACTGTCTACTGTTTACAGTTTACTGTTACTGTTACTATTACTGTTACTGAGTACCTAGCGGTACGGCCAGGTTCAGCGCCAGGAAACTGAGGCCGTGGTCCCGGGTATGTACGGGACCCACCTAAAACACAGATACCCGTCTCCAACTATTGATTTCAAATAACTAGACACTAAGAATAGACATACACAGGTCATCTTGACACATGACTTTACATAAGATAGATTGTAGTAATAAATAGTTATACAATGTATATTACTGTGTTTTATTATGAATCATATATGCTAGACAATAGTATGATAACTATATTTGATTATGCATGTGTTGCTAGATTTTTGATTGCTAAAATGAAAGAGTTAAGAGTTTATCGTGTAGCTTCGGGCTAACGGGTCGCGTCCACGAGGAGGAATGCGATAGAAGCTTTTCGGTGTTTGTTTAATAACAAAGAATTGTGCTCGTTTTTTAATTGAAAAGAGAATGGAAAGAAGGAGATGATTAAAAGAGAAATTGCAACTTTGGAGAAGGCTTTGGAAAAGGTGATTTAAAAAGCTTGAAAATTATTTTGTTGATTATAATATAAGAAGGAGAAGATCTGGGCTCACTAATTTTTAACTCAACTATGTACTTATCTCAAGGAAATTTGGGTTGCATCACTTTTATTATAAACCAAAAATGTTTAGTTTCTTTTAATGTCCAAGCAAAACAAATAAGATCGTTTTATTTAAATCTTAAGCCCTTTCATTACAAATCATTAAGAAGTGAATATTAAACCATCAAGCGCGAAGAAGCAAGTATGGAATAAAAATAGTTCAAAGAGATTTGTGCTTTAAAAGTCCAAGTTTAAAGTAAAGAAATCCTCATGTGCTTTCAAGAATGAAGTTTTAACTAAGGTACTTTATGATTCAAAAAGTGTAGCTTTTTATGAAAATCAGTCAAGAGAGAGTGATAGAAGAGGTCCATTAGTGAGCCCAGAAAATGAATTAGCTACTCATTATGAAATGAAAAACAAACAAGAAAATGACAAGTAAACTTGAAATACCGAATTCGAGTAGAGTTGATCAAGCAAGTAGAAACTCTTTGATTGTCACTTCAAAGACGAATTACACACTCAATTCCACTCTTCTCTCTGGTGTTTGCACCAAACTAAAAATTATAAAACAAAAAATACAACTTCTATAGAGCCTAAATCCTTAAAGAATAAACAAAAATTCTAATCCTAGTCTTCGCTGATTTTTCAGTACAAAACCCAAGCTTTTATAGGTAAAAACCCAGAGGGCAGGGAGTGAGGAGATAAGGGGAGCAAACGCTCCCCTTATCTCCACCAACAAGTCGCGGATCTGCGGCTTGGGCTGCGGATCCGCGGCCTGGATGTGGCCAATTGGCCACATCCAGGTGGAAGATCAGATGGCGTGGCTTTGTGCTTCCTTTTGTCTTGTTGGATTTGCTGTTGCAGATCCCTGATTTGACGAAACGATCTTTGATTTGTTGGCTTCAACCGCTTGATTCAGGAAGATTCATTTCAACTGATTTTCAACCTCTCTGATACGCCAAGTTTTACCCTGATTCCCTGATTCGAATTTATTCTGAATTAAATGAGCTTTTGGGCTCGTTTCTCTGGCCTATCCTTTAGCAATGGGCCTGCATTTTATAAAGAACAATAGGACTTATTAATATGATTTATTTAGATAACAAGAATGGAAATGTGACAATATGTATGCAATATATGTGACCGATCACACCCCCACACTTATCTTTTGCTCGTTCTCGAGCAAAATATCAAAACTAATCTTAATCAATTATTAGACCACTATCACAGGTCACTCGATTGCACTGAGCATGTGCAACAAGCCGTTAAACCTCTAGGTTAACCCTAGAGGACGAGTTTTGTCTCATGAGGGTTTTCAGTGGATTGCACCCACAAAATCCAAAAAGAAAGAGAAAAAAGTTAGTATTTTCAAAAAGTATTTGAAAAAAGAAAATATTTGAAGTATATTTGTGAGAGTTTAAGTAATCTATAAGTTATAGGAATATCAAATTTTTTATTCCTAAACTTAGTCTCTATTCAACAACATGTCATCAATCAAAGTAAGGAGTCAAATTGTTTTTCTCATCTAGTCTATTAATTTACCCTGAGTCGTATGCACCATCGTGGGTGAAGTTGACTAAGGGTTCTTTAACATTAACTCCTATGCTTTATTTATATTTATTTTTGTGGTATTTATTCCTCAATTCCATTAGGCTTTCTAATCTGCCCATATAACGAGCCTTTAGTCAGTGACACCCAAACCGGACAGTTTTAGGGCACCAGGTGAGAAAACACCCCTAAGGACTTAAACACTCGAGCAGACAAGGCCACGAAACAAGGTTTTTATTTATAAAATGTACCCCTTTTAGGCGTGAATACTTATGCTTCATGAGGCATAGATACCCAGCTTAATTAGAGGATTTATATATATATATATATATTTTCAAACTTATCTAATTATCTTTTGCATAAATACCAAGGCTTGCTTAGGCCAAAGCACCTAGCTAATCAATAATTAGATTTGTTTATTTTTTTATTTTTTCATATAGTTTTTTTTTTTTTTTTTTTTATAAGGCATAAGAGTCTTTATTTTGAACCCTAAGTGTGTAAGTGTATAAAGTGTACATATTTCATCAAGGTAAATATCAAGACTAAATTACTTTCACAAATTTTCTTCCTAACCCTAAAAATCAAACAAGTCATCTTATTTTGACCAAGTGTAAGAAATCCTAATTATGATTTTCCTATTCCTTAAAATTGACTTAATTTCTTACAAAAATTTATCAAAATATTGTTCTTACCTTTCAAAAAGTTTTTTTTTTGAAGTTATATTAGTTATGTTAGAACTCTTATATTAGTCATGTTAGAACCATCCCCCTCACTTATCTCATGCATTGTCCCCAATGTGCGAAAGAAATGTATACATGCATGAAATGAAATGTAAAAGAGGTGCATATATTATACAGAAATATGTACAACATCAAGTTTCTCCCACACCTAGCTCTTTTTCGGTTTTATCCCTCTAGCTCTCTTCCCGTCATTCCAATGGGTCCTCTTTAGAGGGCATAGTGGGGAGGCCAATTTTTCTGTCATTTTAGCTCTCTTCCTCCCCAGTCTCAACTTCTTTAGGTTTTCCTTCCTCATATTTCTACATTCATTATTCAAAAATTGATCACCACCATACTTCTCAGTTGGAACTTCCTCACTATGAATGCCTAGGAATTCTAACTCAGTTCCATATATCTCCTCAAAACTTAGGTCAACACTTTCCCCTAGAGATGTGTAATTAACCAAAAGATCTCTAGTTGGTTCATCCAAACACATGAGTTCTTCTTCGAAGAGTTTTCAAAGGGTATGTCAATCGGAGGTTCTTGAATTATATTCTCATGCGATACATTATTGGTTGGCTCATCGAAAGTGAAGATATTCAAATCAAATTTCCCTTTTTAAAAGGTACTCTAACATTAGGATCTCCGACATATGCCTTCTCATCAAGATAATCGCATTCATTCATAAATAATTCATTAAGAAACAGCGACTCATCTTCTATATCTTCACTCTCTTCATC
Organism: Agave tequilana; assembly: GCA_038442645.1. Lineage (NCBI taxonomy): Eukaryota > Viridiplantae > Streptophyta > Magnoliopsida > Asparagales > Asparagaceae > Agave > Agave tequilana. The sequence goes on from JAVJIF010006482.1 coordinate 10,086, forward strand.
ACAATTATTTTCAACAAAGTTTACCTCAAATGTTTGATCTCTTATCTTACGAGGTTGTTTTTCTATGTTGAAGACATTGACTTCTCTAGTCATGTCCCCCAAAGTTAACCTCATGGACCCATTCCTACAATTGATGATGGCATTGGCAGTAGCAAGGAATGGTCGCCGTAGGATAACAGGAGTTTGAGCCCTATGATTGGAGTTAGACACAGGTTGTGTCTCTAGAACTATGAAATCAACAGGGTAAATAAACTCCCCTACCCGGATAAGGACATCATTAATCTCCCCTTTGGAACTTTCACTGAACGGTCAGCCAGTTGGATAGTGACTCGAGTTGGACTAAGATCGCCCAACCCGAGTTGTTGATAAACTGAGAATGGAAACAAGTTGATACTTTCCCCCAAGTCAAGAAGTGCACGACTAATCTCGGCTTGTCCTATTGTGCAGGCAATGGTTGGACTACCTGGATCCTTGTACTTAACAGGGATCGGACCCAATAGTAGCTCACTAATATTAGTGGCTAAGAAGACCTTTTTAGGTACATTAGTCTTTCTCTTCTTGGTGCACATATCCTTAAGAAACTTAGCATAAGATGGGACTTGTTGGATGGCATCAAGAAGTGGCACATTTATCTTCACTTGATTAAAGATCTCAATTATCTTATCCATGTATGGATTTTACTTGTTTTTCAGCCTATTAGGAAATGGTGATATAGGCTGGTGCACATGTCTGGTTGACTTATCTCTTTCAGATTCATTAAATTTAGGAGGAGTGGGATTAGATGAGGTGGATGCTGAAGTGTGATTGTGCTGACTAGGATTAGGTGGTGTTGACACTTGGTTATCAATTTTCTTTTTCGACCTCAATGTATGAACATCATTACATTGATTCAGTGATTGATCCTCAACCAAATGAGCTTGTTGTGAATTCCTAGGATTCATAATTGGTTGACTGGGCAAGGTACCCTTTTGCCTCTCATATTGTGGGTTGGCTAACTGGCTCATTTGACCCTCTAGCCTCTGGATTGTTTGCATGAGGGAATCTTAGTTCTTCATGTACCTTTCCATGTTTCTCTCAAAATCAGTCATTCTCCTTTCGATTTAAGGATTCTGGAAGGAAGATGGTGGAGCTTGGTTGGGAAAATTTTGTTGATAATTTGAAAAATTGTTGGGAGAATTGTGAGGGTGATTGGAAAAGTTGGGTTGATGATTGGAAGAATTATTGAAATAATGGAAGTGGCTTGCATGGTTTGACCGTGGGTGGTCATTATTTTGTTGACTCCATGAGAAATTGAGTGATTTCTCCAGCCAGGATTGTACATTGGAGCGTAAGGATCATTGTTCGGCCTTGAAAAGGTCGCATTCATCAGTTCAGAAAAGTGTTGGTAAGCTTGAAATACAGGACACTCCTCAAACACATGATTCATGGCCTGACAGTAAGTACAACCTGGAGTTGGAAATTGGTTCGGGCTGACTTGATTGACTGGACTTGGTTCCTTAGTTTCTAAAGCTTCCAGTCTTCTCGCTAGGTTAGCTAACTTAGCCTCGTTAGCTATGGATGATTCAATTGAATGGAGACCTCCTTTTGAAGAGATAGAGTTTGGATTTCTAGAGCTTTCACTAGTAGGTTCCCATTGGATGATTTTTTCAGCTAGATTCTCATATAAATCCCATCCTTCATGCTCATCCTTCTGTAAGAATCCCCTTGGCACATGCTTTCTAAGAGGGTCTTGGTCGAGTAGTCTAAACCGTCATAAAGAATTTGGCATTGTCGCCATTTCTCTATTCCATGCTGAGGACATTAGACAAGGAGGTCTTTGAAGCATTCAAAGTACCTCCAAAACGGTTTACTAGGTTCTTGCTTGAACTGCATGATGTTTTTCCTAACGAGAGCGTTCTTGTGGATTGGATAGAATTTCTTCAAGAAGACCTTGATGAAACCATCCCAATATGTGATAGAGCCGGCCGCTAAGCTGTAGAGCCATTTCTTGGCTAAGTCCTTAAGAGCAAATGGGACAAATCTCAACCTAATAGCATCATCTGCAAGGTGTAGGATTTTCATCATTAAGCATACTTCCTCAAATTCTCTTATGAAGAAATAAGCATCTTCAGACTCTAAGCCATAGAACTTATGGAGTGTATTGATGAACTGTGGCTTAAGCTCAAAGTTGTGTTCACCAACCGATGGAAGTTGGATGCAGGATGGAAGTGATGATCTAATGGGATAGAACCTATCCTGCAAAGATGTCGGTCGATCCATAACCGAATATGGTCTTATTTCGAACTTGGGTGGTGATGTGTTTCTAGTTAACCTAGATTAATTAGGGTCTCTTGAAAACACACTTGCATACACAAACACAATCACGAACAAGTTCACCAAGAGTCAAGAAGAGAAAACAACCAAGCCTAGTCTAAGGTAACCTTGACCTAGACAACTCCTAACTGGTTGATTGTCCACAGGAGGTATAATATAGACTTTGACCACAAGCTAATCAGCCAGGTCAGGGCAAGATTGGTGGGAGGTTATCCATCAAAGATGTTCCTTAATTAAGTAACCACCAACCTTTGGGCTTTCGGTCCTTAATCCCCTTCTTAGACACTGATTTGGCAGGAGTCAAATTCTAACACCTTCCCCCTTAGGATAATCTCCTAGTGAGTTCGAGATGTCCCTAAGGCCAAGGTCTATCAGATTTTACTTAGGCTTAGGTTGTGCATGCTTGGAGATGGTTTGTGGGCTAAGGAAGGGTAATGACTTCCCCACCTTATCTTGATTTGGGTTTTGCCCTTAGAATTGATTCGTGCAAAGTTTGCAAGATATAGAAAAGTAGCATTCAAAAGCAAATATCACCCAAGAATGTTTCCTAAACTATATGCTATGCATACATACCTTGTCTCCAGCTATCTTCAACAGTAATTGTAAAATAAACGTAATTAGACAAATGCCTAGAATGCAAGTCTAAACGTTTTTTTTAAGCAATTAACAATCACTCAAATTACTATTGGATTAAAAACAGGGATGGTGGATAGTAGATATAGCAAGAATATAACGTACAAAAACTTAATTTTTTGCGAGCAATATGTCCTGCAAAAAAAGAGTTTTAGTAGTCCAATGAAATTTTCAACTTTTACAATGCAATTTCTTGAAATTCTGTTTCCTACTTTTGAGAGTAGGGGCACAGAATTTGCAAGTCTTCTCTTGCAAAGCTTGAATGCTAGATCTGAATCTTAAAGTCCTTGAAACAACACACCAAACTTGTTAACAAACAAATACACCGTTCTCTCCCCGGCAACGGTTAAGAGTTTACCGTGTAGCTTCGGGCTAACGGGTCGCGTCCACGAGGAGGAATGCGATAGAAGCTTTTGGTGTTTCGTTTAATAACAAAGAATTGTGCTCGTTTTTTAATTGAAAAGAGAATGGAAAGAAGGAGATGATTAAAAGAGAAATTGCAACTTTGGAGAAGGCTTTGGAAAAGGTGATTTAAAAAGCTTGAAAATTATTTGGTTGATTATAATATAAGAAGGAGAAGATCTGGGCTCACTAATTTTTAACTCAACTATGTACTTATCTCAAGGAAGTTTGGGTTGCATCACTTTTATTATAAACCAAAAACCTTTAGTTTCTTTTAATGTCCAAGCAAAACAAATAAGATCGTTTTATTTAAATCTTAAGCCCTTTCATTACAAATCATTAAGAAGTGAATATTAAGCCATCATGCGCGAAGAAGCAAGTATGGAATAAAAATAGTTCAAAGAGATTTGTGCTTTAAAAGTCCAAGTTTAAAGTAAAGAAATCCTCATGTGCTTTCAAGAACGAAGTTTTAACTAAGGTACTTTATGATTCAAAAAGTGTAGCTTTTTATTAATCAGTCAAGAGAGAGGTGATAGAAGAGGTCCATTAGTGATCCCAGAAAATGAATTAGCTACTCATTATGAAATGAAAACAAACAAGAAAATGATAATTAAACTTGAACATACCGAATTCGAGTAGAGTTGATCAAGCAAGTAGAAGCTCCTTTGATTATCACTTCAAAGACGAATTACACACTCAATTCCACTCTTCTCTCTGGTGTTTACACTGAACTAAAAATTATAAAACAAAAAATACAACTTCTATACTATCTAACAAAGAGCCTAAATCCTTAAAGAATAAACAAAAATTCTAATCCTAATCTTCGCTGATTTTTCATTACAAAACCCAAGCTTTTATAGGCAAAAACCCAGAGGGCAGGGAGTGAGGAGACTCCCCTTATCTCCACCAACAAACCGCGGATCCGCGGCTTGGGCCGCGGATCCGCGGCCTGGATGTGGCCAATTGGCCACATCCAGGTGGAAGATCAGATGGCGTGGCTTTGTGCTTCCTTTTATCTTGTTGGATTTACTGTTGCAGCTCCCTGATTTGACGAAACGATCTTTGATTTGTTGGCTTCAACCACTTGATTCAGGAAGTTTCATTTCAACCAGTTTTCAACCTCTCTGATATGCTAAGATTTGCCCTGATTCCCTGATTTTGAATTTATTCTGAATTAAATGGGCTTTTCGTCTCGTTTCTCTGGCCTATCCTTTAGCAATGGGCCTGCATTTTATAAAGAACAATAGGACTTATTAATATGATTTATTTAGATAACAAGCATGGAAATGTGACAATATGTATGCAATATATGTGACCGATCAATTTTCCATGTTATCTTTATGTCCCCTCTTTTAATCACTCACTTAGGTCGCTATTGACGACCCTGAGTTTGCTTGCTCAGGTTCTGATCCAGAGACTCTGCAGGAGCAGGAGTACTTCGAGCACCTTGCTGATCTTCAGTAGACAGATCTTTTCTATCTTCATATGTGAGAGACTTTTATTGTTTTGTTTCCTATGATTTCATTATGTTGTAATAAGTAAAACCTTTGGTAACATTATGTATTTGATTTCTCCTAGCTAGAATAATTGATAAACCTTATTTTATTTGAATTAATGTACTGAGGCTTAACGTATTTGTTTTGAGAATACGTCGCTGGCTCTCGTCACGTACCCTTTTTACGAGTATTATGATTGCGTGTGACAGTATACATGTGGCTTTCGTCCCCACGAATTCAACAGCTTCAAAACCATGTGGATCGGAGTATGGATAGTCGAGATATTGCCTGAATACCCACGAGATACGAAATAGGGTTCGATACGTAATAATTGAAAGTATTCAGGGGGCTTTTGTTAATTTTACAGTGTTCCAAAAATAATTAATTAACTCATCACGGGCTAAAATAAAATTTTACCTTTATTAGTATGGAGGTGGGTCAGGTCAGATCCTTAACGAGTCAGATCTTGATTTAGAACCCAAATCCTATATGGGTTTTTCAACCTATCAAAGCAGCATATGGCGCCCTGCTCTCGCCTGCGCCGCCAGCTACCATACCTGGCTCATCACTGGCCGCCTGCTTGGCGTCCCTGCCATCACGCCACCTCCAGCGCCCTGTAGCCGATCAGAGCCCTGAGGAGAGAGCAAGTGAGAGAAAGAAGGGGCCCTGCCACTGCACCGCTACACCGCCACCGTCGCAGACGCCTGCCTGGCTGGCCCTCGCCTGAGCCATCGACCTGCACCGCTCCGGTGCCCTCGTCGCTGACTGGATCCCAAGAGGAGAGAAAGAGAGAGTGCAAGAGAGGGGAAAGGGAGATAAGGGGGTGTCGTTGTTGCACCCCTATGACGTCGCCGATGGTGGCTCTCCTATACCGCTAGTGGTGGCCTCGTGTCATCACCACCGGCAAGCCGGTGGTGCCATCATGAGGAAGCAAAGAGAGGGAGAGTGACCTCTAGAGAGAGGGGGGAGAGAGAGAGTCCGGGAGAAAAAATGAGTGATTTCTCTCAAAACACCTACATATTTCACTCCTTTCTTCAACTCATCATCCACATGGCACAAGATCCATGTTTTCTCGATTCTCCATAATCCCCATCCCTCATTAACCCTCCTTCACCTACCATAATATAATATGTGTGTATGTATTTTATGAAATATCTCATATAACCATACTATAATACACACACGCGCACTAACTATTAGAGTTAAATACTAATACTCAATATGTATACCAGTGTTTCAAGAAATATATTTATATTTATTTATATATTTTTCACGTACTTTCGTACACTCTGTTATTCAATACAATTTAATAAACAATTTCAAAAAAAACTACTCGATAATATACATATCATCGATTCTCTTTATCGGTATAATCCAAAATTCAGGAATATGAAGAATAAAGTAAGATTTAAAAGATTTGAGTGTTACATATACACTTATATCAGTGTGCAACCATATATAGATATCAGTATTTCTCATACTTTTAGATCGTCTAACATTGAATTGGCTTTTGTAGTTTGGAACACTCTTTGCTCTCTTGGGAAACAAACGCCAAATGAAAAAAGAGTGAATCGGATGATGGAAGTGATGCTTCCAATTTGTGCTACATGGTCTAAGGGATGACCCCCTTGAGGTAAATTCTAAATCCGAGCTTGAGGAAGATGTTGACATGCCATATGATGAGCTTACTTCACTTTATTAACGACTTCTTAAAAGTATGAATTGCTTAAAATAGAAAACAAAAGTTTGAAAACTGAAAATGATTTGGTTTCAAAAGAAAAGGACTCTTTTCAAAAAAAATTTGAAATTATTTCTAAAGAAAGTGCATTTTTGGAAAAGGAGAATGTTCTTTGACTTCAAAATTAAATGAAATTTGTGAAAGAAACAATTCATTGAAAAATAAACTTATTTTGATGGGGAAAAAATAAAATGTTTTAAATGAAAATAAATCCTTGAAAAAGAAATTTTTTAAAAGAAAAAGTAAATATTTTTAAAAAGAAAAAGGATTTTGTTTCTCATGATTCTTGTTCCAAAATTGATAATGATATTTGCATTATGAAGAAGAATATTGATTATTTGGGCTCCACTTTGAGCCAGTGTGCATTTAAACACAATAAATTGGAATCTATATTTCGCAAGAAATAAGTTTCACACATGCATGCACATACCCCATGGCATACACATACACACCATGTTCACCCCACTCACATGTATGCTAGAGTGTACAAATGTACACATTGCGGCTGCAAAGGCCATTTAGCAAAATTTTGCTTTAATAGAATAAATTATTTAAATTTTGCAAATAAAATATTTGGGCTCCAATTGTTTCAAACTCGTGACCCAAAAAGATATGGGTACCAAAATTTTCACCTCTTATGTTTGATGTAGGCGTGGGCTCTCACATGACGTAAGGAGAATGGTGACTTGGTGGTGGATGCATGAGATAGATGGACATACCAAATTGATGCATCACTATTAAGGAAGCTTGGTGGGAGGAGCACCATGGTTTGGAGAATTAGAGAATAGTTAATATAGTTTGGTAACTATCTCTACTCTTATTTTAGTATACATGCTTTTACATTGATGATTTTTTAATATGTTGTGATTTTAATGCTCATTATGTTTGTTTATATTTTTGCACTTCATATTTTGATTGCATGTTTAGATGAAACTTTTATTAAACTTGTGTTTATGCTTGTACAACTAGTGAGCCACATTTGATTATTATGTGTTTGTGTTTTATTACTCAATTGTACCCATTAGATGTACTTGTACAACCTTGTTTTGATGATCCTTGAACCTTAACTTGTATTCCCTATTTTTGTATCTGTTTTCATAAAAATGTGTTTAGCTTCATGTATATGTCAATTTTGTCTATAACTAATAGATTTACATGTATACCATAGAGTCATTTTCCTTCATGCAAAATTCTATTATGAACTCAATTGTGTTTGGGATATGTATGTATACTTTTAGTCTTGACAAAGCATACATATACCTAGAAGCTTGTTAAATTTTGATTAAAAATTTAGGTTTTGATAATTTTTTTGTTTTCGTGAATCTGTCATTTACATGATTCTTGTACACTCACATTTTTATATTCACTCATGACTTTATTTCATGAGCTCATCTTTGAGCTTTATAGATATTGAGTGGTAACTCTTGTGTGATATGCATATTTCATGAATATATAATTGTTTTTATTCCTTACTAGTTTTCGAAATTATCATAAAACTAGTTTCATTATTCTTCAATTTGGTAGAATTTTCAAACTATGCTAAAATAATTTTTAAATCTTATTTTTGAAAACCCCTGCCATCTGAGGGTGGATGGTTGGGTGGCCATGCCTTGTGTACCTTATTAAATATCTTTCAAACATGTGCGTGAAAGGGTGGTAGGTATGAGATATACATGATTTCAATGAAAATTTCTTTTGTATACTCATATTTTATTTTTCTATATATGTATGTATCAAATTTCAAGTTGTATTTCCATTTTCATACTACATATGTATGATATGAATTGCATAATGTCTTTACACTTTTTTAAAGTACAAATTATGTTTATGCTAAGCTTGACCTTATTCCTAATGTTAATTGGCATCTTTATAAGTTTATGCATTGATTTTAATTGATAGTTTTTGCTTGTATCAAAATATATTTCATATTTTACTTCAATTGGTATCAAAAACTTACAATTAATTACAATTGGTATTAAAATTTACTGTTGATATCATAATTTATTTTGTTGACTATAAGAAATTTCAGAATTTTATTTTAAGTATTATCAAAAAAATTCAAAATTTGTTAATATGTATATGCAAGGGGAGCTTAACATCTCCTCGATATATATATTCATGTTGAGTGTATTACATATATAGTAAAGGAATCTTGAGAAGATAGTCCAGGGCCCTCCACCTTGAATTCGGTTATACTCTGTGTGTTTGCATAAATTTTTTTTTTAATCCGCATTAGTTTGCATTAGATTAGCTTGTCACATATTCACCCCCTCTAGGTGACCTATATGCCTATGGGGCACATATGAGAGAGATTGCGAAATCTCTCAATATATTCCCGCACGAATTCTCCTCTTTTTTGGACCGTCGAAAGGAGCTTATCTATGGTCATCTCGGTGTCATCCTCGTAAAATCGAGAAAGGAACTGAATTTTAGGTCGATCCAAGAATTAATAGAGCCAGTAGGAAAGCTTCTAAACTAGTCAAAGGCTACTCCTTTTAGAGTGTCGATGAATAGTCTGGCCATGACAGTATCGTTGTCTATCACGTTGCTAGTTTGCGATTGGAAGTAATAGATGTGCTGATTTGGCGAGCCCTTGCCATGGAATATGTGTAGCGTAAGTGGCTTTAAATTCGACGGATAGGGAACTAAATCCCATTCCAGCAGGTAGGGACGCATCATCCCTACATTTTTCAGTTCATCCCTCTGAACTAGAGATATGATCTGAGCTTGGATGCCTTTGATAACATCGGCATCAATTGCGGAACTTGCCTTTGACTTTTCAGTCTTAGGGGGTTCTGTGTCGGGGTTCTCCTCGTCATGATTGTTACCGACAATTTCATCATTGCTACAATTGTTTATGAGTTGCGCCAACATTTGCTGGATGTTATCCAAAGCCACTTTCTAAGCTTTGAAAGATTTCTCTTAAGCCTCCATACTGTGATGGAGATCGTTATCATGGTTGTTGTAGGCCACGTTGGCCGACACAGTCTTGCTCCGAGCTAACTATGGCAGAGAAAGCATAGTTGCTGGCTTTTTCTTCATCATCTGAACAGTGGAAGAGTCTTCTCACTAGTTCTGTTGACATAGCCTATGTGAAAGAAGAGGGATGTCCATAGTTGTAGGGCATTGCTACCCTAGAGCGGGTACCTCGGAGGACACCTTTTGGTTCAATCAGAACCTGACTTAAGCCTAGGCTATAGTCAAGATCTGGGAAACTAATTGAGAGAGCGCAATCCCCCTGTCTTACTCTTCAAGATCGCATCAAATCTCTTCCTCTACCCATCATATTGACAGAACTGCATTGAGACGGCGAGATGTACACCTGCTCTTCAGGGTGGGACTTTCTCTTGTTGCTCAAAAATTTCCGCAAGTCTGTATTGGCTGGACCTAATCAATCCAACACAGATACTCAAGGAGGCTGGATACTAGCCCTGATGGGTAGAATAGTCTTAGGCTTAGCCTAAACTTAGCCTTAGAGACTTTTTTCTTGGCTAGGGGCGAAGTTAAGATAGCTTCACCACGAGGCAAAGCTACCTCAGCACTTGGTGCTTTAGTACTGTGAAGTACTTTCTTTTTTTGAGCGAAGTAACTTCGCTGGTAGCACCAAGTTGTGCTTTAGATCTAGCTTTGCAGACAGAAGCTTTGGCAATGGAGAGCGAAGCTACTACAGCTTCGGTGATAGCACTTATAAGTGCTTTGCCTTTAGTTTCGCGGGAGCAGCGAAGTTGAACTCTGTGAAAAGCTAAAATAGTCTCGCAGTCAGAGACTTTGTTAGCTTCGCCAGAAGCTAAAACAATGGATCTTTTAGCCTCGCATGAGGCTAAAGAGGATTTTTCAATCTAGAAAACCTTATAGGCTGATCTAGCTTCACACGCAATATAGAGGTGCTAGCGCAAAAGTTTAGTCTCTGTTAAGACTGAGTTAGGCTTGCAGGTGGCCTTCTTCATCTCGTCAGATTCTTGCTTCTAAGCAGTGGCCAGAGGAGACCTAGCCACTGAGATCTTCATGTACTTACACGCACTAATAAGGCTCGAACTGCCCTCTGAGAGAAGTTGCTCAAACTTCTCTTGGTCAAACTAGATAACAATATTTCAGTAGTAGACCCAAGGGTCTCATCATCACATTGCGGCACTGTCTTCTTATTGTTGAAAAAAATCTTCCCCAATGGAGTCTCCATCTTATTTTCCATTGATTTGATGTCTGGGAAAACTTACAAAAAAATCGAAGAGGCTTACAAGTAATAATAAAAATTATAAGAATAGAGTTTTCTACATAGTGTGCCGGTGAAAGTCAGATCAGCGCGCGATCACTTTGTTCCATTGACGATGTGAGTGATTAAGTCTTCTGTCTAGAGATTTCCTTCTCGTCTGGTTCCAAAATTCCTTTAAGAAAGGAAGATTGTATGGGTATTAAAACCCTGAAAGAGAAACAAAGTTCTCTGAGAAAAGCCTGGAAGCTAAAAAGAGTGATCTCTAATGAAATCTCTCTAAGAAAATCAATCTACTTCTGAATTTTCTAGCAAAGAGGTTCCAGCCTTCTTTCCTTTTAGAATCAGCCTTGCATTGGGTTATTTATAGGCTTCAAGGGGTGTAACTGCTCCCCTAAAAATCAGCACAGTCTAGCATCGCTGCGAAGCTAGAGTAGCTTCACTGGGAAGCTAAACATAGCTTGTGTGAATCTAGCACATGCTGGTGAAGTTAAATAGCCAGCTGGTTCAGGGTTGTTTTATAAATTCCTTGATTTTCTCCATTTGTTTAAGGAATTTTCCTTGATCCTCTCCAACTGATTAAGAAGTGATTGGATCATGGCAAGCAACTGCCTAAAATGTGATAATGATCACATTAATCTCGTTCTGAGATTTAAATGGTCAAAAATGATCATATAAGATCGCAGCAGAACTAGCTCATAGCGGAGCTAAGAAAAGAGCTTCATGTGAAAGTAAGCCTACAGCGGAGCTAAGAAGAAAGCTTCATGCGAAGCTAAGCCCACAACGGAGCTGTTGATAGCTTGCTGTGAAGCTAATATTGAGCTTGCAGCGAAGCTAGGAGTTAGCCTCTTTGGGCCTCTTCAGAAGATAATTTTTGGCTCACTGTCTGTTTCACTGGATTAGTGGAATCTAAGTCACTAGTTTGTCCATCAGAGATGGACAGGTCTTCAGCCTGTCTGTGACCTGTCTTTTAAAAATGTTGACAAGTGACATCGTCAGAACTGGTTGAAGTGCTGTCTTGGAGTTTGTCTTTTCAAAGTGTCAACAGTTATAATTTTAAATTTCACCTTATAATTTCAACTCAAAGTCAATTAAATAAAGATATACATGAGGATACTACTCTCGACATAACATGCTAACACAAAGCCAACTATAGTCCATCTCTAAATAGAACTAGAACACATATGTGTGTGTGTGTGCGCGCGCGCGCACATTATCAGCAAAGGGATGGTCGAGTGGCGTGGCATCTTGGATTTGTTCTAAGAGGTCATGGGTTCAAGGCCCCCCTGGGCATGTGAGGGTGCTAAGGCACTAGGTTTTCTCCACAGTAACCGGGGGTTCGAGCATGCCACGTGGACACCGGGGATTAGTCTGAAGGCCGGTTAAACAACGAAGATTTATCTATAATAGAGTGGGGTGATATGGGATACCCTGAAACTTAACTTATGTTTCAAAAATTAATTACGCACACACAAACACACACACACACACACACACACACATATCCTCGAACCATCTTATACATAATTAATTATTTTATTTATTTAATAACATGAACTACACATATACATATTAACAAGACATTCAAATAAAATCAATCAACTTGCTGAACCCACACTAGTTGCTCCGAGCTCTTCGAGTATTATGCTCTTGCCTTAAAGCCAGGTCTTACTTTAGTCTTCACTTGAAAGTCATAAAATCTATGGGGAAGTGAGCTCAACGACTTAGCCAGTAAGGTAAAAAGATATCAAGTTTAGCATTTAATACCATTATAAAACAAATATGATGCAGCTAAGCAATTTGAAGAATAATCTCAATAATCTTTTTTCTTATAATAGGTACTCCAGCTTAATAGGTTACTGATACTTTTTATTATCTGATACTCATTCTTCACACTCTTCTGGGCATACGTGTCCAAATTTTCAACATATTATATTTTGTGTTATACAATCCTTACCTAATTGTTTAACTCTTATATTTACCTGGTGATTCACTAATCATATACATACCAATATCTCACTTATATTATTCAAGTTTTACATATGACACACGATTATACACATATACTTCATATCATACTAGTATATTTTGTGTTATACAATCCTAACATGATTGTTTATCTCTTATATTCACCTTGTGATTCACTAATCATATACATACCAATATCTCACTTATATTCAGTTCATAACATATTCAAGTTTTACACATGACACACGATTATACACATATACTTCATATCATACTAGTATATCATTCACCACCCATGGTAACACACAGATCATAACTACAACAGTTCAGTCTTTGCAATTATTTATCTCTTTTACTTACATACTATACTTATCTACATATTTCTAGATATTATATGTATTTCAATTACTTCAGGTTGCTTTCAGTTATTACTGAGTTTGATTTGTGCATACACACCGCATCACATTTTTGATTATTATTTACCGCACATGGTGGTACACAATCATACACACATGTCTAGACATAAATCCACAAATATGGTGATATATTGATCATCCAATCACATTAATAAATATCAGTCAATAACCCTGGTGATACACTAATCACCCAATTACGTTACTAGATATCAATTTACAATCCTGGTGTACATTGATCACCAATCACATTACTATATATATATCAATCAATAACTGATTACTCATCAATTTTTCATATTTATTGTCATATTGCCACATTTATCTTTTATTATCCTTTATTAAACTCTGTTGTTTAACCTCCTTTTTATGGATTAGTGTGCAGATATTTATTTAAGTCGAAAAGGAAAAGGAAAGCCCAAAAAGCGCACAAAAACCCAAATAAATTCAGAGTCAAAATCAATTATTTTCAAACCAAGAGAAGAAAAGAATATTCTCAGAATATCCATAGTCAAATCATAATTCTGATAATATACCTTTAGATGACTCAACGAGGCGATGATGCAGCAAAAAATGCTGAGTCATTAGATGACTCACTGATGCGCCTCCTCCTTATTTGTCACAAAAACGCAACCCAATCAGGGTCGTTGGTCCTACATTTTGGTGTGTGACTTCGTGTTGTCAGATCTCTGGGCTTCCTCCTATAAATACCCAAGAAGAGGCAGAGACAGAGATATCGCCAAGCAGAGATCAAGAATTATGGTTTTAAATTAGTTTAGAGTTTTCTTTTTATTTTTCTGGTTATTTGTAAACCTAAATTAGAGAGAATTCATAGGAGTAAGAGAGAGAAGGGCAGTATTGAAAGTGACATCAATGTAAGTTTTCTCCTTTCTTTCATAGTTTTTCAATTTAATATAGATTTGCTTTATTTTTCTTCTTGTTTTCTCTTGGTATATTCCCTCTTGTGTATGACTACTATTCATATGAATCTTCAAGTATAGGAATAGCCTTTTGTTAAGATGATAGATTTGCTTTCATAGACTGTATTATTTAATGTTGCTTTTTAAGTTTTGATGATGCAATGTGGACGGGAACCGGATCCAATCTTATGGGCTATGCTTTGATTGCCTCAACTTAAGGTAAACTATCACCTACAATCTAGGGTTAGTAATTATCCAAAGGGTAAGTCTACTTTTATCTTCTTTCTTTCTTTTTAGTTTCTTTATAAAACAACAACAAAAACACCAAAACTATCTTCCTCTTTTTATTTTCACCTATTCCTAAACATAGATTTTTTTTCTCTCTCTTTTCAAAACAAAGAAGAACCACTTAACCAATTTAGAATTTAAAAATATACCAAAAAGCTTGCATCGTATCCCTCCTTGCAGATCACGATCCGCATAGCCATTGCTACCGCGGTTAAATTGCGAGAAGACAAAAAAACACTTAGTTTTTAGATTACAAATTTTTGAAACTCTGATTTTTTTGACAATTAATTTTTCGGGGAGGAAATGTGATTTCTTTTATTTACTAAGTGATTAATTTTTCTTCTCTTTTTTTTTGTGCATGGGCAGATACAGGAACTTGATAACTATAGAATATCAAGAGGAGCTTTTTTACTCTACCCAAAAAGGCAGAGCACCAGCATCAACAAAAGAGCCGCGTAAACATAGCAAAAGCCGTGTTTCCGAAGCTGTACTGGAGAGTTTCTCACCCTGCTTCTTTGCAGAGCGATTTAATTATATTGTTTTAGCTTCTGTAGTTATTAGATTTTTCTGTTAATTTGTTCTGCACACTATTTTAAATTCAACAGTAACTCGTATTTGAAACTTGTTTAAAAACAGTTAGATTTGCATCTAGGCATTCGTCTAATTCAATTTATTTTTTATTACTGTTGAAAAGCACTAGAGAAAAGGTATGTTTTCATAGCATCTAACTTAGGCAACATTCTTGAGTGATTTACTTGCTTTATAAGTGTTAATTTTGCTATATTCTTGCACAATGCACAAAAATAGAAGATAAGGTGGGGTGTCGTTACCCTTCCTTAGCCCACAAGCCATCTCCATGCACTCACAACCTAATTCGAATTTAAATCTAATGGACATTGGCCCTAGAGACATCTCAGACTCACTAGGAGATTGACTTAAGGAGGAAGTTATTAGAATTTGACTCTAGTCAAATCGGTGTCAAGGTTAAGGATTAAGAGGCAAACTTCGAAGAATAGTAGTTTGACATAATTAGGCTCGTTTCTCAGGGACGGATACTTCCCACTAATCTTGCCCCTACCTGGCCGATTAACTTTTGGTCAAATGACTGTAATATCCCTCTGTGGACAGTCTAACCAGTTAGGAGTGTCTAGGTCTAAGTTTACCTCAGAATAGGCTTGATTGATTTTTCTTTTTGTTTGTTTGTTTATTTCCTTTTGTTTTTTGTTTTTTTGTGTGAAATGGATTATAACCATAATTTTTTCAACATTAATAGTAATCCATATTTCACCCCGACCTCTTTCATTCTGACATTACATAATATGAATCAATCAAATAGGTGTTTGGTGGGAGAAATTCGTGTAAAATTTCCTTGAATCAATGAAGAATTACAACGGATCAACACTCCGATTACAAGAGAGGGAAGATGTTCACGCTTGAATCTCCCCTTTGTTTAGTGCTGGGTTCTTGATGTGGTGATGGAAAGTGAATCTTGTTTTCCGTTGACCGGGTGAACGTCAGGACCTCTTGAGTATCTTCTCTTTGGATAGCGGATGGAGTAACACAGCTCCTGTCCACCAAGAATCTCAAAGAGATTGTGGGCAAAGACAAACTAACTTGTACGCAGCAAGTTGTTGGAAGAGTTGAACCTTCTCTTTTTTTTTTATCTCCCTTGTATATCTCTGTCCTCCTCACAGCAAACTGGGCTATTTATAGAGGTTTCAGGGGGTGAACGTGTCCCCTAAAAATGCTCCATAATGGGGGTTAGCTCCCTCACTACGTGGGCAGTAAGTGACCCAGTAATGAGGGCAGTTATAACCGAGACGCGGGTTTTTAACCTCACGCCTTGTTGCTGAAGTAATACTGAGACGCGGATTTCGACCCTCACGTCTTGGTGCTGCAGTGATGCTGAGACGCGAGTTTTGACCCTCGCGTCTTGGTATTGCAGTAATAGCTATAATTAGCCCTGCGTCTGGAGTTTGGGCTCTGCTTTTTGATGACTTATCCTCTTTGATTTTTAGACAGCCTACAGAACCCCCTCCAAAGTTTTCGATATTCCGCGGTTAACTGGGACGGATTTTGAAATACTTTGGACTCTGGTTGAATTCATACTTCTCCTGATTGGACTGACAATCATTTAAGATGCCCTGAGCTTGATCCGGTCTGAAATATGGTCTTCGTGAGTGTACTGTAAAACCCTTTGAAGCCGTCAGAAATGATCGTGGCGAGTGTCTAGATTCGCAGTCTAGACCTCCTCAGTGCTCTGAGCAGGTTGTTGGTGTACTTTGAACCAATGGTGAACAGTCGTATAATGTGCCAGTGTACTGTTGAACTGATTTGCAGAAGCAAAGACTGAACGTAAGTCTTGTAGACGCAGGGATCATGTTGCTTTAAAGACGCAGTCCTCACTTGGAGTGGGGACGCATCTATTAGTTTGCTGAAGAAACGCGGCTCTTGTAGGGACGCGATCTTTGAGATGAAGATACAGCTCTCACTCTGTGAACTAGGCGCGGCTTTGGCCTTGCTGAAGAGACGCGACTTTTGGAGGGACGCGGTTTTTGTTAAACATAAATCCGTGTTTTGGGCGCGTTGCCACATGTCCGGCAGAGTTGAAGGGACATCTTTCCTTTGGCGCGCGAATTTTGCGTTGCATTTAATATGCACGCCACGTGTCAGGTGGGGATTAGGCCTCGAGCCAAGTGCCACGTATCTCTGGGGATCACTATACCTATAAAAGATAACAGCCTTTCAAGAGTCATCATTAGACTCTTCTTCTTCGCCGAGCCTTTTAGGGTTAAGAAAAGCTCGAAGCTTTTTCCATTTTCACCATCTTCAACAGTGATCTCACGATCGAAATGGCATCAAAGACCAAGCCCGTTTCTTCGTCCTCGAGCGCTGTCGTTCCGGAGATTCAAATGGGTGGTTCTTCCATACAGGAGGCCCCTATTTCAGGTAGTAAAACCATCTGATTTGGTTTCCACCATTGAAGGGGCTTATATAAGTCCCTTTTGAATGTGAACCGCCAACGCGAGACTCGTGCCCGTGTTTGATCGTCAGACGCGGTTCTTGAATTGGTGGACAAGATGCGAGTTTGATGACTTCCGCATCTTTGCTTTGTCATTCTGAGTCTGTATCTGTTTGTTGAACGCGGGCCTCATTAAGCCCTGCGTTTTGAGTTCAGCACCTAGAATTTTTCTAAGTGTGAGGAGTTCAGACGCGGACTTTTTTGTGATCCTCATGTCTTGTAAGATTAGACGCAAGTTTTACTGAATCTCGCGTCTGAGTCCGATACTTAGAAATTTTTTCTAAGTTCTGGAGTTCAGACGCGAACTTTTTTGTGATCCTCGTGTCTTGTAAGATTAAACGCAAGTTTTATTGAATCTCGTGTCTGAGTCCGATACATAGAAATTTTTCTAAGTTCTGGATTTTGAAATGCAGGCAACATGCAAGCCTTGCATTTTTAAGTCTAGATGCGAATTTTGCTGATTTCCGCGTCTGAACTCATTCTTGCGTTTGCATTTCAAGCACTTAGCCATTTTCTTTTAGATTTCTGACCAAGTGTTGTCCTCTTTGCAGTACGATACTCTTCCAACCTTTTGTTTAAAAAGTGCAACTTTGGGCACATAGGTGGCACTGATCGTAATCTGACCTTTGTGCTTCAGAGAACTGCTTCTGTGACTACTGGTAAGTCGAAGGAGCGAAAGGAGAGAATCTCTAAGGCCAGTATGGTGAACCTCCGGGAGATTATCTCCGATGGACTGTTTGAGACGGATTCTCACACTCCATTACGGAAGCCCGTTTTCCTCTTTGGTGACGATATTGACGAGGACGATAGGATTCTACATGATGGGGATTATAAGTGGCTCCGTCAAATAGGGGACAGGCGGTTCTTTCTTCCCAACATGGAGAGGATGTATCCTTTGTCCTATCTACAGCACATGTCCGTTCATCGTGCGATGGATTGGGATCTTTCCCGATTTGTCTCTGGTGTCTCTCTTGGCAGATTAGGTGCCAAAGAAATACACTCTGCTGGCCATGGGAAAGAGGTCTTTGGTTTATTTCCCGGGTTAGTCAGATCAGAATATCCGAGAGGAGAAACCCCACAACTTGGCACCACTCTCATCAACCAGTTCATAAAAGTGAGGGGTGATTTTCCCATCGACTTCCGTCCCTTCGGGTGGGTTCATTCTACCAACAGATCCTGGTGGGGTAGGATGGTTGGATTTGTGCTTGTTGAGCTCGGGGCTCTGCTGCAGCAGGTAGGGCTATATCACTCGATCAGGGCTGTACAGTATGGCCTCTCGCAAAGTTTTCACAATTTTATGGCATCCTGGAGCATTATAATCCTTTGACGGGCACATTTTTTACTCTAGTTCGGGAGATGGGGCTCGCTCTTCATGAACTGTATGAAGTCTTAGGGCTAGTTATGGGAGATGCCCTTATGAAGAGTATGTCCCAACTTTTGAAGAACTTCATCTCTTGAAGAAGGAGAACCCTCAGGTGTACGAGACATACTGGGAAGTATTGTGCCACTTCCACATCTGCGACCAAATAACCTCTTGGAGGAACAGGGGTGTCAAGCAGATGTCCTGAGCGAGTTACCTATTTAATGGTATAAATGAGAAGGATAGCTCAGTGACCAGCCTGGCTCCTTGCACTGACGAAGAAATTGCTGAGAGGATCAACGCCTCTGTGAGCTCTTACACCACGGAGTCAAATGAGGATACTTTCAAACATGATACGGTTTTTGAAAGTTTTCATCATCAGGCCCAAGTTCCTATTTCTGACCGGGCGCTATTGGCAGGCTTCCTTATGCTATAGCTGAAGCATTGTGTGATGCCAATACTGCCACATGAAGTAATTGTCGACGATGTGGTGTACCCAGCATTTTGCTGGCCTACGAAAAGTCCATCGCCCTCCTTCCAGCAATGGTGGCTGGAATTCAAAGTGGGTTACGGGCTCTAATTAAAAGCTTGTGCCAAGTGGAGGCCATTATCGACTCGGAGGGCAGGCCAGAGATTGATTCGGATGGAAGGCCAAGAGTGAAGACCCCTAACCCCAGGATCGAACTCCCACATACATATCTGATGGCTTGGTATGTTATGCACTGCTCTTCGCTGATGACAGCGGTGCCTCTGTCTGCGGGGTTTGTCCCTTTTGTGCAGAAGCTGGAGAATTCGAGCTGGTCCAATTATTATATGTTCTACGTTCGGAAATGTATTCTGAACGCTTCGAACTATCATCTCCACCGTTGCTTCCCCGAGATTGCTGGTGCATCATATGGGGATAAATTCGCCGACCTTGCGGGACCAGATGATTTCACAAGGCTGCCATCGGGAGTCTTCTGGTGGCTGATTAATATTCGGCCTGGGTATCTACTCTTCCGATAAGGGAATTCATGATCGAGCCTTACATGCCGAGTCGTTTTGCTCGATAGTTCGGCTATGATCAACTGTATATCGGCAACCCTAACGCTGACCTCTCCTTCAGCGGGGATTTGTTTAAAGGTGCCCGGGCATGGTACTACAGCGTGGCTGGAGGGACAAAGCTGTTTTCAGCTTGCCTCACAAGACACCCAATTGTTATACCAGTCTCAGTTTCTGTACTTGGTACTCCCTGGCTAGTAGGATACCTGGTTTCGGAATAAATACCTCGTGTATTAAGAGCATCAAGGCGTCTTATAAGGACAAATTGGAGTCCAACAAACGTATGCGAGGTATGGACAAATATCAGGCAGCCGAGAAGGAAACAGGAGGGAAAATAGGGATGGGACCAAGGGCAGCAGCACCCAAGGGGCAACCCGCTAAAAAGAGTCGACAGGCTGTGTCCAAACGTTCCCACAGTTCTGCTTCCAAGGGCGAGCCTATCCCGAAGAAGGCTAGGAGGGAATCGGAGGCTGAAGCTTCAATGCCCGAGGTAGTTCCTTCTAGTGTTGAGGAGCAGAGGGAGGAAAAGGAAGAGGTCCCCCTTCTTCGTCCTCGTGGTCTACGCAGTAGGGGCCCCGTGATCTTGGAAGAGGGGGAACTCGTAGGCGAACCTATCATGGCTGAAGAGGCCGAGCGACCCGAAGTTGACTTGGTGGGGAGGGATGATGTTGAGATTCCAGGGGTCTCAACTCAGCCCGAACCTTCTTTAGTTCATGAGAGAAGGGTTGAGGTGCAACAGCCTGGGTCTCCCAGTGTATTGATACCCACCTCGTGGGTTGTCGATCCTAGCCATACTACCGGGGTACTTGGCGGTAAGTTCTCGATTGCTGAGACCTCCTGTGTTAAACTGTCGTCTTCATCGTCCAAAGAACATGTATATTATTCTGGCAAAGAAGTCAATTTTGGCAATGAACCCGCTCTTCCTGATACAAGCAAATTCTCACATATTTCAGAGGAAGAGATACAGGGATGTGACCTTGTGACGGTTTCGCCGATAGCAATAATTGCTGCTACTGAAGGTATTTTCTTTGTCTTCTTGAACCGGCTCCTTATCAAGTTAGGGAAGAGTTCTGACATTTCCTTTTGATTTTCTTTTACAGGGCTGGCTGTTGATAGTGAAGCCATAACTTCTTCTCATATTGAGGAGATGATCCAAGAGCTGGCCCACCAGGATGGCCTTGAGGCTCCTGTTACCGGAATGCCTTAAGAGAGTGCAACTGTCAAGGTCAAGGAGACCTCAACCCCGCACGACCTATCCAGGAATTCGCCATCTTTAGATCCTCAACTTGGTAAGAGAATACTGACGTATTGAATATTCTCCTTTTTATTGTTATCACTGACATTCTAGTGGCTTGCGGAGAGCACTGGGGTAGCTCAAGTAGAGGATCCTGCGGCAAGCATTGGCGCAGAAGGTAGTACAGTTTAAACTTCGACTGGGGAACCCGATGCCGCAAGGTTTGCTGTTGCTTCTGTTGCAGTGGAGGTTGCTACGACAATAACCATCCCGGAGGTATCGGTGACAATCTCAGTACCTGACGAACCTATCATCGGCCTCACTCCTGTGCAAGCTGAACTAGTTCCTGTCTCTCACCCTGTCATGGAAAGGGGGTTCGGGAGTACATCAGCAGGGTTATCTCCGGCTAACGACATCATGGAAGAGCTAGCACGTTAAATGGTGCAGCAATTTTTTACTTCCATGAGATCTTGTATTGACCTGATCCTTTCTGGGGGCAACTCTTTCGAGTTTGCCCGAATACTTCTCGAAAATCAAATCGAGAACATTGGTCATACTGGGAGTCCTTCACAGGCTAGGGCATGCCTGATGCTGGTGGAGCAGCTAGGGAGCCACCTGATGGAGCTCAAGACTCTGGAGAATGCTGGCTCAATAGATGAGGCTCAGACAACCCTGAGTAAGCTTCTAGCCGCTCAAGAACATGAGCGAAAGGAGATGGAGGAACAAATAGCTGAAGAGGCCCGCCATCTCCAGCATTTCCAAGCTGACCACCAAAGACTGATTGGCGATTCCAAGGAATCTGAAATCGTCATACAGAGTGCAGAGCAGGTTATTGCCACTGCTCGAGTTACCATCGCCAGGGCACAAGCCTTGATCGAGATCAATGAGCAGAAGCTTGTCGCTACTAGAAAAAGGCTAGAGGAGCTAGAAACTGCCAGGAAACGGTTGAAGAAAATCTCTCTGCTCATTCCTCCAGATTGGAGTCTCTTCAAGTGCAACTAGCTGCGAAGAGATTTTTGTCTGAGGATGAGCTGCGCGTCCAAGCTCTGGTGGAGGCTGAAAGGGCACGTCAGCATGAGATGCATCGTCTCTGGGAACAAATCCGTTCTTTGGCAAAGCAGGATTATTAGCCTTCTTCTCCTTTTTGTATTATTCACCCCTTTTTTTTAAAACACTCTATTTGTAGTGAGTGTCTATATTACTTTTATCATTTTTGAATCAAATAATAAGTCTTCAAAGTTTTGCTCCATCTTTATCCTTTCAAGTTCTTTGTTAGCTGTAGATGAACTCAATTTTCAACCGTAATCCTTGACTGTTTGTGAAACATAGTCTTTAGTCGGCCATGAATAATAAACTCAGGCTGAACTGAGTTCTTGAGCGAGACGCGGCTCTTATTTATAGTGGAGACGCGATTCTGGGAAACGCGACTCTGACTCGCTAACGGAGACGCCGTTCAAGCTCACCTAGGAAGACGCGCGAAATTTTCTTTTTGATAAAGACACGGATCTGGCTTAAAGACAAAAAGGCATTATTCTGAGACGCGAATTTGTGTTCTTCAGTAAAGGGAACGCGGCCTTCATGGAAGGACGCGGATCCATTGACGCGGCCCTTGATTCTGTCAAGATGCAGAACTCAGGATGCCGTGGAGACGCGGTCTTAGGCTCCTCAAGACTGACGCATGGATCTCAGCTAGTTGATGGGGACGCGGCATTGGCTCAGTAGAGATGCGGCTCCGGTCCCTTGATAAGGCGCAAACTCAGGCTGTATTGAGTTTATGATGAAGATGCGACTTTCATCTCGCAATGGAGGCGCAGTTCTAGGCTCCTTAAGAATGACGTGGGTCTTCTCTGGTTATTGAGGACGCAAGCTTCCGAACACAGCTTTTAAGTCTTCACAAGTTGATGTGAACTCAAGACGCAACCTCTGAATGGACCCAATTCGCTGAGGAGACGTAGTTCTGAAACACTCCAAGAGACGCGGTCGCGGCCTTTTGAAAGGAACGAAAGGAATGCAGCTTTCGGGTTCGTGAAAGGATGCGGGTTTTAGGACGGACCTTTGAGTTGGCGCTTGACGCAACCTCCTAAGCGTCACATGCAACCCGCCTTAAAGATCTTGTTAGATCTTTAAATGCCAAGTCGGCGTTGACGATTGGGGAGTCGTGTCCTTCGATGTTTCCCGAAGCGGCAATCCACACGTCAGCTCTTTATTGGGCTTTGACATTCGTGCAGGAATTAAGGTTGATGGCTCTGATTTTTATGCCATTAATTACAGGCCTTATGGCTCGCCTATAAATAGGCTTCGCCCCCTTAACAATCCATTGCTTAGACTATTTCCCTTAAGAGCAGGCGCTCTGAGGGTCTTCATCTTGACTTAATCTTTCTCTAAGGGGATGTGCCCCATGGATAGCGAAAACTCAAAGCTTTCATGCTTTCCTTTAATCTTTCCTGAAGATTATCACTGTCAAGTGATTTCAAGATCAAAAAGCATCCCTCTGAGCACCTTTTATATTCACGCCTTGATGCATAAAGTTCAACCTCTAGAGGGTTCTTCTGCGGGTAGGAACTACTTGTCGCCATGAAATACTCAGTCCCACTGAGTTTCTGTTTTCCTGTCCCCTTGAAGAGATTCACTCTCTTGACCTTCTCTTGAAGTCTGACTGGTGCGCCATTATTTGGAAGTCGTGTCTTTTAGACTTCTTGATGAAGTGCGAGTTGATTGATTCTGAACTCTAACTCAAAATCCTTTGAACGCAAGTGTGATGAATTCTGTACTTGAACTTTGAGACGCGAGCTTTGCATATAACGCTCGCGTTTGAGGTTCTTGACTGAAAGAATTTTAATTCTTTCAGGGCCTCTGGACTTAGATGTGGCAACCCTTGTTTCTCAAACACGGGTGTGGCGACTTTTATGTCTGGTCCACTTTGCATCTTGTATTTTGGATGCGGGTCTAAAACCAGACCGCGTTCAGACCCGTGTGCGTCTGAAATCTACAAATTCAACTGCATTTGCTCTTATAGTCTTAATTTAGCAGAATTTTTCTATTTCTGACTTAACAAAATTTTAAGCCTTCTGCACGGGTCATCCCCGCATCTGAAGTTTATAACTACCACCACGTTCGCCCTTCAGGTTTTCTGTTTCTACCTTAACAGAACTTTAGTCTTCTATTTTTTTTTCTTGCAGGCAGTCTTAGTCAACCTTTTGCATCTTCGCTGGGCCCTTGGGAGAATATATCGACCAGCGAACTCGTTCGATAGTTAAGCACTGGAGAAATCAAGGCTCATGTTCATGGGAGACGAGGATTTGCGCGACTGATGACATCCGTTAAGAACTCATTGGACATGATGTACCGGCAATGCCCCCAGGTTTGTCATGGTCACAGTGGGTATGGTGGTGGGTATGGTCTTCTTGCAGGTCACGGGAAAGAGGACGTCACCTGTAAGGTCTCGAATCCTCCCTTCACTAATCTTACCCTTAGAAGTCACATCGACGAAAAACGCATGCTCATTGGATGACTTTCTGGTGGTGGAGATATTCATCAACGAAGGACTATGGCCCACACCAGTTGGTCGGGTGGAATCAGAATGTTCTTCTGAATTTTGACCTCAAGAAACACCATTGTTCTTGGTTAGCGATGAGCTTCTTCGATGTTTACGTTGTGCATCATGATGTAATCAACATCCGATTATCTTAGCAGTGTTCAGCCCTTCTTCGGCGCTCTTCTAAACATCTTGTATTTGGAGTGGTGGGAATACTTCAAGGAGTGAGTGCAACCTTTTACTGAGAGAGAGGGACTTCTTTGTACTCCTTTATTGTAACATTCAATCTTATTGTATAAGAGAGCGCTTTGTATCACTTTCATATGTTTGAATATAAATAAAAGTGACACTTTTTCTTGTCTTCTTCTATTGTCTCGAATTCCTTTTTCTCATTGAAAATCAGACAAATAGAAGTAAAGGATCGTTGACTTGCTAAAAAAAAAATGTGATAATCTTAATGGGACAAAGTTTGGGAAAAATCCTGTTTTAGGGATTTAAGAAGGCCGTCAGAAGTATAATATTAACTTGACAGGAGTAGGATAATTCTTGTGGACCTGCCAATCTATAAATGAGAGTGACAAGTGAAATTTGCATCCCCACATAGAGATTATAGATGAGTTTTTATCAGAGGTTTGGTATTAACTTGACTAAGACTCAATTGGGGATTTAATGAAAACACTGTTAGAGGTGTAATGTTAAACTTAACAGTAATTTAAAGTGGACTTGTTATTCTGTTAAAAAGAATAACTAGTGAGACTAGACTCGTGGGGAATCTAGGAGAACCTTTACCGTTAGAGGTGTGATATTAACTTAACGGGTTGAATTGAATCTTGTCAGAAGTGTGATGTTAACTTGATAAGGGTGTGAGTCAGAGGTGTGATATTAACTTAACGCAAGAGTGTTTCGGCTTCATTTTGGAAAACTGAAAGTGTCACTTTCATAGGTGTAATGTTTAACTTGGCAGTGAGGGTAATGCTAGAGGTGTAATTTTGAACTTAGCATTGGTCATCTCGACTTCGACAAGGAAGTCCGAGGGAAAGTCATGGCCATAGGTGTATTGTTGAACTCAGCAATAAACTGGACGCTAGAGGTATGATGTTAAACTTAGCATCGCTCATCTCAGCTTCGATATGGAAACCTGAGGAAAAGTGACTGTCAGAGGTTTAATATTGAATTGGGCAGCAACTCAATCACTGTTAGAGGTGTAATATTAAACTTAACAGTAATTTGTCAGAGATGTAATATTAACTTGACAATGGTTGATTTACGATATGAGCAATTTTGAAGACTTATCATTCTATTGATGAGAATTGACAAATGAAGTTTGAAGTGTCAGAGGTGTAGTGTTAACTTGACGGTGATTGATTTGCGATATGATCAATTTTGAAGACTTATCATTCTATTGATGAGAATTGAAAAGTGAAGTTTGAAGTGTCAGAGGTGTAGTGTTAACTTGACAAATTTGAAGGCTTGCTACTCCATATAGAGTTGAGACAAGTAAGGTTTGTACTCGCTTGGGAGTATTGAAATTTTTCATTGCCAGAGGTATAATGTTAACGTAGCAATGATTGTATTTTGTGAACCTACCATTCTGTGTATGAGAATTGGTAAGGGATTGTGAAAATTTGCTGTTAGAGGTGTACTATTAACATAGCAGCGAGGATTTTTAAAGAGTTTTGTTGTCAGGGGTTTAATATTACCTTGACAGAGTCCACTGGGGATTGGAAAATTTGTTTGTCAGAGGTTTAATGTTAACTTGACAGAATCCAATCCATTTCATTAGGGAGATGAACACCGGTGTTTTTATGGTCCTACCATTCTATGGGTGAGAACTGGTAAGAGACTTTGGAGGAAAGAGTGGGACCAAGTCCACTTAGGATTTTTAGCAAACCCTCAGCTATCAAAGGATTTGGTGTGCCTTTACCAACTACCGTTTGAGTTGGGCTAGCCATGCTATTCCCCTTAGCATGGTGAGTTGTCGAAGACTTATGTTGGGCTTAAAAGCCAACATTTTCTTCTATCTATAGCCGTCGGAGGCATCAGATGTTAATTAGGAGAGCAATACTAAAACCCAAGTTTCACCTTTTGTTTCTTTCTCAATATTTACATTATGATGCAGCCAGTGCTCGATTAGCTTGACACTGATCTATCGTGATGTGATCTAGTAAAGGAAAGAAGCTTTTCTTGGATCTGAAGTTTTGATCAGAGGTGTAATATTAACTTGATCGGAGGAAAAATACTATCAAGGATAGTATTTCTTTAAGAATCTGCCATTAATTGGCATCATGAGTGTATCACCGTTTGAAGTTATGAGGCGATATGCTCCATTTGAGTAGACTGACTCTATTACAAATGGTCCTTCCCATTTGGGCTGGAATTTTCCTTTTGTCTTATGTGTCATTACCATAGGTCTTCTGACAGCTAAGACAAGGTCACCTTTCTTGAAAGTTCGCTCCTTAACTTTCTTGTTGAAGGCTCTAGTAATCCGGCTTGATAGAGCTCGATTTGCTGTTCGGCCTGCAGACGTTTATCATTTAAGGCCTCGTTCTTAGAGTCGCAGTCGATGCTTCTCCTCCTTTGTCATCTCTGCTGTCAGGGCGACACGTAGATATGGAATTTGGATTTCTAATGGAAGTACGGCTTCACACCCATATACCAAAGAAAATGGTGTAGCTTTCGTTGGGGTTCGAACTGTCATGCGATAGGCCTATAAGCATTCACCTAATTTGTCGTCCCAATCACGTTGGCTTTTTGAGATGAATTTCTTGAGAAGCTTGCCAATAGTCTTGTTAAAAGCTTCTACAAGGCCGTTAGCCACTGGGTAGTATGCTGTTGAGGACACACTCTGGACCCTGAACTTGTTGCAGAACTGAAAAGCCTGACAAATGAACTGGGGTCCATTATCATGGATAATCCGTCGGGGTACACCAAAACGGTAGATGACGTGATGTTTAACGAATTTGATCACATCAGATGTCTTTACTTCCCTTAAAGAGATAGCTTCGGCCTATTTAGGAAAGTAGTCGGTTATGGCTAAGATGAATCGGCGTCCTTTAGATGATGGTAGGCTTATGGGCCCAACTACGTCCATCCCCCACATCTCAAATGGCCAGGTAGAAGTTGTAGAGTGAAGGTACCCTGGTGCTTGATGGATGAAATTGCCATGAACTTGGCAGGCATGACATCATTTGGCCTAAGTGATGGCGTCAGGGATCATCTTAGGCCAATAATATCCCAACCTTCGGAGTCGACCCCTAAGTTTTGGACCAGGTTGATGAGCTCCGCATATACCGTCATGCGCTTCTTTCAGTACCTCCTGTGCCTCTTTTTGTGATAGACAGCGAAGCAAGATCCCGTCATGTGATCGACGATACAGTGTTCGCGTGATCGCATTATAGTAGAACTTAGGGGCTTTCCTTCTAATGGCAGCCGCTTCTTTGGGATCATCAGGCAGGATGTCGTACAAGACATAGTCAATGTAAGGGAATCGCCAGTCTCTAGGCTCTAGACCGGCTGACTGATTAGTCTCTAATTTTACATAATTTTCATCACATTCTCATATTTATTTCATGTAAAATTTTGTTAATAAAACCTTGTTTGCTTGATCCTAGGTCCATGGTGTGCAAATGAAGAAGAAGACCTAAATCACCTTTAATTGGTGATTAAGAGCCTACCAAGTAGCCATTGACTTTTAAGTGAAGATTTTATCAGTCTAGGGCATCAAATTGAAAATCCAGGAGCTCAGGTGGTCAGAAGACAGACTGGGCAGCGCACTACAGAAAACTGGGCGCGCGCCGCCCAGCCTGGGCCGCAGAAACACGGCCCTGGCCGCATTTCCGCGGCCATTTGGGCGTGCGCGCGCTTCCGTTTTGGGCCACGTGCTGTTCACGTGGCCCCCTTTGCCCTGGTGTCTATAAAAACCCCTCAGGGGTCTTCAGTTGGAGCAGATCCAGAGTTAGAGCAAGTTGTGTAGCTTAGTTTTTAGTTTGTATTTGTTGTTGTTCTTCTTCTACTTTTAAGTTTTAGCCATTAGAGTGAAAGAGAGTGTGTAAAGTGTTGTATTTGAAGGGTGACAAGATAATACAAGTACTACTTCTGTTCCTTCTTTCCAATTTACTTGTCTTTGCCATTTACTTTTACTTCTTTGTTGTAGTGTAACTTCTTTCTCTTCACCTCTTTTCTTTTACTTTGTTTTAGTGTAACTCCCTCTCTTTAACTTTTCTTTTCTTTTGTTTTCTTGTAGTGTAACTCCATCTCTCACTTCTTTTCCTTTGTTGTTTCTTTTACGTTTATGGCTAACTAACTTTTCATTAGCATGGCTAACTAACTACTAACCCACTAATTTCTAACACTTGATTGATAACCCAAATGAGTCAATAGTGTCAAATAAGCCTTAAGCAAACAAGAGCTATGACATCTTAAGACGAGGGTTCTAACTCTAATTTACCTACAAGTATTTACTTTCTTATACTTCATGCTTAATGAGTTTTGATGATCTATGAGTTGTGTACTTTACTTGTTATTATAAGTTAGAGACTTCTCCTTTTAACTTTGCCGATACCAATAGTGCACTCGAGTCTTCCCTTATTCTCGCCTTCTATCGGATCTTGACAAGGGAATGTCTGAGTTTTTGCCGTGTAAAGCTAAGTTTTAGGATGAACTTTCACTCGATTTCCACGTGAGTAGTTCCAATGCAAAAGGTTTGTGTTCGCCTATGATCCATCGTGAGGCTATCTTCCAAAAGTTAGAAATTAGTGGGAGCACTTAGTAGAAAGTTAGCCATGCATTTTTACAACTAAGAAAAAAAATCACTTTTACAAATCACCAAAACATTTTCCAACAATTCTTCAAACAACTTGTTTTCACTTTTCAATTCTTTATTTTGCAACAAGAACTTTCTTTCTTCTTGAACTTTGAAGCCGCATCAAGCTTCCATCGCTCTCCCTCCTTGTGGATACGACCCGTATAGCCACTTCGCTACTACGGAAGAATCGCAAAAGCAGTAACATCAACCCACACTTCCTTCTCTTATTTTAGTACTTGCTTTTTGCCGATCAAATTTTGGCGCCGTTGCTGGGGAGGGAACGGCTTTATTGTTCACTACTAAAGATTATTCTTTTTGTGTGTAGGAAAAGTACCAAGGAGCTCACTATCGCGGGAAGCAAAAGAGGTGGCCAAGGACATTGCGCGAGGACTCATTTGCCCTCGAAAAAATTCGTGTAAAAGCGAGTTTTTCCGATTGAAGTACTAACTAACTCGTTTGCAGGGTTGCCGAAAGCCGCTAAAAAAAAAATTGCTTTCTAAATTTTTAGTTTCCTTGGATGCTTCACCTTATGCATGTGTAATAAATTCAACAGAAATCCACTTGTTGCTTAATTGGAATTTGGACTAGACCTTTGCATATAGGGCACGTGTCTATTTCAATTCATTTCAATTTCTGTTGAAGAGTGCTGGAGACAAGGTACGTGTGCATTCATATAGAATAGGACCAACATTTTGAAGTGATTTACCGCTTTGAGTGTTACCTTGTTGTGAATAAACTGCACACTTGCACAATTGACTTTAAGGGCAAAACCCAAATAAACAAGATAAGGTGGGGATTTCATCACCCTTCCTTAGCCCAAAAATCATCTCCAAGTGCACTCACATTTTCCCAAGCCTTAACTAAAAATCAATAGACGTTGGCCCTAGGGACATCTCGGACTCACTAAGAGATTAACCGAGGTTGGAAATTGTAAGAACTATACTCCTGCAAAATCGGTGTCTAAGGAAAGTGGATTGAGATGTAAAGCCTCGAAAGCTCCGTGGTTTGACGTAATTAGGCCCGTGGCTCTGCCCGGATACCTCCCCCCGAGCTTTGCCCTTTCCTGGCCGATTAGCTTAGTCGAGTTCCTGCAACAACCTTCCCTGGAGAATCGACCAGTTAGGAGTCGTCTAGGTCCAAGTACCTTAGACTAAGGCTTGTGGTTGTTTTTCTTTCTTTTGTTTGTTTTTCATTCGTTTCGATTGTTTGTTGTTTTTGCGTTATTTGTGGTGTGTTGCATGCAAAAGTGGGTGAGAGATCCGTCAACTTCTAGATTAATAAGAAACACTTCTCTACCCTTGCATCCAGAACCCATGATGGCATCACTTCAGGATAGATTTTACCCGATTAGAACTTCACTTCCATCTTGCATAAATCTTCCTGAAGCAAACGGCAATAATTTTGAGTTAAAGCCCCAATTCATTAACACTCTCCCCAAATTTCATGGTTTAGAATCAGAGGACGCATACTTCTTTGTTAGGGAATTTGAAGAAGTATGCCTCATGATGCGTATACCCCAGCTAGGAGACGATGCCGTTAGGTTACGTTTCATCCCTTTTTTCCTAAAGGACCTAACTAAGAAATGGTTGTACAGCTTGGCAGCAGATTCAGTCACGACCTGGGATGATTTCGTCAAGGCCTTCTTGAAGAAATTCTACCCAATTCACAAAACTGCCCTCATTAGGAAGAACATCATGCAGTTTAAGCAAGACCCGAGCGAACCATTTTGGAGATACTTTGAGCGATTCAAAGATCTCCTCGCTCAGTGTCCTCATCATGGCGTGGAGAAATGGCGTCAGTACCAGATTCTCTACGATGGTCTAGATTATCAGACTAAGACCCTTTTAGAAACGATGTGTCAGGGAGGGTTCTTGCAGAAGGATGAGAATCAGGGTTAGGATTTATTTGAGGACTTAGCTGAGAAAACCCTGCAATGGGAGCCAGCCTCGGAGAAACCTAGGAATTCATAATCTATAGCTTCAAGAGGAGGGCTCCTATCTCTAGAATCATCCATAGCTGCCGAGGCCAAGATTGCTACCCTAATGAGAAGGATAGAGGCTCTAGAAACAAAAGAGCCTGCCAGTGTCAACCAGATCAACCCACCACTAATTCACAATCCGGGTTGTTCATATTATCAGGCACCAAACCATGTTTTTGAAGAGTGCCCTGTTTTTCATGCCCAGCAAGTGCCACCGGAACACATGAACGCGGCTTACTCACGGCCGCCTCATAACCCCTACTCACAGACCTACAATCCCGGCTGGAGAAATCACCCCAATTTCTCCTGGGCCCAAAACAATCCTCCCAGGCCTAATTTTTCCAACAACTTTCACCATCCTACTCCTCCACCAACTTTTCCCAGTCAAGCCCCAGCTTCCTCCTCCCAAGGCTCACCAATGGAAAAGAAAACCAGTAAATTGGAGGAGAGCATAGAGGCTTTCATAAAGTCCCAAACCGCTTTTTTGCAAAACCAAGGACAAACTCTGAACAGTCATTCACAGGTCATATCAAGATTGGAAATGCAGATGAGCCAGTTAGCTAGCTCCCTAAGTGAAAAACCTAAGGATACTTTGCCTAGTCAGCCGCTAGTTAACCCAAAAACCTCCAACCAAGCATATGAAATTTAGGATCCATCGATTAACCAGTGTAATGTTGTTCACATACTGCGATCTGGAAAGAAGGTAGACAACCAGGTCTACCAACAGAAAAGTCCAGTCCATCTCGATCCCACTCCTGTCTCCACCTCTGCTAGTTCCTCCCAATCCACTCCACAAACATCTGACGAGGACAAAGCTGCTGAACAAGTTCATAAGCCTGTAGCACCCTTTCTCAATAGGCTTAGGAACAATAATAAAAATATGCACATGGAGAAAATGCTAGAGATGTTCAACCAGGTCAAATTGAATGTGCCACTTCTTGACGCTATCCAACAAGTTCCGGCCTATGCCAAAATCTTAAGGATATGTGTACAAAGAAGAGAAAGACCAATGTGCCCAAGAAAGTCTTCTTGGCCACTAATATAAGCAAAATTCTGTCTGGTCCCATTCCGGTGAAATACAAGAATCCCGGATGTCCCACCATTTCCTGCACCATAGGACAGACCGAAATCAGTAGAGCGCTTCTTGACCTGGGAGCAAGTATCAACTTGCTACCTCTCTCAATATACCAGCAACTTGGGTTGGGCGAGCTAAGCCCAACTCGAGTCACCATTCAGCTAGGCGACCGATCTGTGAAGATCCCTAAGGGGGAAATCACAGATGTCCTCATCCGGGTCGGGGATTTCATTTACCCCGTTGACTTCATTGTGCTTGAGACCCAACCTGTGTCCAATCTTAGGTCTCAAACTCCCGTCATTTTAGGGCGCCCATTCCTGACTATAGCCAATGCCATAATCAACTGTAGGAACGGGTCCATGCGATTGACTTTTGGAGACATGACGAAGGAAGTCAATGTCTTCAATCTTGGAAGATAACCTAGGGATGTCAATGATCAGACATTTGAGGTCAATTCTATTGAAAACCTGACCAGTGAGCATGAGGAAAGTATGGAGATAGAAATTGAGGCAGAGTTTGATCTGGAGGCTGAGGATTTTAATCTAGACCAGATCGTAGATTCAGCAGTGGATTGGGCGTCAAACCCAAGTGTACCCCATCCTAGGATTGAAAGCCCAGAGTTGCCTCCAATGAAGCAACACCTTCCCTAGAGCTTAAAGCCTTGCCTGAACACCTCAAGTACGCCTACCTGGGCGGAAAGGACACCTTGCCAGTCGTCATAGCATCATACTGACTGAGCAACAAGAGGATAGCTTAATGTCTATTCTGAAAAGACATAGGGAAGCCATTGGATGGACGATGAAGGACATCAAGGGAATAAGTCCAGCCATAGTACAACACAGAATCCATTTAGTCGATGAAGCAACCCCTAGGAGGGACCCACAACGCAGGCTTAACCCTCTCATGCAAGAGGCAATTAAGGCTGAAATTCTGAAACTATTAGATAATGGGATAATTTATCACATTTCTGATAGTCAATGGGTTAGCCCTGTTCATGCGGTCCCAAAGAAGGCTGGCTTTACGGTAGTAGAAAATGAGGAAAAAGAGTTGGTACAAACAAGACTGCCTACCAAGGTTCGTGTTTGTATCGACTACAGGAAGTTGAATGCAGCTACCCGTAAAGACCACTTCTCGCTACCCTTCATCGACCAAATGCTTGAGCGTTTGGCTGGACATGAGTACTACTGCTTTCTAGATGGGTACTCGGGATACAATCAAATCCCCATTGCTGCAGAAGACCAAGAAAAGACGACGTGCACCTGCCCGTTCAGAACCTTTGCTTATCAGCGCATGCCTTTTGGATTATGCAATGCTCCTGCAACGTTCCAACGGTGCATGCTTAGTTTGTTCTCTGACATGGTGGAACGTTTTCTTGAGATTTTCATGGATGACTTCTCCATCTACGGAGATTCATTTGATTAGTGTCTTCATCACCTAGAGTTAGTACTACAAAGATGCATTGAGAAGAACCTAACTCTAAACTGAGAAAAATGTCACTTCATGGTGAGACAGGGGATTGTCTTGGGCCATGAGATTTCGAGAAGAGGCATAGAAGTAGATAAGGCTAAGGTAGAAGTGATTGCTAAACTTCCACCCCCCAAAAGCATCAAGGATATTAGATCCTTTTTAGGGCATGATGGGTTCTACCGATGGTTCATTAAGGATTTTAGCAAAATCGCTAGGCCCTTAACCAACCTGCTCGCTAAGGACGTACCCTTTGATTTCAACGATGAGTGTTTTAAATCATGGGGGAAGCTTAAGCAAGAACTTATCTCTGCGCCTATCATTTCTGCTCCTAATTGGACCCAGCCATTTGAAATCATGTGTGATGCATTTGATTTTGCTATTGGCGCTGTTCTAGGACAGCGCATAGACAATAGGCAGCACGTGATTTATTACTCGAGTACGACTTTGAATGACGCCCAACAGAACTATACAACGACTGAGAAAGAATTCTTGGTCGTTGTCTTTCCGTTAGAAAAGTTCCGGCCTTACTTGTTAGGTTCGAAAATGGTGTTTTTTACGGATCACTCGGCTTTGAAATACCTCATGACCAAGAAGGAAGCAAAAGCCCGACTGATTCGGTGGATCCTTTTGCTTCAAGAATTTGACTTAGAAATCTGGGATAAAAGAGGTATAGAAAATGTGGTTGCTGAACATCTCTCACGAATTCCGAATGCACCAACCATCCAAGCTCCGATCAACGAGGATTTCCCAAACAAGCACTTCCTAGCCATTCTTAAGGAACCCTGGTATGCTGACATCGTTAATTACCTGGCCACGGGACAGTTACCCGCTGACTGGACAAAGCAAGACCAATACCGCTTCTTTGCCCAAGTACGGTACTTCTTCTGGGAAGAACCGTATCTTTTTAAATATTGTCCCGACCAAATAATTAGACGATGCATACCCGAGGAGGAACAGAGGAGTGTGCTCAGCTTTTGCCATGACCTTGCATGCGGAGGACACTTCGGTCCCCGCAAGATTGCAGAAAAGGTTCTACAAAGTGAGTTCTACTGGCCCACTTTGTTCAAAGACTCATATCATTTTTGCAAGTCATGCGCAAATTGTCAGAAAATTGGGAAGATTTCAAGAAGAGACATGATGCCCCTAAACCCGATCCTTGAAATTGAAATTTTTGATGTTTGGGGTATTGATTTCATGGGGCCATTTCCCAATTCCTTCGGCAACCAATTCATTTTGGTTGCTGTAGATTATGTCTCTAAGTGGGTAGAAGCTGTGCCAACTAAGACGAATGACAACAAAGTTGTTATCAAATTTCTCAAAGAAACATCTTCTCCCGATTTGGCACCCCCAGAGCGATAATTAGTGATAATGGATCACATTTTTGCAACAGAGTTTTTGAAACTCTGATGCGAAAATATTCCATCAATCACAAGTAGTTATCCACTCCGTATCATCCCCAGACAAATGGGCAGGTCGAAGTCACCAACCGACAGATCAAGCTCATTCTGGAAAAAACGGTCGGACAAAACCGAAAGGATTGGTCGGTTAAGCTCAATGATGCATTGTGGGCTTACCGCACTGCTTTTAAGACAGTTCTGGGGATGTCTCCTTATAAAATCGTTTTTGAAAAAGCCTGTCATCTGCCAGTAGAGTTAGAACACCGGGCCCTCTGGGCAATTAAGCAACTCAACTTTGATCTGACCAAGGTCGGTGAACTAGGAAACTGCAGATTTCAGAATTAGAGGAGATACGGAATGAAGCCTATGAGAATGCCCGAATCACCAAGAGCAGAACTAAACTTTTTCATGACCAAATCAAAACCCGGAAAAACTTTGCACCGGGAGATAGGGTTCTGCTATATAACTCTAGGCTTTATATTTTCGCGGGGAAGCTGAAAACTCGTTGGTCAGGACCGTTCATTGTGCGCATTGTTTTCCCACACAGTGATGTGCTTATTGCAGACCCTAAGAACAACATGGAATTCAAAGTCAATGGGCAAAGACTGAAACCCTTCTTGACCACTGAGCCCATGACTCCGGTTGATAGTGTGCTGACTCTTTTTGCCTCGTCATACACCTAATCAAAACAAAAAAAACAAAAAAAAAACTTGTTTATATGCTTACCCCTTCTACATTTTTTTTAGCCTATTCGCACTTGGCCGGCCCGAGTCCACGAAGACGGTGACATCTTTTCTTCCCCCTATTTATTGCATCACATTTCCATATGCATTCATTGAGGACAATGCATTAGATAGGTGTGGGGGGGTGCTAACACTTTTCTTTCTTTTTTTTTATTATTCTTTCTTCTTTCAAAAAATAAATGTAGATTGAAAAGAAATTTCATACTCTTTGTAAACATACCAAAAGAGTGTAGGAATTACGGGAACCTTATTAAGGAATCTTTATTTTTGCCTAAGTAAACAAGAAAGAATGGTTTGACTAAAAAGATAGGAGGGATATAGAAAATAACTCATACCTTTTATTTAGCCTTAGTAGAATATGCATAATTCACACACACATGCTTGGGATTTAGAGACACAACTCTGAAAAAAAAAAAAAAGCTGGATAATTGTGCCTCAAAAAGCATGATTACTCATGCCAAAAAAAAAATAATATATAAATCTTGATTTCGTGGCCTACTCCACTTGCATATTTGACCTGAAGGGTGTTTTTTTCACCTGGTGCCCTAAGACCATCTGGTTTGGGAGTCATCGGTTTGATATGTGTTACATAAGTGAAGTAGAAAGCCTAATGGAACCAAGAATAATAAGTAAATATTAATAAAATTAAAAGATATTCAAAGTTGAGTTGAAAAATCCCAAGCACATCACTCTTACACAGTATGCATATCTATCTAAAGCAAAATAAAAGAATGAGTTAGAAGTACAAGATCTTTTCTAAATTTAAAGGAAAACCATAGTTTCTTCTTTTATGAAGGCTAAAGTATAAGAGGGCTTATGAGGGTTAAACCTAATTCTTACATCATTCGGTCATTTTTACTTATATGATTGAAAGTTCTTTTTCATGAGAAAAAAAAATTTTAAACAACTAACTTCTTTTCTTTACTTACTGGATTTTGTGGGTGCAATCCGCTGAAAACCCTCAGGAGACAACACTCCTCCTCTAGGGGAAACCTAGAGGTTTAACGGCTTGTTACACATGCTCAGTGCAATCGCGTCACCTGCGAAAGTGGTGTAATAATGTTCTCATTTTTGTTTTGCTCGGGACGAGCAAAAAGATAAGTGTGGGGGTGTGATTAGTCTCTAATTTTGCATAATTTTCATCACATTCTCATATTTATTTCATGTAAAATTTTGCTAATAAAACCTTGCTTGCTTGATTCTAGGTCCATGGTGTGCAAATAAAGAAGAAGACCTAAATCACCATTTAATTGGTGATTAAAAGCCTATCAAGTAGCCATTGACTTTAGAGTGAAAATTTTGTCAGTTTAGGGCATCAAATCGAAAATCCAGGAGCTCAGGTGGTCAGAAGACAGACTGGGCAGCGCGCTGCCCAAAACTAGGCGCGCGCCGCCGAGCCTGGGCCGCGAAAACTAGGCGCGCTTCCGTTTTGGGCCACGTGCTGTTCACGTGGCCCACTTTGCCCTGGTGTCTATAAAAACCCCAGGGGTCTTCAGTTGGAGCAGATCCAGAGTTAGAGCAAGTTGTGTAGCTTAGTTTTTAGTTTGTAGTTGTTGTTGTTCTTCTTCTTCTACTTTTAAGTTTTAGCCATTAGAGTGAAAGAGAGAGAGTGTGTAAAGTGTTGTATTTGAAGGGTGACAAGATAATACAAGTACTACTTCTCTTCCTTCTTTCCAATTTACTTGTCTTTGCCATTTACTTTTACTTCTTTATTGTAGTGTAACTTCTTTCTCTTCACCTCTTTTCTTTTACTTTGTTTTAGTGTAACTCCCTCTCTTTAACTTTTCTTTTCTTTTGTTTTCTTGTAGTGTAACTCCCTCTCTCACTTCTTTTCCTTTGTTGTTTCTTTTACTTTTATGGCTAACTAACTTTTCATTAGCATAGCTAACTAACTACTAACCCACTAATTTCTAACACTTGATTGATAACCCAAATGAGTCAATAGTGTCAAACAAGCCTTGTGCAAACAAGAGTTATGACATCTTAAGACGAGGGTTCTAACTCTAATTTACCTACAAGTATTTACTTTCTTATACTTCATGCTTAATGAGTTTTGATGATCTATGAGTTGTGTACTTTACTTGTTATTGTAAGTTAGAGACTTTTCCTTTTAACTTTGTCGATACCAATAGTGCACTCGAGTCTTCCCTTATTCTCGCCTTCTATCGGATCTTGATAAGGGAATGTCCGAGTTTTTGCAGTGTAAAGCTAAGTTTTAGAATGAACTTTCACTCGATTTCCACGTGAGTAGTTCCAATGCAAAAGGTTTGTGTTCGCCTATAATCCATCGTGAGGCTATCTTCCAAAAGTTAGAAATTAGTGGGAGCACTTAGTAGAAAGTTAGCCATGCATTTTTACAACTAAGAAAAAAATCACTTTTACAAATCACCAAAACATTTTCCAACAATTCTTCAAACAACTTGTTTTCACTTTTCAATTCTTTATTTTGCAACAAGAACTTTCTTTCTTCTTGAACTTTAAAGCCGCATCAAGCTTCCATCGCTCTCCCTCCTTGTGGATACGACCCGTATAGCCACTTCGCTACTACGGAAGAATCGCAAAAGCAGTAACATCAATCCACACTTCCTTCTCTTATTTTAGTACTTGCTTTTTGCCGATCACTGACGACTCAAGAGCTTCTTTGACTTGACAGTCTCCTGTCAGCTTCTGATAATCCTCAGAAGCGATTCTTGGGCAATACAAGTTGTGGTTGTAGACAAGTATTTTCTCTACAACTCCAGCTGGAAGGGACAAAAAGGCAGCGAGAGAAGCCAGTGCATCTGCATGCGCATTTTGCTGGCGTGGTACATGGTCGATATAAAAGTTTCTGAGCCTCTAGGCCATGTGGACAGTTGCGTTGCAATAGGGTACTAGGTCTTCATGTCTGACTTCGTACTCCCCGCGAACTTGGTTGGCGATGAGTTTAGAGTCACCATATGCCTCGAGATTTTTAACGCCAATCTCACCAGCGATTTGCATTCCAATCAAGAGGGCATTGTATTCCGCTATGTTGTTGGAGCAGGGCTCGATTAATGAGAAAGCTCGAGGAATCACATAGTTCTGTGGGGAGACGAGTACTAACCCTACTCCTGCTATGACATGTCCTTGCGAACCTGTTCTCGATCCACCATCAAAGAAGAGTTATCACACTTGTCTTTCAAAAGAGGTCTAGGTTAGACAAACCTCAGCGACCTCGTCTGGGAGATCCTCGTAAAGTTCGGTTGCCCTCAGATCTGGATGCTCAGCCAGGAAATCTGCCACCGCTTGTCCCTTGACGGCTTTTTGTGGTAAAAAGCGCATTTCATATTGGGATAGCAGTATGGCCCATTTTGCCAATCGGTAGTTTAATGACGATGGCTTTGTCATGAGTAACCTCAAAGGGTTAACCCTTAATATGATGTTTATAGTTTGGCCTACCAAGTAGTTTCGTATTTTCTAGACATCAAACACCAATGCCAAACATTCTTTTTCGATTGGGTTGTATCGATGTTCGGCCCTGATCACAGTCCTACTCAGATAATAGATTGCTTGTTCGTGTCCTTGATCATTATTCTGGGATAGTAAAGCTCCTAAGGAATGATCCATTGCTCGAACGTATATCAGGAAAGGTTTCCCAGACACCGGAGCTGTAAGGACTGGTGGTTGCATGAGGTATCGTTTAATCTCCTCGAACGCTTGCTGGCAAGCATCATCCCAAACGAATGAGACACCCTTTTTCATCAATTTGGTAAAGGGTTGCATCTTCCAGAGAGATTTGAGATGAACCTTCGGATGTATGCCAATCGTCCTTGCAATCCCCTAAGTTCTCTGAGGTTCCTCGGAGGTTGCATTTCCTAGATAGCGCGAACTTTTTTCGGGTCCAAATGAATTCCTTTGGAAGTTACCACAAACTCTAGGAACTTGCCACTGGCCACCCCCAGGAAAGATTTGGTGGGATTCATCTTCAACTGATGTGCCCACATGATTTTGAAGATTGTCTTCAGATCGGTTATATGATCACCTTTGGTGTGGCTTTTCACTACAATGTCGTCAACATAGCATTCCACAATTTTACGCATGTGCTCGTGGAAAATGGCATTCATAGCCCTCTGATATGTAGCCCCCGCATTCTTCAGTCTGAAGGGCATGACTGTATAGCAGTATAACCCCAGTGGTGTCCTGAAAGAAGTATATTTTTCATCATCAGGATACATTTTGATTTGGTTATACCCTGAGAATCCATCCATGAAGGACATTCGCTCAAATCCGCACGTATTGTCAATCATGACATCCGTGATTGGGAGAGGGAATTCGTCTTTGGGACAGGCTTCATTTAGATCGCGAAAATCAATGCAAATTCTGATCTTTCCGTTCTTTTTGGCAATGGGAACGATATTCGCTACCCAATCAGGATGTTGCTCTTCCCTAATGAAGCCAGAGTCTATGAGTTTTTTGACTTCTGACTGAATTGCTTCCATTATTTCTGGACGGAACCATCGCTGCTATTGTTTGACTGGCTTCGCGTCTGAATTAATGTTAAGGCAATGCATAGCCACTCGAGGATCAAGCCCAGGCATGTCCTCGTAATTCCAAGCGAAAACATCTATATACTCTCGTACAAGAGATATTAAAGCTTCTTTCTCGGAGGGTGATAGGCTTTCGCTTATAAAGATGGGCTTAGGATTAGCCTCATCTCCCAGATTAATCTGGGCAACTTTATCATCTGTGGGTGGCTCGCGTTGTTCAAAACGAGTATCCTAGAGAGTATTAAGGTGTTTGATCTAAGGATCTGTATCAGATTGGATCATTTCTTCATCTTTGTCTTCCAAGTGGCTTGTTGAAACCATATATACTGAAAGTTCTCCAAAGAGGTTGCCGACACTAACGTCTGACTCCCACGATGACGTGCCAGATGAGTAGTCATTATATAATGACTCTTCAGACTCAGAGGCTGATGGGGTCGGAGTTGACACATAGCCCAACCCCCTGCGAGTTCGATGATAATAATCAGGGGTTTTCCCTTTTGGAACGAAAGATCGGAATAGTATTCTTCTTCCTTTGCCGAAGTTCAACCCAGGACTATTTGTCAGATCATACCCCATACTTTCCATCATTCTGAGTACATTTGGCTCATAATGGGTGAACTGAGGGGGTTCATTCTCACTTTGACTCTTCACAAGAAATCAGCTCAGATTTGATTTGCCCGAAAAGGATTGGCTTTTGGCCTTTACATCTAGCTGGGACAATGAATATTGATTCTTGCTCATCATCGACATCTTGGTACATTTCGAAGGATGACTTCACTGGTACATGCAATGATGTCAAAGCATCCATTGCCGACCAGGGGTCATTATCCACTTCAGTACTAGTGTCTGACGGCACTGAATCAGAAGCGAACACAGAAAAGTAAGCCAAATTTAACTCTTCATTAATATACCATCCGCCTACATCATTGGCGGTGTTACTAACATCGAGCTTATTAATGCTCGTTACAAGTGGATCTAGTTCCCACATGCACTCTTCTTTCTCTGGCTCGGTGTCAGCTTCATTATCAGAGTCTGGCTCCTCTAGTTGTGGGTTCTCATTTGTTTCCAAAGAGTCCTGGTATAGGAGAGAGTCTGTGAAATAGTTCTCGACTCCCTTGAACGGATGTCTTTCAGCAATCAACGTCTGTACCTTCCCACTCCTATCGATGTATTTCATAACTTGGCTGAGAGTGGAGGGAACGATGGAATTACAATGAATCCATGGACGTCCAAGTAGCAAATTGTATGAGGTGTCGGCATCGATCACGTAGCACGTCTCTTCAGACTTTAAGTCCCCAATTTGGCATTTGAGCTTGATCTTCCCCATTGGGCACGTACCATTGGCATTGAACCCATAAATGGTAGTTTGGGTGGCGCTCAATCGGTGGGTAGGAATCTCTAAATGTTGCATGACCCGACGAGGCATAATGCTCAACGCGGACCCTGGATCTACCTGAATGCGGCTTACTTCAGACGATCTAATATACCCTGTGAAGTATAGGGGTCAATCATGTTTCCCCTTCACCTGCATATCATCTGCCGTGAAGGTAATGCATGAAGTATTTTGGGTGACATGGAGGCAATCCTCTACATCTTCCTCCTATGGTCCGACCGATATCTGGGTCATGAAGATCTCAGTATTAGCTAGGGCCTCTCTCAAAGCTTCTCTGGTTGACTTTGACAGCCTCAGGAGCTCGTAAAGAGTGATTCGAGTCAGGATATTGGCCAGTTAAGTCAGGATGTCAAAGCGGTAAGGTGTTGTGGATCCTTCCGCGTTATCTTTTGGGAGAGCTTTAGAAACCGAAGCTCTTTTTGCTTCTCTAGCGGTTGTTTCATGGAGGGCTTGGCTGACTCTGTAGTGAGTTTAGGAGGGGTCGCCACCATTTCGTCATACTTTTTTAAATATGACTGGCCCGAATGAGTTTCTGCCACGAGTGGTTGATTAAGTTCTACAGCGAGACCTATTGTTTCCTCTTCTGAATCAGTTAGTGAGGGAACATCATTTTTCGCTTCTCGGGAAGAAGCGCACACCACATTACAGGACGAAGCTTTCGCTTTGCCTTTGGACCTTCTGCTAGTAACAGTGGTCCATTGCTGGCCGTCCACAATGTCGGGATGAACCCACATAACTTCCCCCTGAGGTGTGGGGACAGGTACAAGACCCTTCTCTTGTTGATGGTGAGGGTCTATATTGATCATTCTTAGTTCCCCTTTTGGGATGGGGACTACTCCAGAGGGTGTTAGAGGTTGTCTTCCAAACTGGAGGAATGATGTCATATTGACCGTCATTTTCTTCTGCTCTGGACGGAGTTTCAATACCTCCGCATCAATCAGAGCCTGAAGGATGTCTTTGAAGACATAACAGCTCTTAGTGGGGTGTCCCAGCATCCTATGATACAAACAGTAGTTAGGATTATCAGTTTTACCGACTTCTTCAGGACGTCTAGCTTCAGGAAGCTTCAATCTGCTGCTCTTGTTGAATAACTTGAACAACGAGTCAACATGTTCGTCTTTGAAGGAGTACTGCTTATTGGCGTGTGGTTGACTTGAAGAGCCGCTTTCCTTGACCGACTGAGGTTTAACAGGGGATTTAGTTTCTGTCGCAAAGTTATCCTTCCTTTTTGTTTGAAGGGATGCGTCTGGCGTACGCCTTGTCGACCTTTCGGGTATGGGCTTGTTTTCTTCTGTCCTAACCCTGGCGACAATTTCTTTAGCCTGTTCACCTTACTGGACCAATTGTTTCCAGGTGCGTCTTTCAGTAACTCCTATTTGGGCGAGGAGCGACATTTGTAGATTGTGGCGGTATGTTTCTACCAGGGTAGCCTGGGTCATACCGCTAGGACATCGGAGTGTCATATTCTGAAATCTTTCTACAAATAATTTAACTGACTCTCCCTTTTGCTGTTTTGTGGCCAAAAGAGCAGGCACTGTAATTTCTGAATCGTCTTCAAAAAAGCGTGTTAGGAAAAGCTTCTCCAAATCACCCCAATTTTTAATGGAGCCTTCTGGGAGCTTCATGAACCATTCAAAGGCGAGCCCTTTTAGGGTGCCGATGAACAGACGTGCCAAGATGGCATCGTTATCTACCACGTTCCCCGTCTGAGACTTAAAGTAGTAGATATGTTGGTTCGGTGACCCTTTGCCGTCAAATGGTTGTAGGGTCGGAGCTTCGAACTTGAGAGGGTATGGAACAAGGTCCCACTCGGCCGGATATGGTCGGACCACTCCTGCTTCTTGGAGACCTTTCCGATTAGTAAGGGCCTCGAGGCGTTGCTCCAATTAACTCATTGTTTTAGAATGAATCTTTCCATGGTTCTGGTTGTCTCCCCCCTTAGATGAGGATTTAGACGATTCAGAAGTAGATTGCTCTTTCTCCTCGATATGCACTGAGGATGAGCTTTCTCCTTCCTTTCGTTTGCCCTTAGACTTTTTAGAGGAGGTTTTGTCAGTTGACTTCCTCTTATCTTCAAGCAATTGTGCCAGCATCAGTTTGAGAGAATCGATAGATTCTTGTTGAGCACAAATCATCTCGAATTGTTCCCTCTGG
Organism: Agave tequilana; assembly: GCA_038442645.1. Taxonomy (NCBI): domain Eukaryota; kingdom Viridiplantae; phylum Streptophyta; class Magnoliopsida; order Asparagales; family Asparagaceae; genus Agave; species Agave tequilana. Next base: position 54,172 of record JAVJIF010006482.1, read on the forward strand.
ACCTGAGCTTGTTGCTCAAAGCGCCTGGCTGTCTCCTCAGGAGTATTTGTTATGTATATAAAGGCTTCTTTCTCTATGGAAGAGTTCGAAGCCTGCGATTCTGCAATGGCGGAATGTGAGTCATTTACTTCAATGCCCCGAGCTAGGGCACTGTAATTGATTGGGGCAATCACTCCAGTCCGAGTGCGAGTATACCAGTACACTCCTTCAGGTTCCGTGTCAGACTCGTCGGGGCTGACCACTGGTTGTTTTCCCTTACTTCTACTTGTCATGTTTGCAGTGATTTCAGGGTACTCTGTGTCAGAGAAGGTCCTCCTCCTGTGGGAGGAATAGCTTTTGGCTGATCGGGAAGTTAAAGTCAACTGTCTGAATATAGACTGTCGGCTTGCACGTGAACTGTAACGGCACTCAGAGAGCATTGTGATAAGCCGTTTACAGTAACACGATGGAGTGATTAAACTAGCACTCCTCTTCTTTGTCAAATAATCTCTTAGATCCGTGGGAGGGGATCGAAGAGATTAGCCTCGGATGGTCGAGGGCTTTTCAACTTACGAGAATTATCCTTGCTCCGCAAAGCTGAGACGCAAGGTTCTGAGACGTGAGCTCACATCCTGAGAAATGAACGCAGCTCTCGTGTTGTGGCTCTGAAACGCGGGCCTTGCGCCTCTGCTGAGAAGAGACGTGGCTCTCGTGTCTTGGATGAGGAGTACGGACCTCGCATTGCTGCTTGTGGCGTTTAGGAAGCGGTGCTTCAGAAATGTGAGCTTGGTGACTCTCACGTTTAGGTTGCCAAACGCGGATTTCACGTGTCTGAAATGGTCCAGAAGAGACACGGCCTTGAACCTAACGTTCTATCGCTATTGGACAGGCACTTGTTCCAGCTTGTAGTTGACGCGTACGCCGTCTCTGTCATCGCTCAGCATTCCGGTTACGTCGTGTGGGTTGATAGGAACCCCGGTAACTTGTCACTGAGGAAGGGATGGACCGGCTGAACATCAGGAACGTTAACCACGCGGGTCTCCTAGGAGACGTTGACGCGGACGTTACGCATGATGTGATTAGCCACGACATTCTTTCTGCCAGTCACGTCTGAGAGGGTCTTAGAGCGAACTCGAGGGAAAATCCCCGAAGAGACTTTGCGGTGGACCCGCGCCTTAGGGCTCTTCGAGCCGGAAGAGAGGAACTCTTCATACTTCGCCTGGTCAAACTCAACATAACTGATTCGAGCGTTTTTCCCATATAGGTGACGTCACCTTGCGCCACCACTTGCTCGTCGGTAGAGAAAGTAGTCCCCAGCGGAGTCGCCATCTCTTATTTGGTGGGAGAAATTCGTGTAAAATTTCCTTAAATCAATGAAGAATTACAGCGGATCAACACTCCGATTACAAGAGAGGGAAGATGTTCACGCTTGAATCTCCCCTTTGTTTAGTGCTGGGTTCTTGATGTGGCGATGGAAAGTGAATCTTGTTTTTCGTTGATCGGGTGAATGTCAGGACCTCTTGGGAATCCTCTCTTTGGATAGCGGATGGAGTAACACAGCTCCTGTTCATCAAGAATCTCAAAGAGACTGTGGACAAAGACAAACTAACTTGTATGCAGCAAGTTGTTGGAAGAGTTGAACCTTCTCTTTTTTTATCTCCCTTGTATATCTCTATCCTCCTCACAGCAAACTGGACTATTTAAAGAGGTTTCAGGGGGTGAACGTGTCCCCTAAAAACGCTCCATAATGGGGGTTAGCTCCCTCACTACGTGGGCAGTAAGTGACCCAGTAATGAGGGCAGTTATAACCAAGACGCGGGTTTTTAACCTTGCGCCTTGTTGCTGACGTAATACTGAGACGCGGGTTTCGACCCTCGCGTCTTGGTGCTTCAGTGATGCTGAGACGCGGGTTTTTATCCTCGCGTCTTGGTATTGCAGTGATAGCTATGATTAGCCCTGCGTCTGGAGTTTGGGCTCTGATTTTTGATGACTTGTCCTCATTGATTTTTAGACAGCCTACAATAGGCCGGATTGGTTTGATCCACCTCAACATACTCCCCAACCCTAATATTATGAACAAGTTTGGAATAATCATAACTACTCTTCACCGAGTCAGTGGGGATACAACTCTCCGAGTCATATGGTCAACCACTTTACCAACATTCAGCTTTATATACTTCTTTTCTAGATCAACCGATTGAATAAAATCTAAGTTAGAAAAGTATCTAAAAGCCTTGCATTAGTCCGAGTGACAAGTTCAAAACATGATGGACTCACAATCCCTCAAAATTTTCAAATCCCAGATCTTTACTCCATTTTTCAAGTCCCACCACAACAAGAAGAACCTAGTAACTTCAAAAAGAGTATGGAGACATGATTCAAAGCCAAAATTCTTTTACCCTAGTCTATCGATAGGTTAGAAGCAAAAATTAGTCAATTGGCCAATAATTATAGAAATGAGGAACCTCGACACTATCAATATTTGTTCAATCATGATATCTCTAACCTTATTGATCTGGACCAAGATTTATGTTGGTTTGAAAACCAAGATCCAATTTCACCATAAAATTTTGAACTTGACCAATACCAATCTTTTGATAAATTGGCAAGTTTTTCATTCAATGAGATTGAACTTAAATGTGAATGTGGCCCCAATTCCTAACTATGTGATTCAGTTTCAATTTTCAAATTTATGTTGACTCTGGTATTCTTACCCGATTTGGACCCAATTCTCAAGCCAACATTAATTCCCGTATCCATAGATCTTGAAACTGAACCACCTATTTTGGATAGTCCCATTCCATTGATGGAAAATGAATGTGAATTTCAATATCTTGATTTGGAACCAACTCTTGAGACTAAACTTGATTTAAATTATATTCTCGAGTCAATATTGGTTCCTGAACCTTTCATTCTTGAGCCTAAGCCAATAATTCCTCCAAGTCACATTCTATTGTTGGAACTAGGTATAGACTAGTACGACTCTGAGATGATATTTCAAAATTGGTCATATAATCAGAATAAGTTTCATGTTAGGATCTTACACGATCCTAATTAAATTGGGGACAATAACAATGTAAATAGAAAAGAGATCATCAAAGGTGGGTTCCTTAAAACTCCACATTATTTAGATTGGGCAGCAATGCTTGACCCAATCTGACCACCACCGAAACCACCACCTTGCGGTACCATTTTTCTTCTCTTTCTTCTTTTTCAAGCATTTATGCATTCATTCATACATCGAGGATAATGCATAAGATAGGTGTAGGGGAGGGTTCTAACATAATATTGTTGGCCTAAAGGTCCTTCACTCTAGTTTTGATGATGATTAACTCATGTAGTTATAGTACTAATAATCTTATGTTTAATTAGTCTCGATATGTGATCAAGATCTTAGTAGGTGTTTAGTTTCAGCAAAGAATTTCAAGTCAAGTTTTGGAGCTAGCACGTGTTGATTCAAGAGCTCGCGCATCAAGATTGCATCAAGTACTCAAGAGGAGTCTAGCTCATTGGATCAAGGTTTGGACCAAGTCAAGAAGGAGAAGAAGATTTTCAAGAGAAGTTTTTCAAGAGAAGACTTATGTCATGTTTGTAAGTGTCAATATTTTATTTTTAGATAAAATATAAAGGATAGATTAGTTGGTGGATTGTTCAAGTACTTATACACACACACAAGATTTATATGTGTTTTCATAAAAGATTTTTAGTTCTAGAAAAATACCTGAAATTCAAAATATACATGTGTTTTACCAAAACCATTTTAGTGCTTATTGTCAAAAATATAGATATTTCATCATATATGTGTAGTGGATCATATTCATACACACTAAGCTTCACAAGTATTTAAAATATCTTATTTTTGTATCTGGAGTAGTTTTGAAAAAATCGATTTGAAAAAATACAGATTTTTGTTTAAGGTAAAACTTCTGTTTTACAAAAATATTTCAAAATATTTGTAACATGTGTTGATTTTTACTTAAACATGTTTGTATATCAAAGTATATTACTGACTTACTTTTGTAGATTTTTAGAGAATTTATGAGATTTTATTGAAGGAAAAATTACAAGTTTTTAATCCCTGAAAATTGCTGGGCTGGCCTTCTGCCGGTCGACCGGCCGATCGACCGAGCCAGAAGTCGGTCGATCGGGCAGTCGAGCGATATGCATAAATGTGCACAGCCAAAAGTCGGTCGACCGCCAGAGAGCCTCTGCTCTCTGGAAATGGCCCGGTCGATCGGGCGGTCGACCGCTGGGTAATTTGCCAGGCAAAGGTCGACCGGTCGGTCGACCGCTGGCACAACGGTCAGAAATTTGACCGTTGGCCGGTCGACCGCAGCAGTGAAGACTGCTGATTTAGACCCCAACGGCTAGTTTTTGGATGCTTATATATTGGGGTTCCCTTGGACTATTTTCTACAAGATTTCAAGAGAGTTTTTGGGCTAGTTTTTCCTACCTTTATCAGTGATTTTATCCACATGTTTTAGAGCTAATATTTCCAAATCAAAAGGAGAGTTTATCAAGAGTTTTCAAAAGTGATTTCTTGAGTTTTTCACCACCAAATCAATCCAAGTTTTTCTCACATACACTTGAGCTTTCCATTACTATATCAATCCTATAGGAGAGTAGCTGTGAGAGTGTTTGTAGGTGATCAAAGTGTTTAGATCACGAAGTGTTCATTCTTGTTTTGAGGAGGCAGACTTGCGGGTTCGCGTTGTTTCGAGTTCTAGTGAGAGCTCGGTATAGAGGTGCGGCCTCGCAAGCTAGTGTGCTTGCGGTGTGTAGTTCTTGCGGGAACAAGAGAGGGACTAGTGAGTCCAAGGAGTTCTAGTGTGAACTCGTTGTAGGTGTTGCGGCACCGAGTGATCCATTAGGATCGGTTTATAGTAGAAATCCTTCATAGTGTTGAAGGCGGGGACGTAGAGCAAGAGTGCTCGAACCTCGAAACAAATCTCCCATGTTTGCGATTGCTCTCTCTATCTCTCACTTGTGTTTATATCTTGCATGCTTAAATTGCTTTCATCTTTATATGCTTGATATATTTGTGCTCTATTGATTATATGCTTGGATTTATTTGCTCACACTTGTATTCAACCAAGAGAGCTATAGAGGCACCTCAACTCCTGTCTAGAGGAATCTTGAGGAGTTAGTCCAGAGCCCTTCACCGGAAATTCGGCTAAACTCTTAGGTTATACCTTGTGTGTTTAGCACAATAGTTTTTAGTTTGCATAAATAGTTTTAATTCTGCATTAATTCACCATTAGATTGCTAGTCACCTATTCACCCCCCTTAGGTGATTTCAATTGGTATCAGAGCTTGGTGCTCTTGATTTGGGTCTAACCACCTTGAGTTAAAGATCCTCATTTATAGCTAATCACAATATTTGTACACACACATGGATTTCATGTCACCTCCCACTTTTGATATTCTTAACATCCAAACTTGGAAGGTTAAGATGTCAATGTACCTCAAAGGCCTAGGTATTCATGTTTATCTTGCTACCATTAAGAACTCATATTTTAGTAATAGCAAGTATCTTGAGGCTAACTCAAAAGCCATTCATGCCTTAAAGTCAACCCTAAATTATGAATATTTATCTAGAGTTTCTAACTTTGATTCGGTTTTTGTAGTATGGAACACCATAGTCTCTCTTAGCGAACAAGAGCAATACTATGCGAGGAGCGACTCGGATGTTAGAAGTGATGCTTCCAACTTGTGCTACATGGTCCAAGGGGATAACCCCCTTGAGGTAAATTCCGAATCCGAGTTAAATGAGGATGTTGACATGTCATATGATGAGCTTGAATCTTTTTGTCAACAACTTCTTGAAAAATATGAGTTGCTTAAAAAGGATAACAAGAAAATGAAAAATAAATTTGATTCCTTGTTAAAAGAAAAAGATTCTTTTCCAATGGAATGCGTTCAAAAGAAAATGAGTTGTTGAAAAAGGATAATATTTCATTAACATCTAAAATAAATGTTCTTTATGAAGGAAATACTTCTTTGAAAAATAAAATTATTTTGGTGAAAAAAGAAAAAGAAATTGTTTTGAATGAAAACAATTCTTTAAAAGGAAAAATTGTTTCAAAGGAAAAGGAAAATGTTTCTAAAAAGAACAAGAATGTTGATTCTCATTCTCACCATACTTTTCATGCAACTATTAATAAAAATGAGATTTAAGTTTTGAAAAATAGAATAAATTGTTTTAGCTCAACTTTGAGCAATTATGCATTCAATCATAATAGATTGAAAACCTTGTTTCAAAAGAAACAAGCTCCACATGTACATGCACATCACCCACGGCGCACATATGCACACTTTGCCCATCATGATCACACTCATCCTCATGTGCATTCTAGAGTGTACAAATGTACACATTGTGGCCGTAAAGGCCATTTAGCAAAATTTTATTATGATAAGATAAATGCTTTTAATTTTGCTAACAAAAATGTTTGGGTTCCAAATCATGCTAATCCCGGTGGACCCAAAAGAAAATGGGTACCAAAATTCTCACCTCTTATGTTTGATGTAGGTGTGGGCTCTCACATGACGTGAGAGAGTTGGTGCCTTGGTGGTGGATGCATGAGCTAGATGGACATACAAAATTGATGCCCCACTATCAAGGTAGTTTTGGTGGAAGGACCACCATGTTTTGGAGACTTGGAGTATAGTTCTTATAGTTTGGTAACTATCTCTAAAAACTCCTATTTTAGTTTACATGCTTTTATTAATGACTTTAGCATGTTTTGGTTTAAATGCTTATTTTGTTAAATGATCATGTTTTGTATTTCATGAGGTGAATACTTATTTGATGTAGTTTTTGCCAAAACTTGTGTATATACTCGTACAAGTAGTGAGCTATACTTGATTATTAGATGTTTGCACTTCATTGCCCATTAGTACTGATTACATGTACATGTATAACCTAGTTTTGATGATTTCCTCATTTACACTTGTTTTGCCTATCCTTGTGCATGTTTTTGCTTCATGTATATGTAATTTTTATTCAAAACTAATAAATATACATGTATACCCTTGAGTCACTTGCCTTCATGCAAATTACATTATGGACTTATTTATGTTTAGGATATGTATGTATATTGTTAGTTTTGATAAATCATACATATACCTTGAAGTTTGTTTTTAATAAAAATAAATTTTATGATTTTCATGTTTTTGATAAAAGAAATTCTTGTTTGTCTTGAGCCACATTGATTATTTTCATGAAAATGCTATTTACATGATTCTTGTACACTCAGACTTCATTTGTTTACTCATGACATTGTCTTCATGAGAAGTTTTGAGCTTTATAGATTTTGAGTGACAACACTTATGTATTTGGTATGATTCATGATATATATATGTTTTATTTTTTTCGTATTTGAAGGATCTTTAACTAGTTTTTCAAAAAAATTAATTTAAACTAGTTATTTATTCTTCATTTAGTAGTGTTTTCAAAATTACAACTATTTTCAAATCATATTTTGAAAACCTCCACCTTAAAAGGGTGGATGGATGGGTGACCATGCCTTGTATGCCTTATTGAAAATCTTTCATCATGTGCATGAATAGGGTGGTTATTTATGAGCTATACACTTGATCATCATTGTGTTTTCAATTGGTATCACAATTGATATTTATCTTGCATGCTCATATGTTTTCTTATATATGTATGCTTCAAATTTTTAAATAATATCAATTTCTATTGGTATTTTCATTCTCATACATATATATGATTTGATTGTACTTGATTTACTATAGCCTTACTTATTTAAAGCACAAATTATGTTTATGCTAAGCTTGTCTTATATCTTAATTTCAATTGATATCTCAATTGATATTTTAAATGAGCTTATGCATTATTTTCAATTGGTATTTAAATTGGTATTATAATATACTTCATATTGTACCATTTATTTGATATTAAAATTTACAATATAGTTCAATTGGTATCAATATGTTTCAATTTCAATTGGGTTTCGATTACAATTAGTATCAAAATGTTTTACTTTTTATTTGGTATCAAAATTTGCCATATATTTCAATTGGTATCTAAATATAAAATATTTTACTTTATTTGGTATCACAATTTACAAATGTTTCAATTTCAATTGGTTCCAATTTCATATGGTCTCAAAATCTTGTGATATCTTAAAAATTTTATTTAAGTATTATCACAACTTGTGTTAAAAATGTTTTGATATGTATTGCCTATATACAAGGGGAGCTTAACATCTCTTCTATATATAGATTCATGTTGAGTGTATCTTATATTGAGGAGCGTGACATCTCTTTTTTATGTGATACACGTGTGTAGGAGGAGCTTCACATCTTCATTTATGCATTGTATATTATGCTTTATGTGAGTTAGGATTTGTCATCCCTTCTTCATGTAATGCATGTATGCAGGGAAGCTAACTTAGTGTCTTCCTCTTTATGAATGTATATCGCATATATATCCTTATTCTTGATTTGTTTTATTTTACCCCTTTGTTGATGATTGATAAAAAGGGGGAGAAAAGATTTTGAGTTTATATATGCATATTTGAGTTTTTGCATATATTGAGTCTTTACATTTTATATTTTTTACAAAATGGGGAGAATGATTTTGAAAGTTTAAACAAAAAGGGGGAGAAAGTTTTGGGGAAAAGGATTTTTGATTTATGCATATTTTCTCTCACCTTGTTTATGCATATTTATTTGTTTAGCACTTCATGGCAATATCTATTTGTTTATTGTTATGCATGAGTTAAGGGGGAGCTTCTATGAAGCTTGACTTTAATCCATGCATATATAACTCCATGAGTTTTGTCATCATCAAAAAGGGGGAGATTGTTGGCCCAAAGGCCCTTCACTCTAGTTTTGATGATGATTAACTCATGTAGTTATAGTACTAATGATCTTATGTTTAATTAGTCTCAGATATGTGATCAAGATCTTAGTAGGTATTTAGCTTCAACAAAGAATTTCAAATCAAGTTTTGGAGCTAGTACGTGTTAATTCAAGAGCTCGCGCATCAAGATTGCATCAAGTACTCAAGAGGAGTCTAGCTCATTGGATCAAGATTTTGACCAAGTCAAGAAGGAGAAGAAGATTTTCAAGAGAAGATTTCAAGAGAAGATTTGTGTCATGTTTGCAAGTGTCAAGATTTTATTTTTAGATAAAATGTAAAGGATAGATTAGTTGGTGAATTTGCTCAAGTACTTATACACACACAAGATTTATATGTATTTTCATAGAAGATTTTTAGTTCTAGAAAAATATCGGTTTGATTTTTAGAATTCAAAATATACATATGTTTTACCAAAACCATTTTAGAGCTTATTATCAAAAACATAGATATTTCATCATATATGTGTAGTAGATCATATCCATACACACTAAGCTTCACAAGTGTTTAAAATATCTTGTTTTTGTATTTGGAGTAGTTTGGGAAAAGTCGATTTGGAAAAATACAGATTTTTGTTTAAGGCAAAACTTCTACAAAAATAGTTCAAAATGTTTGTAACATGTTTTGATTTTTACTCAAACATGTTTGTATATCAAAGTATATTACTGAACTTATTTTTGTAGATTTTTAGAGAATTTATGGGATTTTATTGAAGAAAAATTATAAGTTTTTAATCCCTGAAAATTGCTGGGCTGGCTTTCTGCCGGTCGACCGGCCGGTCGACCAAGCCAGAAGTCGGTCGACCGGGCGATCGACCGATGTGCACAAACGTGCACAGCCAAAGGCCGATCGACCGCACGGTCGACCGCCAGAGAGCCTCTGCTCTCTGGAAATGGCCCGGTCGACCACTGGGTCATTTTCCAGGCTACGGTCGACCGGCCGGTCGACCGCTGGCACAACGGTCAGAAATCTGACCGTTGGCCGGTCGACCGGCCGGTCGACCGCCAGCAGTCAAGACTGCTGATTTGGACCCCAACGGCTAGTTTTTGGATGCCTTTATATTGGGGTTCCCTTGGACTATTTTCTACAAGATTTCAAGAGAGTTTTTGGGCTAGTTTTTCCTACCTATATTAGCGGTTTTATCCATATGTTTTAGAGCCAATATTTCCAAATCAAAAGGAAAGTTTATCAAGAGTTTTCAAAAGTGATTTCTTGAGTTTTTCACCACCAAATCAATCCAAGTTTTTCTCACATACACTTGAGCTTTCCATTGCTATATTAATCCTATAGGAGAGTAGTTGTGAGAGTGTTTGTAGGTGATCAAAGTGTTTAGATCACCAAGTTTCATTCTTGTTTTGAGGAGGCGGACTTGCCGGTTCGCGTTGTTTCGAGTTCTAGTGAGAGCTCAGTGTAGAGGTGCAAACTCGGCAAGCTAGTGTGCTTGCGGTGTGTAATTCTTGCGGGAACAAGAGAGGGACTAGTGAGTCCAAAGAGTTCTAGTGTGAACTCGTTGTAGGTGTTGCGGCACCGAGTGATCCGATGGGATCGGTTTATAGTGGAAATCCTCATAGTGTTGAAGGCGGGGACGTAGAGCATGGGTACTCGAACCTCGAAATAAATCTTTCGTGTTTGCGATTGCTCTCTCTATCTCTCACTTGTCTTTATATCTTGCATACTTATATTGCCTTTATATTTATATGCTTGATATATCTTGTGCCTAATTGTTATATGTTTAGGGATTGTTTGCTCACACTTGTATTCAACCAAGAGAGCCATAGCACACCTCAACTCTTATCTAGAGGAATCTTGAGGAGATAGTCCAGAGTCCTTCACGGAGAATTCGGCTACACTCTTGTGTTATACCTTGTGTGTATAGCTTAAGAATTTTTAGTTTACATAAATAGTTTTAATCCGCATTAATTCATCATTAGATTAGCTAGTCACCTACTCACCCCCCCTAGGTGATTTCACTGAGTACGCTTGTGATACTTGTGATTTTTAGGGAGATTAATCGCACTCTGAATGTCGCAATGAACATGAACTGAATCCTCTATGATACCAAACGTCTCGAGTAATCCTCTCAACCATAAAGTTTCCTTTGATGCCTCAACTACAGTCATGCATCTCCTTATGTGTTCATAACATGCAATATATGTCCAATATTATCACTTTCATATAGAATATATCTTACACATACTTTATATCATTACATTCACCATCATACTTAGTGATATACACATCATATGGTATATCACATACACACATTACACTTGGTGATAATCGTGTTATATATCATCACACATCGTATCAGCACATTCACGTATCATACTTGATGATACGTCCATCACATATACTCAATATGGTTCTTTCGTTCTGATTAAATCTTGTCTTGCCTGATATTTTTTGTCATTTTCTTATCCCAGTGTCCCATACCACTGGTAGTTCATAGTAAGGGCCCGCACCCCTAGTAGAACTCATCCGAATCAAGGTATATACGGGTATACTTTCATTCGAATATAAGAAAAAGTCAAATATCATGCATTTCGAGATTAATCACACGCATAAAAACCCATTACAACCATGAACTTCTTAAATCATGGCACACATTCATTCATACAAACTGCACACTCACAGACATTCATTATAACAATCAATGTTATTCCTGAATCAATGACTTAAATCAATCTCTAGGCTAATACTGCCTTAGATCTACACCTGAGTTCTACTTCAAGTTTCTAAGCCTAAATTCTGATACCAACTATAACGGTCCCAGGTTTAATTTTCTCAAAATCTATAATCATCAACCTTATCGCTCGTTAATCAGAATATACTAAAGAAATTTCGGCAGCATCTCCTCTAAAATATAGACCCAACTCAATACAATAATTTAGATTTCGGCTAACATCAGCCTACTTATAAATTTCAAAATTTCATCATTTAATTCATCTCAAAGTAAATCAAATAACATATATATAAGAATTTCTCCACTTGATATATATATATATATTCTAACCCAAATCATTTATCAGTTCAACTCAATATACAAACTGAACATCATCATATTTAATTCCCATTTGTCAAAATGTAACACTATCTACTGCCATTAGCACTAACTCACAATTACTAATAAGATCAGAGTTTACAAAAAGGGAATCAGATTCTACCATAAAATACATGCAATGTCTCAAGAGGACATCCTTTCAGTTCTAAGCCGGACCTTCGCTTTGCCGGGACCTGAAATCAACAATCTGTGGTGTGTGAGCTCAACAGCTCAGTGAGTGAAATCAGTCAAAATAGAGTTTGTATTATACTACCATTGTACTTCAAGTTTTATGCAGTTGAGCAATGTCAAAAATCAGTTTCAATACTTTCTACTTATGGTTGATACTGCAGCTTATGAATCATAGATTCTTTGTATTATTTGATATTTTCTATATGTATTCTTCTGGATACACGTGACCAATATTTCATTAACATAAAATATCAATGATTTTGCAATACTTGACATACTCGTTAGTCTCTTATAATCACCTCACCTGTTTTCAGTTTGTAACATGTTCGTATTTCATATATAGTTATGGTCACAGCACAACTCTTGGAGAGCCTAATCACAGTATAACTCTTGGAGAGCCTATTCTTACTCACTAAATTAGTTACAGTTCAATATTGCACCTACCCGAATATACATATGACATCACACACTACTCATGAGAGTATCCAATTATAACTGTGTGTTCATACATGAAGAAATACAAGATACTCACATCCATATACTGGATGTCACAACAATCTATTTACCCGATGTCATAGACAATCATATTAACATCCTTAATTCGGATATCATAAATAATCATATCCATATACCAGATATCATAAACAATCATATGTATATACTAGGTGTCATACCTATTAACATTCATAATTCAGATATCATAAACAATCATATCCATATATCGGATATCATAAACAGTCATATGCATATACTAAGTGTCATACCTATGAACATCTATAATTCGGATATCATAAATAATCACATCTATATACCGGATATAATAAACATACATTTAAGAATACTTCAATAAAATAATATCAATGCTCCCCTTCGATCACCTCCGGTTCAACCTGGTCCCTTCCTCCAAAATAATAAATAACAACAATACTCCCCTTTGGTCACCTCCGGTTAAACCCGGTCCCTTCCTCCAATATAATAAATAACAACAATACTCCCCTTCGATCACCTCCGGTTAAACCTTGTCCCTTCCTCCAATACAATACATGACATCATATACATGAAAAACACCTAGAGGGGGGGTGAATAGGTGCAAATGCTAGTCTAGTGAACTAAGTGCTCTAAATGCGGAAGCTTAAAACTATTCTTGCAACACACTTAATACAACACACAAGTGTAGCCAAATTCCCCGTGAAGGGCTCTGGACTAACTCCTCTTGATTCTCCTAGATATGGGTTGAGGTGCTATGTGAAGCTCTTGTGGTTAAGTATAAGTGAGGCACACAAAAACAACCAAGCATATAATTATGAATAGGCAATATGAATATATGCAAGTCACAACAAGCAATATGAATGATATGACAATATGAATAATGCTTTGCACAAAGTAAAGAGAGAGAGTTAGAGAGACAATGGATCAAACGCAAAGACCAAGATATGTTTCGAGGTTCGAGCCCCTAGCTCTACATCCCCGCCTACACCACCGTGTAGGATTTCCAATCCACTACTCCCACCGAGGGAACCTCTACCGAAGAGGATTTGTTACAACTCTAGGAGTACCAAACTCCTCTCTCAAACAACCACCTCACAACCGAGGGGTAAGCCCGTAGCCAGACAACAACCAACACCTCTACCGAAGAGGGTTTACAAACCAAACTCCACCTCTCACTAGAGGGAGCAAACCAACCAACTCAACCTCTACCAAAGAGGGAGCAAACCAATCACCCGATCAACCTCTACCAAAGAGGGATACAACAAAAGCAAGGGTGTACAATCTTGGAGGCTCAATCAACCTCAAACAAACTCTCTTTCTTTTCTCTTTTTCACAAAAACAAGATCCTAAATAGATTAGGATAGAAGATAGCTCAAGTGTGGAATCAAGGTGTTTTTGGAAACAAGCAACAAAGAAAAACTACTTGGGAAATCTCTTGTAAATGATAGAAAATGAAAACCAATACAATATCCCAAAACCTAGTTCTCTTTGATTTTCCAAAAACCCAAAACAATAAAGATGAAATCTTTTTGCTCTTTAAACTCTTTAAAAACTTCCTTTTTAAAACCAGAGAGTAGGGAAAAATTAGCTCTAAAAATCTTGGCCAAAATCCCAAAGAAATGGGGTTTATATAGGCCCATCAGAAAACTAGCCGTTAGGCTGATGTGGCAGCCTGACAGGCTACCGGTCGGCCGGCCCGGCCGACCGCCAACGGTCAAAAATGTGACCGTTGGGGCAACCCGGTCGACCGCCCGGTCGACCCAAACAAACAGAGAGCTCTGCTCTCAGACCCGGTCGACCCTGACAGTCGACCGAGCTTGTGTCTGCCAGACGTGCACAAGTCTGTGCACGTCGGTCGACCTCACGGGTCGACCGGCCCATGGTGCGGTCGACCGTCTGGGTCGACCGACCTGGCCTGTCAGCACAAACCTGGGTCAGAAACACATGTTAAAATATTTTTGAAAAATCTTTTATCTTTTCTGAAAATTCTATAAAACTTGTTTTAACATTTTGTATTGAAACACAAACTTGTGATAACAATTTCAAGACATATATCAACATATTCAAATCATTTTTGTGTCTTGTAAATTTTATCAAAAACCAACACTTGTATTTTATCAAACTTGATTTTTCACAATAGGAAATCTGAATATTCCTAAAACTCATGAATAGACATATCAAAATAAGTTTGTTTAAGAAATGAAGCATGTATGTATATTGAACACATCTAATATACATAAAAACTATTTAAACTTGTTTTGATCTAAACTATTCATGAAAACTAAATCCAAACATAAAACGTGTGTGTTATGTGCACTTGAGCATATCAACTATACTAAGCTTTACAAATGGATCTAAAACACACTAAACACTAGGATACCTAAGTCTTCTTGATGATCTTCATCTTCAAGTTGATTTGCTCCAAAACTCCATCCATGGGCTAGGCAATGTGTGATCTTGAAGCTTAAGCCCTGGAATCACTTGTGAAGCTTCCAAACACCTTGTTGAAGCTAATCACCAACTAATATCTTGGTTAATGATCTGAAACTTAAACAACACAAGATTATTAGTAAACATAACTACATGAGTTAATCATCATCAAAACTAGAGTGGAAGGCCTTTGGGCCAACAATACATACTTATGCACATTTCTTATCACAAAGGCATTCACAAACATACCTATGTGTCACACAGTCAAGTTCATGCGATTTCATTTCTTAATTCGTTATTTTCGAGGATTTCTTATCATATTTAAGAGGTACCAAATACACACATAATGCATTCAACTTAATGATCCCCAATATCGTACCGGTCAAGTTATGATTCGTAGTACCAGTATTCACTTTTCCTAATCATAATATTTACTCACCTTTTATCATATAATTAACATATGGGATTCATTATCAATTGCCTCTTTTATCCTCAGGCAGACTGCTTATTGGTTACAACTTGATTTAATTCAAAATCTTCTCATCACTTCTGATACAAGTGATAGTTATACGACAATTCTGATATTAATGAATTATTATACTTTTGATATTATAATTATTCTTTATTTCAATCAAGAACTGATTTTAATACTTTTGTTTGATACAGCCTAAATTTACCCCAGGTTCCACCAATACTGGTGTTAACGCTAGTGATTTCTATACAGCATGTTTTGTTGTTGCTTACTTCTATCTTCTAGTTCTAAACCACACAGTCAATTACTAGCCAAATCATCATCTGCGTTCGCACATGAATCAAATCACACACATGTATACATGCATACATGTACACATATCACTTACCTATACTGGATTACTAATCTCATGGACACGACGCTCAATCTTTCATCGGTATCATAAACTTTCAATTGTTAAGATAATTATCTAACTCTTACGGTTAGATATAATCGGTGTCACTATTAAGATGTGACTTTCAAGCTTAATAGAGGATTCTGATGTTCTGATAAATCAATTGTAAGGATGCCCAGAAGTCTCCGGTGTATAGGGTAGGCATACCAAAATACCAGTTCAATATTATCGGTATTTATTTTATTGATATCATTATCCATCATAATCGATATACTTAATTTTAAGTTGTCAGATTTACTCAATACTGACTCTAACTGGTTTTCACCAGTTTAATTACTCACTTGATACTTATACACCATCATCAGTCAACCATTATCTGATAATCATCAGACTTGATCTTATTCAGTAGTTTTTCATTAATAATCATTAATCGCTAAAAAGTATAATATCTACTTATGAGTTCTGGCTCAAAGGTTTTATTTTTTCACCTCTCATTACGTTCGATGAATCTTAGTTATTTATCCATCAAATTACTTTCAGTTGCTACCGATTAACAACTCAATCGATATATATAAATATGTAGGCCATCAGCTGACCTTTGATGCCTCAAGTGTGCTAGTTGATACACAAAATCACGCTATGAGCATATATATATCATGAAACACAACAAATACGAAAACAGTATTCGCAAGATAAATACTCAACATGCTACATAATATTTGAGTATCCCGTGTACATAGCTTAACAATAAGTTTTTGATATTCAACTTATTTATCAAGCATGTCCGGTAGTATTAGGAATTCAGTTGCTCTAATTCAGTTCATTATCAATTACTTTGATCAGTTTCATCGTTATCGGTTCACGTTCACAGTTGCTAATTCACCGAAATGTCCCGATCCCATCCGAGTTATCAATATTAATAAAACCTTCAATAGTTTAATCAGTATGCTATTTCTATCATACTGCATCAATTATATATATCCTATTTAACAGAGTTTTTTATATCACGTTTACATCGAGTTACTCGAAGATAATTTCTAATTTCATTTGCTTAGTTCAATTCTAATATCAACTTCGGATTCTGCTTATACCAGTATCAACATAACCGATTCTATAATTATCCAATCATGGTTGATGGGTCTTAAGTGATCTTTTATCTTAACTGATTTCTAATTATCTCTTAT
Source organism: Agave tequilana (assembly GCA_038442645.1). Classification (NCBI taxonomy): domain Eukaryota; kingdom Viridiplantae; phylum Streptophyta; class Magnoliopsida; order Asparagales; family Asparagaceae; genus Agave; species Agave tequilana. The sequence goes on from JAVJIF010006482.1 coordinate 71,239, forward strand.
TAATAGATAAACATTCATGATTTGTACGTTGTCACTGTTTAATCTACTCACCGGGTATACCGGTGTTAACCAACTACCATCCGATTATTATTATCCAAACTATTACTTTCATAACAGATTGGACATCACTTGCATATAATATCAATCTTCACTTAACTATCATCATTATTATTTTAATAGTCAATACATATGCAATCACAGTATTTAATAAAATCAGAGGGAGGCTTTACTCACTTAAGTATTTTCAGGTTGAGTGACATCAATATTCATCACAGACGGGTAGATGGTATTTGTCCATATTCATCCATATTAATACACTTACGAGCGGTTAATGGTCATGTCTATACGAGTTATAAATGGCAAGAGATAACTTGATATTATACACGTATTATGTTCACGCATATATATATAACACGCCCGCAATTCATTATTTGGGATATCCTATTGGATTTCGATTCCACAACAACCATTCACTTTTATAATATTTATTACAATTATCGTAATAACAACATCTTAGCTCCATTGGATTAATATTATCAACAATTCTCAATAATAATTATTTCTAAATTGGGAAAAATAAGACTTGAGTTAGGACTTCCACTCACCGGCATTCGATAAATTCTTAAATGGCCAATACCACATACTGATATAGAGAATGTGTAGCTCTCGTTTCCACGATCACATCGGCTCAAGAATCGTCTGAATCCGACTTCAGATGGCCAAGATATCGTTCGGAAACTAAAATCAATATAAAAGGTTAGATACGTAATAACTGAAAATTTTCAGAGGTTGTTTGTAATTTTTCAGCGCCCCAAAACTATTTATTTAATCTCACAAGGGCTAAAAGAAATTTACCTTATAAAGCGGGTTAGGTCTTAATGGGTTCGGGTCGGGTTTATTAAAAACCAAAAACCCAAAACCCATTATGGGTTTTCCCCACCCATTCACACAGCAGCAGCAGCCGCTGCTGCTGCTGCGCCGCTCATGGCGCCTGCTACCATATCGGCGCGAACGCCGCCAGCGCCCTCGCCGCCAGCGGGGGTCCCAAAGAAAGAGACAAAGGGGGAGAAAGAGAAGAAGAAGAGAGGGGGGGCTGGTGCTCCCCCCACTGCGGCCCCACGCCGGCAGGCCTCCTGCGCCGCCAGCGCCTGGTCACCGGCGCCTGGCCGCCGGTCAGGCCGCCGACTACCACACGCCAGAGAGAGGGGGGAGGGTGAGAGAGAGAGAGAGAGAGAGAAGAGAAAAATTCTCATCATCTCCTCCCTTATAAAAATTATCCTACCCACTCTCACCTACTCCCATACGTCTCCCATACCTCAATCAATCAATCTTTATTTATTATTTTATATTTTTCTTTTTCTTTTCTTTTTTCTTTCTTTCTTCATTTTCCTAAATTATTTAATACAATCAAAAAAATAGGTATGAATACTAATACCCAGTATTTATACGAGTATTTTATGCAATATATACACCCGTGCATTTTCATATATTTTTCATATCAATTAATCCGATATGATTTATAAAAACTTAGATCCATTACGAATTTTTATTAAATAATTACTGAGAATTATTTAACACAGGAACAAATAGTTTAATAATCATAAGAATTCACAGAAAAATATTTTTAATCCGATGAAAATATTTTAGCCCAGAGTTTATTAATCTGGGTGTCACAGCTCTACCCCCCTTAGAAAAAGTTTCATCCTCGAAACTGGGCATTTCTGGTAATAGATAAGTGTAATACTTTCAATTTCTTCTTTATATCATGAAATCTTTAAGGTAATTTTTTCTCTTCCGGTCATGCATCTCCTTATGTGTTCACAACATGCAATATATGTGTAAATCACCTAGGGGGGGTGAATAGGTGATGACTAATCTAATGGTCACTTAATGCCAAATAATGCGGAAGTATAAACTATTATGACCTAAACTAAACTCTTACACTAAACACCACGTATAACACAAGAGTGTTGCCGAATTCCCCGTGAAGGGCTCTGGACAAACTCCTCTAGATTCCCCTTGATAAGGGTTGAGGTGCCGCGTTGGCTCTCTTGGTTGAATACAAGTGTTAGCAAACAAACCCAAGCAAGTATATCAATATGAGCACACAAGTATATCATGCATATAAAGATAAACACAATAAAGGAATGCAAGATATAAACAAGAGATAAAGAGAGAGAGAGTGAGCAATCGCAAACACAAGGGATTTGTTTCGAGGTTCGAGCACACTTGCTCTACATCCCCGCCTTCGACACACGAAGGATTTCCACTATGCTCGATCCCAATGGATCTCTCCTTGGTGCCGCAACACCTACAATCCCTCGGACTCCCTAGTCCCGTACACACGCAAGCCCCACAAGCTTGCCGAGTGATTAGGGAAAAAGGAGTGGTGGAGTAGAATTCGCACAGATATTCAACAAAAGAGAGAAGGTTTAGAAACAACCTTGATGCTTACTCACTCCGAAGTGTATTCACAATGTGTAATGTACTCCTTTCCAAATCACCGTAGTAGCATAAGCTATACGGGTCGAATCCACAAGGAGAGCTCACGATGGAAGCTTTACGGTTTGATGTTGAAGAAAGACAAACGAAAGTTCTTCTTTGTTTCAAAAGAATGAAAAAGACATGGAAAAATAGGTGAAAGAATTGGTTGTGGTTTTGTACATGAAAGTAAAAACGATGAAAAGAGAATGAAAAGAATTTGAAAACAAGAATTGCTTTTAGGAAGAAAACTAAAGTAGAGAAAACTTGCAAAAGACTTTTAGAATGGAAAAAGCCATGACTAGCTAACCTTACTAACTTGCTAACTTACTATTCTCCGTTAGGGTGAAGCATGCCTCATGTTGATTCATCGGCAAGTGTTTGTCTTGCTTGTTGATCAAGTTACTTTCCCCTTTGATGGATGGGTGATCATCTTGGACTTGTCTTGTAGCCTCATTGATTTCATCGGCTCTCAAGATAGAATTTCATGGTGGAATCGGGGAGTGTCACTCAAGGGATGCTAAGGAAGAAGATACAAAATTCATTAGACATTCAAGGCCATACAACAAGTTAGCATTGAAGTAAGAAAGTTGTACAACAAATAGCATATGTTTGGTGTTCCATCTCCATGTTCCATCAAGGCACTTGTTCTAAGACAAGGCTCTAAATGAGGCACACATGAATCATATGGAGAATTACAACAAGAGATTGCCAAGAATGAAAGTAATCCATCGGGGATGAAAAAGACTCAACATTTGCAAGATTAAGAATTAGCATTCACCCAAGAGTTAGAAGTTAGCAAGATTAGTTGTTAGCTAGTCATGTTAGAAGAGGTTAGCTATCTATTACAATAAAGAGAAAACAACAAGACATCATGCTATGAAAGTAAAGCTTGAATGAAATAAAGCAAGAAATGAAAAGCACTAGAAATTGCAATAGAAGAGAAAGTAGATTGGATTAATCCTTGCTTTGCTTCAAGTTGTCACCCCTTGATTACAAGCTTTCACTCTCTCACTATCTCTCTCTTGCAGAATTTCTAGGAGGAAGAAGAAGACTAAGAGCACTAAAACCTAGAGAAAATCCTACAAATTACAAGCTCTTTTCTTTATTCTCTCCTCCCTTCCTCTCACTGGCCCTGATGGTCTATTTATAGGTCTTAGGAGAAGAAGGCTCCAGAATCAGACAGCTGGGGATCAATCGCTGGCTCAACGGCCAGATAACTGCCGCGGATCCGCGGCCAGAGCCGCGTTTCCGCGGCAGAATCATGGCCGTTGCGCCAACGATTTCTGTTGCGAGTTTGTTGTAGGTTGTTGGCCACGTGGATCTTCTAGAATGCTGACTGGATGCGTGGGTGATTCCAGATCCTGGGCTCAACTCTTGGGCTTCTTTTTGGGCTTTGAATTAATCCCCTTTTATTCTTGATAATTGCATGGATTTATGGGCCTCTCTCCATTAAAATATGGACCTGCAAAAATAGAGAGAAAAAGAGTAAAAAACAGATTTTTATTGATATTATGCATAGTATAGAGGTGGAAGATGATGCAAAAATGAACTATAATCACACCCCCATACCTAGCTTTTGCTCGTCCCCGAGCAAAACAAGAAAAAGAAAATCCTAACTAGATTATTACACCACTTTCATAGGTGACACGATTGCACTGAGCACGTGCAACAAGCCGTTAAACCTCTAGGTTACCCTAGAGGAGGAGTGTTGTCTCCTGAGGGTTTTCAGCGGATTGCACCCACAAAATCCATATAAAAAAAAATAAAAGTGTTAGTGAAAATTTTGATCCATGTTTAAAGATTCTTACTTGAGTTATAGGTTTCAGGTTACCCTAAATTGTCATTCCTCTTATAAGTGTCTATTTAGAGTTTTGTTTTCAATTTAGGTTAAGTTTTAAGAAAAAGATCAAAAACTAGATTTTGCATCAATCCTAGTATATATACATCTATAAATATGAAGGATCTTTCTTAGACTAAGTTTATTTATTTACTAATATATATAACAATATTTTTTTTCTTTTTATATATAGTAATATTTATTTACATTTCCTTAGATTCCTTAGGCTTTCTAATTTACCCTTGTAACGAGCCTCTTACCGATGACTCCCAAACCAGTCGGTCTCAGGGCACCAGATGAGAAAACATCCCTCGGGTTCGAGGACTCGAGTAAACTAGGCCACGAAGGAATTAAGGACTTAACCACCTTTAGGCGTGATTGGTAATGCTTCTTGAGGTACGACTAACCAGCTTAATTAGTGGCTAAGTAATTATTTAGTTATTTATATACAATTTTTTTCTTTTTTTTTCTTTTTTTATTATTATATATATATGTAAATAAAGTCACAAAGTCTTTGATTAATCCTTCAATATGTTTAATGTATATATCCTAAAGAAAGAATTAAAATCTAGTAATCTTTCTTATCCTTTATTACTTAACCTAAAAATCCAACAAAACTCCTCTTTTCGACTTATAATTAGAAATCATAGTTAAGAGCTTCCTTAATCCCTAAAGTCAAGTTTGATTCTTTAAACATGGATCAAAAATTCCCCTTTTTTTTATTTTTTATTTTATTTTTATTTTTTTTATTTTTCTAAAAAAGTAAAATCTAAAAGAAAATAAAAAATCTACAAAGAAAGGTAAAATCTAAAAAATAAAAAAAAAACCTAAAAAGAAAATGAAAATCCTAGAAATAAAAATAAAAAGCCTAAAAAAAATAAAAATCCTAGGTTAGAATCTACCCCCCCATACCTATCTCATGCATTGTCCTCAATGTATGCAAGATAAAAAGATGCATGAAATAGGTAAAAGGTATGAAATCACTCCCTCCGTCGTTTTGGACCCGCGGTGGTGCTAGGTCCAGCCGACTGTGATCGTCTGAGCCCCGCCTCAATGTGGTCCAACCTCGAGGATTGCTCCTCCACCTTCTTTCTAAGCCTGACCTGCCCCCTAAAAATTTTCTTCATGCCCTTCCAGATGGTGGACATGAAGGCTCGTGAATCTGTTGGGGGATCCTGACGCCAAAACTCAGGCTCATCTTCCTCCTGAAGACTCTCCTCAGAGGAGGACTCCACCGGCACATCTTCGGGCTGGACACTAGGAGTCCAAACCGCGTGCAAACAGCTATTATATGAACTGGTGGGTCGCTCAGGTGCAACAAACACTCGGTCAAATGAATCGAATATGGCGTCCGGTAGGAAAGTCCTACACAGACGCGTAATCAGAATAGCGTGAGAGTGTTTGGCACCTCGGGTGCGTGAAGAGTTGGCTATGATTGCGTGGAAGATGACCTTATTTAAGCAGACCGTGTGTTGCCTGGTCATTAAATCGTGGATTATTTGCAACACCGGGCGGTTGAAGGAAGTTGTGTGGTCCAGCCCTAAAATGTTATGTTGGATCCAGCGTCCAACGCAGTGTACATTCCTAAAGGTAGTGCTGGCCTTAAGCCCACGGTCCTGCTCAGTGCAGCGAGCCCCCATGAGTGTCATATAATCGATCAGTGGGAGGGGATCGCTGTGCTGTGGGTGAATGGGGACATGTGTGTGTTCCTCAAGAAGAGGAAGAGTGATGAACAAGTCACCTAAGGGCATATGCACAGTGAATTGGTAAGTTTGTGTATCAACAGATGCTTGGTCAATGTGAGTGTAGAACATTGTCACCAATTCGGGACAATAAAAGGCATCATTCTCAGAGTTGTCGTACACTAACGTATACTAATCCCAAGCCCTAATTCGATCTAAAAACATATGGCCATATCCATTGGGGTCACACAAGATTTTCCCAAAGTCTTTCTCAGCAAATATCAGAGGTGCCATGTTATCAATTGAAATCAAAGCAGTAAAATGAAAGATCAAGATTCAAACCGCCCCCGGAATTCGTGGGGGGAAACAAATCTCGATCTTGCAGAGGGAACAGGAGATAGGTTCAGGAAGATGTGACACCAGATCGGCCACCAGGGAACAAAATCGATCGGTGAAGACTTTGGCGCTGCTCCAGAAAAGCCAAGGTTGTCGCGGATGCGCGGCATGGGTCGCGGAGGCGCGGCTTTCTGGAGGGAGTTGGGGAGCAGAAAATTTACAGAGGGCGGCGCTTCAGAAGAGTTTTCAGATCTGAGATGCTTTTTTCGTTTGAGGGAGGAGGGGTAGGGTAGAGAGACTATTTATAGGAGGGAAAAAAATGAGAGTTCCACTTTTATCCCCAGGTAAAAAGATATTACAACCTAGGGATTTAAAGTTTTGAAAAAGGAGTTTGACCCTAGGAAAGAGATGTAGAAACCTAGGAATTTGGAATTTGAAAGTGTAGAACTCTTGTTGTGAATTAACACAAAAATCCCTCATTTTTTTTTTTGTTTATTTACAAAAGTGTACAAAAACTATTTACAAGGAATATGTACAAGTGGTTCCCTTGCCTAGGCTTTTCTTTGGTCGTTTCTCTCTAGCCGTTTCCCGTCGTTCCAATGTGTCTGCTTGCGCGGGCTCAGTTGGGAAACGAGTGCAATTATTTCTGAGCCTTAGGCATTTCCAGTTTCAATTTCTCATTGTTATTCATCCTTATTTCACCATAATGCTCACTGAAAATTTCTTCATCACCACTTTTTTCACTCTGAATTTCTCTACTCCCAATGTTAAGAAATTCTAGCTCATCTCCATACAACTCCTCAGAAGTGAGGTCAACATTTTCCTTCAGAGTTGTACAAGTAGTTAACCGACCCCGGGTTGGCTCATCCAGACACATGATTTCTTCAGCGAAGAGGTCTTCAAAAGTTATATCAATCGGAGGTTCTTGAATTGTATCCTCATGGGATACATTCACGGTTGGCTCACTGAAAGTGAAAATATCCAAATCAACTTTTCCCTTTTGAAAGGGTACTCGGATAACAGGATTTTCCACTTCAAGAGAATCACAAACTTGTGACTCATCTTTTCTTTTTCCCTCACAATTGTTCCTGACAAAGTTAACCTCGAATGTTTGATCTTTTATCCTACGAGGTTGCATGCTGAAGACATTCACTTCTCTCGTCATGTCACCAAAAGTTATCCTCATTGACCCATTCCTACAATTGATGATGGCATTTGCTGTAGCCAGGAATGGTCGTCCCAAGATGACAGGAGTTTGAGCCCTATGATTGGTATTAGACACAGGTTGTGTCTCAAGAACTACAAAATCCACAGGGTAAATGAACTCCCCAACTCTGACAAGAATATCGTGAATTTCCCCTTGGGTCTCTTGACAGAGCGATCAGCCAGTTGTATCGTCATTTGGGTCGGGCGGAGATCACCTAACCCTAATTGTTGATACACAGAAAAAGGTAGGAGATTGATACTGGCCCCCAAATCAAGTAGTGCCCTATTAATGGTAGTTTGTCCTATGACACAAGATATTGTTGGGCTCCCTGGGTCTTTGTATTTCTCTGGAATTGGCCTAGTGAGTAACTCGCTGATGTTGGATACTAGGAAGACTCTCTTAGGGACTTGTGTTTTCCTCTTCTGGTGCACATTTCCTTTAAGAATTTGGCATATGATGGCACTTGTTGTATTGCATCAAGAAGAGGTACATTGATTTGGACCTTGTTGAACATTTCTCTTATCTTCTCCATATGAGCATTCATCTTGTGATTTGTAAGCCTATTTGGAAATGGTACATTAGGCTTATAAGGTTGCTCATCTACTTTTTCTTTTCCCTTGGCTTTTGAAGTTGATGGCTCTGAACTAGAAGATGGATTGTCAGAAGTTGGTTGTACTGGGACTGGAGGTGTTGACTTTGGTACTGGATGGGATGAATGATTAGAAACCCTATTATCTACTTTCTTTCCAGATCTCAGAATATGAATAGTGTTGCAATGACTGGGGCCCGTGTCTTCCACTTCATGTAAAGGGAAGTGATTTTTGGGATTGGGCACTGGCTGGCTTGGAAACATTCCTTGTTGTCTCCCATTGAAAGAATTATTCAGTTGCCCAATTTGGACCTGTACTTTGTTCATATCCTGTTGATGGTTCTTCATTAGGGTTTCTATCATCTTTTCCAACTTTGATAATTTGTCATCTGAATCATTCTGGGGTGGATGTTGGTGATATGGACACTGGAAGTGTGTTTGATAGTGTGGTGGGCTCTGATAGGATTGTGATTGTGGTGGACTTTGATATGGATGAAAATTCGGTAAATTCCGATTGAAACTGTGTGGGTGAGACTGAGCATTATATGGATGTGGAAATGGTGGCCTATATTGCTCAGGACCAGACTGACTCCACGAAGAATTTGGATGGTTTCGCCATCCCGAATTGTACGTATTGGAGTATGGATTGTGATTGGGTCTGGTAAAAGCAGCATTCGTATTCTCCTGATATGATTGAGACTGATATACAGGACACTCCTCAAATACATGGTTGAGGTCATGACAAAAGGTGCAACCCGTTTGACCATAGGTGATGGTTTGACCTGATTAACAGCAGAATGTTCCCGTGATTCAAGCAGTTCTATCCTCTTCATTAATTGTGTGATTTTAGCCTCAGCAGCTATCGAGGATTCTATGGAATGCATACGGTTCTGGAAGTGGTGGGAGTGGGTTTATCAGGGCATGACTCCCACTGAATGATTTTCTCAGCTAAAGCTTCAAAGAGATCCCACCCCTGATTCTCATCTTTCTTCAAAAATTCCCCTTGGCACATGGATTCAAGGAGTGTTTTCGTTTGGTAATCTAGTCCGTCATAGATAATTTGCATTGACGTCATTTCTCTATGCCGTGATGAGGACATTGGGCTAGAAGGTCTTTAAAGCGTTCAAAATACTTCCAGAAGGGTTCGTGTGATTCTTGCTTGAATTGCATGATGTTTTTTCTCATGAGGGCTGTCTTGTGAATGGGATAAAATTTCTTAAGAAATACTTTTACAAAATCTTCCCATGAAGATATCGAATGGCGGGAAGATTGTAAAGCCATTTCTTAGCAATGTCCTTAAGCGCAAAAGGTATAAACCTTAACCTAACAGCATCCTCAGTTAATGGGAAATTCTCATCATTACACATACTTCTTCAAACTCTCTAATGAAGAAGTACGCGTCCTCAGACTCTAAACCATGAAATCGGGAAAGTGTATTGATGAATTGTGGTTTCAGCTCAAAATGATTTCCATTGGGTTCAGGGAGAAGAATGCATGACGGAAGCGAAGTGCGAATCGGGTAGAATCTATCTTGAAGCGAAACGTTGTTTTCCATTATTGGGATTGTGTCAAGTGGTGGTGTATGTGCAAGTGTAGAAAATCTAACAAGTCTTGCAGAATCTGAATCCCGGTACCACTTTTGCATATACAGTCACAAACAACGTTCACCGATCACACCAGCGAAAAGAAAAATGAAAATAACAAACAATAAAAGAAAAATCAATCACAAGCTATCTAGGATACCTGGACCTAGACGACTCCTAACTGTTCGATGAACTAAAGAAGGTTGTTGCTTGAATCAGACCACAGCTAATCAGCCAGGTAGGGGCAAAATACTGTGGGAGGTATCCGTGCGTAAGCAACGGGCCTTAATTACACCAAACCACGGTATCTTCGAGGCTTACCTCTTAATCCCCTGCCTCAGACACTGATTTGACTGGAGTATGACTAAAAAAACAACTTCCAACTTCAGCTGATCTCCTACTGAGTCCGGATGTCCCTAGGGCCAACGTCTATCAGATTTTATTAAAAGCTTGGGATTGTGAGTGCTTGGAAAATGATTTTTGGGCCAAGGAAAGGGTGATGAAATCCCCCACCTTATCTTATTTATGGGGTGATGCCCTTAAAATTAGTTTGGTGCAAGTGTACAGTATAAGCAAACAAGGTTCACTCAAAGCGATATAAATCAACCAAGAAGTGAGTCCTAGTCAAAATGCAATGCGCACGTACCTTGCTCCAGCACTCTTCAACAGTAAAGTAAATGAATTGAAAAGACACGTGCCTAGAAATGCAAACGTCTAATCAATTTTTAACTTTGCAACCAATATTTTACTGTTGATTATTAGCAGGAATATGGTGAAGCATACAAGAATTTAGTACTGCAGCAGCTATATTTTTGCAGAGCAAGCAACCCTGCAGAAAACTGTTAGTAGTTCACTCCTCTTTGCCGCGGATCCGCGGCTTTGGCCGTGGAATCGCGGCAAATCAGAGGGCAACTGGTCTCTACTTTCTAGAGCAGAGGCCCAGGGCCACTTATATGTCACTGCAATGCTAGTTTTCCTGTTTCTTCACCTGTAACCTGCAACAGAGAAGAAAATTCGTTTAGTTCTTCAATTGAATCAAAACTGTTGCTCTCCCCGGCAACGGCGCCAAAAATTGATCGGGGGCGGAACTAGCACTCAAAATTGTGCATTATGTGAAATCAATGAAAAGCTCGGATGTGCTAATGTACCCTCGATACTTCCGTTATAGCATTGGCTTAACGGGTCGAATCCACAGGGAAGGGAGGCGATAGAAGCATTGACAGTCTCTATTCACGTCAGTTGTTAACAGTTCTTCTTTGTTGAAAGAATGAAAAAGAATGAAAAAGAAAAGAAATGAAATCCAGAATGTGGTAGGTGAGGAGAGCGATGAAAACGGCGATGTAAAAACAAAAGTGAAGTGCTTTGGAAATCAAAATAGAAAAGAGATGGAACAAGGTTGAACTAAGAAGGATGGTAAAAACACCGATAGAAAAATGAGAAAAGAGTTTGGAAAACGATTTCTAAATCAAGCTAAAAGAAAACTCATGGCTACTAACTACTAAATGCTCCACTAACCATGCTAACCTCTTCGAGATAGTTGCCTCACATTTTGATCCTTGGCCATCACAATCCTTGGCTCCAAGAGACGGTACAAAGCATGGCTCATGGATGGTTCATCACATTCAAAACATTGCATCAAGAACAAGCTAATACAAGCATCACTCATTACACTACTAGTATAAATAAAAGAGCATGAAATAAAAGAGAGTTAGCTTGGTTAGCAAGTTAGCAAGTTAGATGTTAGAACCCATCATCTTTGGCCATCAATGGCTCTTGCAAGAACAAGGCCTTGTAGAGGCAACCGATTCATGTGGATTATCAAGTAAGTGGTTAGATGGTTAGTGGTTAGTAGTTAGATTGCCATGAGAAGAAAAACTAGCAAGAAATCATGTAGAAGGTGAAGGAGATTACATTGGAAGAGAAAGGAGGCATCTTTACATAGGGTGTCACTCTCTATTACATCAATCCCTTGCTTTCTCTCTCTAGAAATCACTCAGCCCTACTACAATGATCTAAGAAAAAGAAATGAAAAATACAAGAAATGAAGAACACTCACCTACACTACACTAAAATCTGGACCTACTCCTAAAAACGAAGACTGCCCTCGGTTTGGCCCTCTGCAGGTCTATTTATAGGCGAAAGAACTCTCCAGAAGACGAGACGGGGCCACGCGTCAAAAATCGAAGCGTGGATCCACTGGAATGCCGCGGATCCGCAAGGATTGCCGCGGATACGCGGCAATTCCAGAGAGTTTAGTCTCTGGATTTCGTCAGACGCTCCCTCTGGCTTCGAGAATGTTCAGGGTATATTCACTTTCTGGTAATTGTACCCAATTATTCGTCTGACAAGCGCAGGAGTCTAGGTTCAATGCATGTTCTAGAAAATCCTTTGCTTGGCCTCCAAGTAATTGCGGGATTAATTACCATAAATTGGGATGAATTAGGCTCTTATTCCATCTTTGCCCTTGGACTTTGGATCTACCTGCAATTAAGACCAAAACACGATTTAGACGACTATTTATTCATAAAACTGTGAGAGAATGCGACATAATAATGCAGAATTGTAGACTAATCACACCCCCACACTTATTCTTTTGCTCGTCCCGAGCAAAACAAGAAAAGAAAAAACTATACTACAAGGTTTTGCTCGTCCCCGGCAACGGCGCCAAAAATTTGATTAGGGAAAAAGGAGTGGTGGAGTAGAATTCGCACAGATATTCAACAAAGAGAGAAGTTTAGAAACAACCTTTGATGCTTACTCACTCCGAAGTGTATTCACAATGTGTAATGTACTCCTTTCCAAATCACCGTAGTAGCATAAGCTATACGGGTCGAATCCACAAGGAGAGCTCATGATGGAAGCTTTACGGTTTGATGTTGAAGAAAGACAAACGAAAGTTCTTCTTTGTTTCAAAAGAATGAAAAAGACATGGAAAAATAGGTGAAAGAATGGTTGTGGTTTTGTACATGAAAGTAAAACGATGAAAAGAGAATGAAAAGAATTTGAAAACAAGAATTGCTTTTAGGAAGAAACTAAAGTAGAGAAAACTTGTAAAAGACTTTTAGAATGGAAAAAGCCATGACTAGCTAACCTTACTAACTTGCTAACTTACTATTCTCGTTAGGGTGAAGCATGCCTCATGTTGATTCATCGGCAAGTGTTTGTCTTGCTTGTTGATCAAGTTACTTTCCCCTTTGATGGATGGGTGATCATCTTGGACTTGTCTTGTAGCCTCATTGATTTCATCGGCTCTCAAGATAGAATTTCATGGTGGAATCGGGGAGTGTCACTCAAGGGATGCTAAGGAAGAAGATACAAAATTCATTAGACATTCAAGGCCATACAACAAGTTAGCATTGAAGTAAGAAAGTTGTACAACAAATAGCATATGTTTGGTGTTCCATCTCCATGTTCCATCAAGGCACTTGTTCTAAGACAAGGCTCTAAATGAGGCACACATGAATCATATGGAGAATTACAACAAGGATTGCCAAGAATGAAAGTAACCCATCGGGGATGAAAAAGACTCAACATTTGCAAGATTAAGAATTAGCATTCACCCAAGAGTTAGAAGTTAGCAAGATTAGTTATTAGCTAGTCATGTTAGAAGAAGTTAGCTATCCATTACAATAAAGAGAAAACAACAAGACATCATGCTATGAAAGTAAAGCTTGAATGAAATAAAGCAAGAAATGAAAAGCACTAGAAATTGCAATAGAAGAGAAAGTAGATTGGATAAATCCTTGCTTTGCTTCAAGTTGTCACCCTTGATTACAAGCTTTCACTCTCTCACTATCTCTCTCTTGCAGAATTTCTAGGAGGAAGAAGAAGACTAAGAGCACTAAAACTAGAGAAAATCCTACAAATTACAAGCTCTTTTCTCTATTCTCTCCTCCCTTCCTCTCACTGGCCCTGATGGTCTATTTATAGGCCTTAGGAGAAGAAGGCTCCAGAATCAGACAGCTGGGGATCAATCGCTGGCTCAACGGCCAGATAACTGCCGCGGATCCGCGGCCAGAGCCGCGTTTCCGCGGCAGAATCTTGGCCGTTGCGCCAACGATTTCTGTTGCGAGTTTGTTGCAGGTTGTTGCCACGTGGATCTTCTAGAATGCTGACTGGATGCGTGGGTGATTCCAGATCCTGGGCTCAACTCTTGGGCTTCTTTTTGGGCTTTGAATTAATCCCCTTTTATTCTTGATAATTGCATGGATTTATGGGCCTCTCTCCATTAAAATATGGACCTGCAAAAATAGAGAGAAAAAGAGTAAAAAAACAGATTTTTATTGATATTATGCATAGTATAGAGGTGGAAGATGATGCAAAAATGAACTATAATCACCGAGGCCGCACCTCAAACCAAGAGTTCACAACCGAACTCTAAACCACCGCGAGCACACTTGCCCGCCTCCTCAAAGTACAAAGAAAAGATCTTTGGTGATCACAACACTTTGATCACCTAAAAGCACTCTCACTACAACATCTATAGAATGAATAATCAATGGATGCTCAAGTGTAGTGTGAGAAAAACTAGGATGAGAAAGGTGGAGGAAAACTCAAAGAATCACTTTAAACACTCTTGATAAAATCATCCCTTTTGATAGGAAATATTTGCTCTCAAATTTGTGGAGAAAAACCTCTGAAAAGGATTGGAAAAACTGGCTCAAGAATACTCTCCAAATCTTGGTGAAAACAATGCCCAAACCCCCAAATTTATAGGCTCAGAAAAACTAGCCGTTGGGGTTCTGTCAGGCCTGTCGGTCGACCGTCCGGCCGTCCGGCCAACGGTCATATTTCAGACCGTTTGAGCCATCGGTCGACCGGGCGGTCGACCGAGCCAGGATACAGAGAGCAATCTCTCTGTCCGGTCGGCCGCCCGGCCGTCCGGGCCTTTCCAGAGAGCAGAGCTCTCTGGACGGTCGACCTGGTCGGTCGGCCGGCCATCCTGCAGAACTGGCGTGCACGTCTGTGCACGTCGGTCGACCGAGTCGGTCGACGACTTCAGCCCTAGTTGACTTGGTCGGTCGACTAGTCGACTTGCTGAAGCCAGGAACAAAAAATCTAGGGATTAAAACTTGGTCTTTTGGCTCACTTAAAATCCCATAAAATACTGAAAAATATACAAAAATAGTTTTACCAATATACTTTGATAAACAAACATGCTTGCACAAAATCAAGGCATGTTATAAAAGATTTGGACTATTTTTGTAAGTTGGAAATATTGGCTTAAATGAAAACTAGTATTTTTCTAAAACTTGTTTTTCCAAACTTCTTCATGATACAAAAACAAGATATTTTGAAATCATTAAAGCATAGTGTGTATGGATATGATCCACTACACAATTAAGATATCTATGTTTTTGACATTAAGCTCTAAACATGATTTTGAATAAAAGATATGTAAACATGAAAACCAAAATCCAAAATAGTATTTTTCAAAATGAAAGTCTTTTCTAAATCTGAAAAATCTTTTATGAAAAGACAACTAAATCAAGAGTGTGTGTGTGATATATACTTGAGCAATCCACCAACTATTCTATCCTTTACATTTTATCTAAAAACAAAATCTTATACCTAGACACAAGTCTTCATCTTCTTGAAGTCTTCGCTTGAAGCCTTCTCATCTTCTAGACTTGGTCCAAACACGATCCAACGAGCTCAACTCTTGATGTGGTCTTGATGCATAGGCTCGTGAATCAACCGGTGCTAGCTCCAAAACTAGACTTTAAATCCTTTGTTGAAGCTCCACACCTACTAAGATCTTGATAACAAATCTGAGACTAAATAAACACAAGATCATTAGTACAATAACTACATGAGTTGATCATCATCAAAACTACAGTGATGGGCCTTTGGGCAACAAATCTCCCCTTTTTGATGATGACAAAACTCATGAAGTTATATATGCATGGATTAAAGTAAAGCTCCAAAGAAGCTCCCCTTAACTCATGCATCTCAAATAAACAAAATAAATATGCAATAAACATAAATCCTTTAACCAAAAACATGCATATATCTCAAATACTTCTCCCCCTTTTTGTCAATCATCAACAAAGGGGTTAAAGTAAAAATAAAATCATCAAATTTTTTCTCCCCCTTTGTTGTCAAAAACAAAGAGATCAACAAGGGGTCAAATCAAACATATCAATAAAAGGTTATATGCGATATACATTCATGAAGAGGAAGACGGTTAAGTAACTTCCCTACACAAAGAGGGATGACAAGCCCTAATTCACATAACGTATAATATGTAATGCATAAGAGGAGATGTGAAGCTCCCCCTACACACGTGTACCACATAAAGAAGAGTTGTCAAGCTCCTCAATATACAATACACTCAACATGAATTTATATGTAGAAGAGATGTTAAGCTCTCCTTGCATATAGGCAATACAAATCAAAATTTTGAATTTTTCTTATAAAACAAAACTTGAGAATTTTTCTTCAAATATTTATTTTCTTATCATAAACAACTTTGTGCTTTAAACATGTAAAACAATTTTAACTCAAGCACAAATAACTCATATATATGTATGAAAAATGAGTATACCAAATGAAATTGATACATACATATATGGGAAAACAAAATATGAGTATATACAAATGAAGTTCATATTGATACCAATTGAAAATATCCAATGATACCAATAGAAAAATAAGCTTAAGTGTATACATCATATAATCTACCACATGAAGAACTCGAACTAGTTAAATGAAAATGTTTGAAAACTAGTATGGAATCCTTCAATCAAGGAATAACATAAAAATATTTTTCATGAAATATGTGTAAATCACATGAAAATGGCAATGAAGCTCAATATTCCTTTAAATAAGCAATGTGAAAATTATCATAAATTTTGAAAACATAAAAAATCACCAAAAAAAAAATTTTTTAAAAAAAATTATATTTCGAGGTATATGTATGTTTTGACAACACAAGAAGTATACATACATATCCCTAAACACAATTGAGTTCATATATATAGATTTGCATGAAAGGCAAATGACTCAAGAGGTATACATGTATATCTTAAAGTTTGGCAAATAAACATATACATGAAATGAAGGCACATGATCATAACACAAATCCAAAATGGGAATACAAGTTTAAAAATGTAAGGATCATCAATACTAGGCTATACTAGCACACCTAATGGCACAAATAAGCAATCAAACCCAACCATATATAGATTTATTTGTGACCCACAATATGTACAAGTATAAATCCTAGTGTTGACAAAAACTAACACTTAAACTAATATTCGATTCAGGAAGCATCAAATCTTGAGAACACAAAATAATTTATCCAATGGATTAAAAATAGGATCATGTGTATAACTTTAAACTAATTGAAGAATAAATAACTAGTATAAAATAGTTTTTGAACAACTAGTTAAAAATCCTTCAAATACATCAAATCATATGTTTTCATAAAACATAACTAAGTACATAAAGATTTAATCACTCATGGTCTATAAAGCTCAAATGATCATGAAACTAAGTCATGAAATAATAAATGAAGATGTGAGTGTTCAAAAAATCATGTAAATAGTATTTTTATGAAAATAGTCATTTAAGCTCAAAAAGATCATAAGTCACATTTTAAAAAAAAATTTCATTAAAACACTAATCTTCATGGTATATGTATGATTTATCCAAAACTAACAATACACATACATATCCCAAACATAAAAGAGTCTATTAATAATGTTGCATGAAGGCAAGAGACTCACGGGTAAACATGTATATTTATTAGATTTGAGTTAATAATACATATACATGAAGTAAAGCATAAAAATTGGCAAAGCATGTATAAATAAGAATCATCAAAACTAGTCTATACATATGCATATAGTGGGTACAAATGAGCATGAAGTGCAATCATATAAAAACAAATGTAGCTCACTATTTGTACATGTATAATACAAGTTTTGATAAAAACTACATCTAAGCATGTTATCACCACATGAAGCACAAAACAAATGAAAACATGAACATGCTCAAATGATCATCAATTGAAAGAAGCATGTAAATAAATTAAGAGTTTAGAGATAGTTACCAACCATACTCCAAAGCTCCAAACATGGTGGTCATCCCACCAAACTCCTTGATAGCAGTGCATCAAATGTATGTCCTTGTAGTCCATGCAACCACCACCAAGGCACCAAATCTCTCACGTCATGTGAGAGCCCCCACCTACATCAAATACAAAAGGTGGGGACTTTGGTACCCATATTTTCTTGGGTCCTTTGGGGTTAGTCTTGTAAGGAACCCAAAAATTCTTATTATTAGCAAAATTAGAATGATGCAACTTGTCATAACAAAATTTTGCTAAATGATCTTTGCGGCCACAATGTGTACATGTGTACACCTTAGGATGCTTATGTGTAGGAGTGTGATCATGACGTGCAACATAAGCATATGCATGATGATGTTGTGCATGAATGTGTGGAGTTTGTTTCTTTGAAAACATTGACTCCAACCTAGTATGGTTAAATGCACAAGAGTTCAAAGTTGAACTCAAACAATCCATTTTATTTTTCAAGTCTTTAATCTCATTAGTGGTGGCATGTAAAGCATGATGAGATAAAGAATCATTTTTCTTTTTCTTTTTCGAAACAAAATCTTTTTCTTTTTCACAAATTTTTCTTTTTAAAGATTTATTTTCTTGAAAAACAACTTCCTTTTGTTTTTCCACCAAATCAATTTATTTTTCAAAGTATTATTTCCTTCACACAAATCATTCAATTTTGAATACAAGGAAACATTCTCATTTTTCAAATCTTTATTTTCTTTTTCTAAGCATGCAATGCTACTTCTAAATGAATCATTTTCCTTATGCATGCAATCAAAATTCTTTTTCAAATTTTTATTTTCCTTTTTAATCATGTCATATTCTCAAGCAATAGTTGACAAAAAGTAGATAGCTCATCATATGACATGTTATTATCCTCATCCTCGGATTCGGTAGTTACCTCAGGGGGTTATCCCCTTGGACCATATAGCACTTGTTGGAGGTGTCGCTTCCAACACCCGAATCGCTCCCCGCATAGTATTGATCTTTTTCGCCAAGGGAGATGAGGGTATTCCATACTACAAAAGCCGAATCAAAGTTAGAAACTCTAGATAAATAAACATCATCTAGGGTAGACTTTAAAGCATTAAGGGCTTTTACATTAGCCTCAATATTCTTACCATATAAACAATAATCATTATTAGTGATGGCAAGATAAACATGATAACCTAGGGCTTTGAGGTACAAAGACATCTTAACCTTCCAAATTTGGATGTTAAGAATGTCAAAGGTGGGTGGTGACATGAAGTCCATGGTGTGTGTACAAAATATTGTGATTAGCCTAAAAATGAGGATCTTTAACTCTAGGTTGTAAGACCCAAATCAGAGTACCAAGCTCTGATACCAATTGTAAATCACCTAGAGGGGGTGAATAGGTGATGGCTAATCTAATGGTCACTTAATGCCAAATAATGCGGAGTATAAAACTATTATGACCTAAACTAAACTCTTACACTAAACACCACGTATAACACAAGAGTGTTGCCGATTCCCCGTGAAGGGCTCTGGACAAACTCCTCTAGATTCCCCTTGATAAGGGTTGAGGTGCCGCGTTGGCTCTCTTGGTTGAATACAAGTGTTAGCAAACAAACCCAAGCAAGTATATCAATATGAGCACACAAGTATATCATGCATATAAAGATAAACACAATAAAGGAATGCAAGATATAAACAAGAGACAGAGAGAGAGAGAGTGAGCAATCGCAAACACAAGGGATTTGTTTCGAGGTTCGAGCACACTTGCTCTACATCCCCACCTTCGACACACGAAGGATTTCCACTATGCCCGATCCCAATGGATCTCTCCTTGGTGCCGCAACACCTACAATCCCTCGGACTCCCTAGTCCCGTACACACGCAAGCCCCACAAGCTTGCCGAGGCCGCACCTCAAATCAAGAGTTCACAACCGAACTCTAAACCACCGCGAGCACACTTGCCCGCCTCCTCAAAGTACAAAGAAAAGATCTTTGGTGATCACAACACTTTGATCACCTAAAAGCACTCTCACTACAACACTCCTATAGAATGAATAATCAATGGATGCTCAAGTGTAGTGTGAGAAAAACTAGGATGAGAAAGGTGGAGGAAAACTCAAAGAATCACTTTAAACACTCTTGATAAAATCTTCCCTTTTGATAGGAAATATTTGCTCTCAAATTTGTGGAGAAAAACCTCTGAAAAGGATTGAAAAAACTGGCTCAAGAATACTCTCCAAATCTTGGTGAAAACAATGCCCAACCCCCAAATTTATAGGCTCAGAAAAACTAGCCGTTGGGGTTCTGTCAGGCCTGTCGGTCGACCGTCCGGCCGACCGGCCAACGGTCATATTTCAGACCGTTTGAGCCATCGGTCGACCGGGCGGTCGACCGAGCCAGGATACAGAGAGCAATCTCTCTATCCGGTCGGCCGCCCGGCCGTCCGGGGCCTTTCCAGAGAGCAGAGCTCTCCGGACGGTCGACCGGGTCGGTCGGCCGGCCATCCTGCAGAACTGGCGTGCACGTCTGTGCACGTCGGTCGACCGAGTCGGTCGACCGACTTCAGCCCTAGTCGACTTGGTCGGTCGACTAGTCGACTTGCTGAAGCCAGGAACAGAAAATCTAGGGATTAAAACTTGGTCTTTTTCGCTCACTTAAAATCCCATAAAATACTGAAAAATATACAAAAATAGTTTTACCAATATACTTTGATAAACAAACATGCTTGCACAAAATCAAGGCATGTTATAAAAGATTTGGACTATTTTTGTAAGTTGGAAATATTGGCTTAAATGAAAACTAGTATTTTTCTAAAACTTGTTTTTCCAAACTTTTTCATGATACAAAAAAGATATTTTGAATTCATTAAAGCATAGTGTGTATGGATATGATCCACTACACAATTAAGATATCTATGTTTTTGACATTAAGCTCTAAACATGATTTTGGATAAAAGATATGTAAACATGAAAACCAACATCCAAAATAGTATTTTTCAAAATGAAAGTCTTTTCTAAATCTGAAAAATCTTTTATGAAAAGACAACTAAATCAAGAGTGTGTGTGTGATATATACTTGAGCAATCCACCAACTATTCTATCCTTTACATTTTATCTAAAAATAAAATCTTATACCTAGACACAAGTCTTCATCTTCTTGAAGTCTTCGCTTGAAGCCTTCTCATCTTCTAGACTTGGTCCAAACACGATCCAACGAGCTCAACTCTTGATGTGGTCTTGATGCATAGGCTCATGAATCAACCGGTGCTAGCTCCAAAATTAGACTTTAAATCCTTTGTTGAAGCTCCACACCTACTAAGATCTTGATAACAAATCTGAGACTAAATAAACACAAGATCATTAGTACAATAACTACATGAGTTGATCATCATCAAAACTAGAGTGATGGGCCTTTGGGCCAACAATATGTCCAATATTATCACTTTCATACAGTATATATCTTACACATACTTTATATCATTACATTCACCATCATACTTGGTGATATACACATCATATGGTATATCACATACACACATCACACTTGGTGATAGTCGTGTTATATACCATCACACATCGTATCAGCACATTCACGTACCATACTTGATGATACGTCCATCACATATACTCAATATGATTCTTCCGTTCTGATTAAATCTTATCTTGCCTGATATTTTTTGTCATTTCCTTATCCCAGTGTCCCATACCAACGGTAGTTCATACTAAGGGCCCGCACCCCCTGTAGAACTCATCCGAATCAAGGTATATGCAAGTATACTTTCATTTGAATATAAGAAAAAGTCAAATATCATGCATTTCGAGATTAATCATGTTGGAACTTGTTTTGATGAAGACTTTTGTGAAGCATTTCATTTGGAGCTCTAGCACAAGATATATCAAGAGTTCTTCATGATCAAGACTGCCCAAAAGAGAGTTGATATGATGTGTTTTGTAAATATAAAATAGCATGTCAAAAGCCTTGATGCACACACACATATCATGTCTATATAGTCGACTTATAACTCCTTATAGTCGACTAGTCCATTTGGTAGTCGACTAACTCAAACTCCCTAGTCGACTAGTCATGTGTCCAAAAGAAACCCAACTCTCTGTTTATCCATTAGTCGACTTGACAGACAATATTAGTCGACTAATAGACCTTGTAGTCGACTAATCCTATGCCCCTAGTCGACTAATCCATGATCCAGTCGACTTATAAGAAGTTGCAGTCGACTTGATTCAGTTAACCAGAAAATTGTCACTCGAACTTAGCTTGACCTAGTCGACTAATACCCAAAGATAGTCGACTACTCTTTGGAAAATTGCCTAGTATAGTCGACTAACTCAAAAGGCAAGTTGACTATAGGTAGTTTCTGACTGTTGGACAGTTTCTGTTATTTGGTCTTTTGTGCAACATTTTCCAACGTTTCAATCATTCAAATTGCACCTGTAACTACCCTAACTAACCCTAGAGTGCAGCTATATATAGGGTTGTTATTCTAAAGGCCATATACCAATCCTAATCTTCAGTTTTCTAAGATCAAAAATTTTGCCAATCCTGAAAACTGTTTTTCCACTTTAGTTTTTCACCAAATTCAAATTCCTTTGTGAAGTTCTCTGAAGTTTGTCTCCTATACTAGACCTTGTCCACGTTCACATACAGTACCAAGGCTTATAGGAAAGTGTTGTAATACTCAAAGCAATCATTGTACACGGGTGTCTTCTTGGTGTAGAAGCAGTTGTACAAGGTGGAGTTTGTTCTCTTGGTGTAGAGAGAAGGTGTACACATTTGGCAAAGGGGATTTGTCAAGTGGTGTGCATGGTTGTGATTTTGGGTGTACAAAATCAAGGATAAAGGAAAATCTCAAGCGGGTGGCTTGGGGACTGGATGTAGGTCACAAGGACCGAACCAGGATAAATCTCTCGTGTTGCGTTTGTCTAAACTTTTCTGAGATTTGATTTCCTTTACTGCAAGTTTATTTATTTGTTTAACTTAATTCTTCTTTGTTTAGTATTTGTGTTGACTTTGTAGTTTAGATCCATAAGTGCCAACAGAGAAAGTTCCGCATTTGGCATCATCTCGGGACCAACAATTGGTATCAGAGCAGGAACTACAAATCACACGCATAAGAACCCATTACACCCATGAACTACTTACATCATGGCACACATTCATTCATACAAACTGCACACTCACAGACATTCATTATAACAATCAACGTTATTCCTGAATCAACGACTTAAATCAATCTCTAGGCTAATACTACCTTAGACCTACACCTGAGTTCTACTTCAAGTTTCTAAGCCTAAGCTCTTATACCAACTGTAACGGTCCAGGTTTAATTACCTCAAAATTCATAATCATCAACTTATCGCTCGTTAATCAGAATATACTAAAAAAAATTCTGCAGCATCTCCTCTGAAATATAGACTCCATCTCAATACAATAATTTAGATTTCGGTTAATATCAGCCTACTTATAAATTTTAAAATTTCATTATATAATTCATCTCAAAGTAAATCAAATAACATATACATAAGAATTTCTCCACTTGATATATATGTTCTAACCCAAATCATTTATCAGTTCAACTCAATTTACAAACTGCACATCGTTATATTTAATTTTCATTTATCAAAATGTAACACTATCTACTGCCACTAGCACTAACTAACAATTACTAATAAGATCAGAGTTTACAAAAAGAGAATTAGATTCTACCATAAAATACATGCAATGTCTCAGGACATTCTTTCAGCTCTAAGCCGGACTTGAGCCTTACCGGGACCTGAAAACATCAATCTGTGGTGAGGTGAGCTCAACAGCTCAGTGAGTGAAATCAGTTAAAATGGAGTTTATATTATACTACCATTGTACTTCAAGATTATGCAGTTAAGCAATGTCAAAAATCAATTTCAATACTTTCTACTTATAGTTGATACTGCAGCTTTGAACCATAGATTCTTTCTACTATTTGATACTTTCTATATGTATTCTTCTGGGTACACGTGACCAATATTTCATTAACATACAATATAAATGATTTTGCAATACTTGACCTACTCGTTAGTCTCTTATAATCACCTCACCTGTTTCCAGTTTGTAACATGTTCGTATTTCATATATAGTCATGGTCACAGCACAACCCTTGGAGAGCCTAATCACAGCACAACTCTTGAAGAGCCTAATCTTACTTACTAAATTAGTTACAGTTCAATATTGCACCTACCCGAATATACATATGACATCACACACTACTCATGAGAGTATCCAATTATAACTATGTGTTCATACATGAAGAAATACAAGACACTCATATCCATATACTGGATGTCACAACAATCTATTTACCCGATGTCATAGACAATCATATTAACATCCTTAATTTGGATATCATAAACAATCATATTCATATACTGGATATCATAAACAATCATATGCATATACTAGGTGTCATACCTATTAACATTCATAATTCGGATATCATATACAATCATATCCATATAACGGATATCATAAACAGTCATATGCACATACTAGGTGCCATACCTATTAACATTCATAATTCGGATATCATAAACAATCATATCCATATACCGGATATAATAAACATACATTTAAGCATACTTCAATAAAATAATATCAATGCTCCCCTTTGATCACCTCCGGTTCAACTCGGCCCCTTCCTCTGAAATAATAAATAATAACAATACTCCCTTTTGGTCACCTCAGGTTAAACCCGGTCCCTTCCTCCAATACAATAAATAACAGCAATACTCCCATTCGATCACCTCCGGATAAACCCTATCCCTTCCTCCAATACAATACATGACATCATATACATACTTATGCATATTTCTTATCATAAGGCATTCACATACATACCGATGTGTAACACAATCAAGTTCATGCGATTTCATTTCTTAATTCATTAGTTTCGAGAAATTCTTATCATATTTAAGAGGTACTAAGTACACACATAATGCATTCAACTTAATGATCCCCAATATCGTACCGGTCAAGTTCTGATTCGTAGTACCAGTATTCGCTTTTCCTAATCATAATACTTATTCACCTTTTATCATTTAATTAACATCCGAGATTCATCATCAATTGCCTCTTTTATTCTCAGGCAGATGCCTATTGGTTACAACTTGATTTAATTCAGAATCTTCTCATCACTTCTGATACAAGTGATAGTTACACGACAATTCTGATATTAATGAATTATTACACTTTTGATATTATAATTATCCTTTATTTCAATCAAGGACTGATTTTAAAACTTTTGTTTGGTACAGCCCAAATTTACTCCAGGTCCACCAATACCAGTGTTAACGCTACTGACTTCTATACAGCATGTTTTGTTATTGTTGCTTACTTCTATCTTCTAGTTCCAAATCACATAGTCAATTACTAGCCAAATCATTATCTGCGTTCGCATATGAATCAAACACACACATGTATACATGCATACACGTACACATATCACTTACCAATACTAGATTACTAATCTCATGGACACGACGCTCAATCTTTCGTCTGTATTATAAACTTTCAATTGTTAAGATAATTATCTAACTCTTACTGGTTAGATATAATCGGTGTCACTATAAAGATGTGACTTTCAAGCTTAATAGAGGATTCTGATGTTCTGATAAATCAATTATAAGGATACCCGGAAGTCTCCGGTGTATAGAGTAGGCATACCAAAATACTAGTTCAATACTATCGGTATTTGTTTTATTGATATCGAATATCCATAATAATTGATATACTTAATATTAAGTTGTCAGATTTACTCAATACTGACTCTAACTGCTTTTCACCAGTTTAATTACTCACTTGATACTTATACACCATCATCAGTCACCCATTATCTGATAATCATCAGACTTGATCTTATTCAGTAGTTTTTTATTAATAATCAATAATCGCTAAAAAGTACAATATCTACTTATAGTTCTGGCTCAAAGGTTTTATTTTTTCACATCTCATCAGGTTTGATGAATCTTAATTATTTATCCATCAAATTGCTTTCAGTTGCTACTGATTAACAACTCAATCGATATATATGAATATGTAGGTCATCAACTGACTTTTGATGCCTCAAGTGTGCTAGTTGATACACAAAATCACGTTATGAGCATATATATATATCATGAAACACAATAAATACGAAAACAATATTCGCAAGATCAATACTCAACATACTACATAATATTTGAGTATCCTGTGTATATAGCTTAACGATAAGCTTTTGATGTTCAATTTATTTATCAAGTATGTCCGGTAGTGCTAGGAATTCATTTGCTCTAATTCAGTTCATTATCAATTACTTTGATCAGTTCCATCATTATCGTTTCACGTTCACAGTTGCTAATTCACCGAAATATCCCGATCCCATCCGAGTTATCAATATTAACAAAACCTTCAATAGTTTAATCAGTATGCTATTTCTATCATACTGCATCAATTACATATATCCCATTTAACAGAGTTTTCTATATCACGTTTATATCGAGTTACTCGAAGATAATTTTCAATTTCATTTTCTTAGTTCAATTCTAATATCAACTTCGGATTCTGCTTATATCAGTATCAGCATAACCGATTCTATAATTATCCAATCATGGTTGATGGGTCTCAAGTGATCTTTTATCTTAATTGATTTTTAATTATCTCTTATTAATAGATAAACATTCATGATATGTAATCGATTTCCCGTTGTCACTGTTTTATCTACTCACCGTATACCGGTCTTAACCAGCTACCATTTGATTATTATTATCCATAACTATTACTTTCATAACAGATTGGATATCACTTGAATATAATATTAATTTTCACTTAACTATCATCATTATTATTTTAATAGTCAATACACATGCAATCACAGTGTTTAATAAAATCTGAGGGAGACTTTACCCACTTAATGATTTTTAGGTTGAGTGACATCAATATTCATCACAGACAGGTAGATAGTATTTGTCTATGTTCATCCATATTAATACACTTACGGGCGGTTAATGGTCATGTCTATACGAGTTATAAATGACAAGACACAACTTGATATCATACCCGTATTATGTTCACGCATATATATAACACGCCGTAATTCATTATTCAGGATATCCTATTGGTTTCGGTTCTACAACAACCATTCACTTTTATAATATTTATCACAATCATCGTAATAACAACATCTTAGCTCCACTGGATCAATATTAACAATAATTCTCAATAATAATTATTTCCAAATTGGGAAAAACAAGACTTGAGTTAGGATTTCCACTTACCGGCATTCGATAAATTCTTATATGCCCAATACCACATACGGATATAGAGGATGTGTATCTCTCATTTTCACGATCACAACGGCTCAAGAATCATCCGAATCTGACTTCGGATGGCAAAGATATCATTCGGAAACCAAAATCAATATAAAAGGTTATATACATAATAACTAAATATTTTTAGGGAGCTGTTTGTAATTTTTCAGGGCCCCAAAACAATTTATTTAATCTCACAGGGGCTAAAATGAAATTTATCTTATAAAATGGGTTGGGTCTTAATGGATTCGGGTCGGGTTTATTTTAAAAACCCAAAACCCATTATGGGTTTTCCCCACCCATTCACACACAGCAGCAGTAGCCGTCGCTGCTGCTGCCGCTCGCGGCGCCCGCTGCCATGTCGGCGCGCCCGTCTCATTGGGGGGTCCCAAAGAGAGAGAGGGGAGAGAGAGAGGGGGTGGGGGCTGGTGCTCCCCCCCACTGCCGACCCCACGCCGGCAGGCCTCCTGCGCCGCTGGCGCCTGGCCGCCGGTCAGGCCGCCTGCCATCACACGCCTGAGAGAGAGGGGGCGAGAGAGAGAGAGAGATGAGAAAAATTCTCATCATCTCCTCCCTTATAAAAAATATCCTTCCCACTCTCACTTACTCCCCATACCTCCCCCATACCTCAATCAATCAATCTTCATTTATAATTTTATATTTTATTTTTCTTTTCTTTTTCTTTCTTTCTTCATTCCCAACTTATTTAATACAATCAAGAAAATAGGTATGAATGCCAATACCCAGTATTTACGAGTATTTCATGCAGTATATACACCCGTGCATTTTCATATATTTTTCATATCAATTAATCCGGTATGATTTATAAAAACTTAGATCCATTACGAATTTTTATTAAATAATTACTAAGAATTATTTAACACAGGAACAAATAGTTTAATAATCATAAGAATTCACAGAAAAATATTTTTAATCCAATGAAAATATTTTAGTCCAGAGTTTACCAATCCGGGTGTTACAATTAGGGCTAATCTCTAGATCTCCAAATCATGGTGGTCCTCCCACCAAACATCCCTTGAAAGTGATGCATTCAAAAGTGTCACCATTTAGCTCGGAACGCATCCACCATCAAGGCACCATTACTCTCATGTCAAACGAGAGCCCACACCTACATCAAATACAATAGGGGTGAATTTTGGTACCTATACCTTATTGGGTCCATGGGGGTTAGCTCCTTTTCTAACCCAAACTAATTTGTTTGCAAAATTTGAATTATATATTCTATCATAATAAAACTTTGCAAGGTGGCCCTCACGTCCACAATGTGTACAAGTGTATACATGAGCATACATTGTGCCATGTGTGTGAACATGAGAAACATGTGTATGCCGTGTATGATGTGCATGAATATGAGGAATATATTTCTTGCGAAATATGCATTCCAAATGTGTGTGATTTATGACACATTGGCTCAAAGTGGAGCCCAAACAATCTACACTTTTCTTCAAAGCACAAATATCATTTTTAATTTTTGAAGAAGAAGTGGAGCATGCATTATGTTTATCACTAGAAGATGGAACACTAGAAATATGACAAACATGAGAAGACAAATCATTTTTCAAAGATTTATTTTCATTTGAAACTAAATACAATTCCTTTGAAATTAAAGCAATTATTTTTCAAAGATTCATTTTCTTTTAAAATATTTTCAAGTTTTGAAGATAAAATCTCATTTTTCTTCAAAACATCATCACAATCATTTTTATTTTTTAGAATTGTTTTTCATTTAGGGCAAGGTTAAGTTGGGATTTCAAGGAGTCCCTTTCACTTGAAATCTAATTCCTTTCTTGAAAGCCATATTAAGTTTTGAAAATAAATCCTTATTTTCTTCTTTTATTTTAAAACTTTTATTTTTCAAAATTTTGTATTTTTCTAGCAAGTTTTCACATACTATAGATAGTTCTTCATTTAAATCATCTGCATCAATGTAATCATCACAAAAAGAACTAGAACTATCATCTAGTTGAGTATCCGAATATGCCTCAAGAGAGTCATTCCCTTAGACCATGAAGTAAGGTTGGTCAGACTCTTCTCCACTAGATTCTTTCTCCACGTATTTTGTCGTTTGAAGAGGTCAATGTGTTCCACACTGCAAATGCAGAATCACAATGAGAAGCAATAGATAAATATTCTTTGCTAAGTGAATGCTTTAGTGCATCTAGGGCTTGTGCATTTGCCTCAATGTACTTGGCATTACCAAAATAGATTTTCTTGGTAGTGGCAAGATAGATATGCAAACCTAGGGTTTTTAAATAAACACTCATCCTAATCTTCCATATATCGATGTTAAAAACATCAAACATGAGAGGGGCAAGGTAATCCATAAGTCTATAAACTAATATGTGTGCAAATGCAAATATTAGATTAGCAAGCCAAGATCTCACTCCTAGGTGATTAGACCTAATATCAGGAGCTTAGGCTCTGATACCAATGGAAAATACACCTAGAGGGGGGGTGAATAGGTGTATGGCTAATCTAATGACAAATGATGCGGAATTAAAAACTAATTGCAACACACTATGTGCAACCAAAGAGTGTAGCCGAATTCCCGGTGAAGGGCTCTGGACTAACTTTTCTTGATTCCTCTAAATAAGAGTTGAGGTGCTATTTGAAGCTCTCTTGGTTCAACACAAGTATGAGCACACACAAACAATACCAAGCATATATAAGATATGAGCAATATGAATCAATGCAAGATATAAAGAGAGAGAGTTAAGAGATAGTGGATCAATCACAAACACCGAGATATGTTTTGAGGTTTGCGCCACTACTCTACGTCACCGCCTTCATACAGAAGGATTTTCACTATACGTTCACATAGGACCTCCCACACAGGGAACCTTCAACGAAGATTTGACAAATACAAACTAGGAGTACACAACTCCTCTCTCCAACAAAACCACCTCTACATAAGAGGCAAGGCACAACAAAATCACCTCACACTAGAGGGATAAGGCACTAAGCCAAACAACAATCACCTCTACACTTAGAGGGATAAGGTACTAAGCCAAACAATCACAATCACCTCTACACAAGAGGGATAACCACAAACCCAAATCACAATCTTCTCTACACTTTGAGGGATAGCATAACCTCAATCACCTCTACACAAGAGGGATGATCACAAACCCAAGGCAAAGAATGGATTACAACTTGGTGATCTTAAAGACCACCAACAACCTTGGTAATCACAATAGACCACAAACTAATTTTCTCACAAAAACAAGATCCTATAGATAGGATAGAGATGATAGCTCAAGTGTGAGAAAACAAAGTGTTTGGAAATGAAAACAACAAAGAAAAACACTTGGGAAGAACACTAAATAGATATTGAAATCAAGATAAAAAATCATTCTCCCAAAGACTCCCTTTTTCTTTGATTTTCCAACACTTTTAAAACAAATAAAAGATAAACTTTTGGCACAAAAACTCTTTAAAACTTCTTGCTAAACCACTGAGAAAGATAGAATCTTAGCTCTCTAAAAACTTGTTGAAATCATCTCAAGAGAAGGCATATATATAGCCTCTTAAAAATCTGCCCGTTGGCAGTCTGGAAAGGTCAAAAATGACCTTCCGGTCGACCGACCAACGGTCATATTTCTAACTATTGAGCCTCCGGTCGACCGCCAGCTATCGGGCCAAGCCTTCGTCGACGCCGGTCGACCGGTCAGCACCCGAGAGTTGGGTGCTTTCAGTCGGTCGACCTTGCGGCCTACCGCCCTACTATAGCTGGCCTGTGCACGTCTCTCATGCACATCGGTCGACCGGTCCGATTGACCGTCCAGTCGACCGCAAGTGTGAGCTGGCTGAAAATCTGGGATTGAAAAACTTGGTTAATTTAATACCAATTAAATCCCGTAAAATCACATAAATTTCACAAAAATAAGTTCTTGTAAGATCTTTGAATAACAAATATGCGTGACTAAAATTCAATACATATTACAAACAATTTGAACCATTTTTGTGATATTGAAATTTGGCCTTTAAACAAAAATCGTATTTTTCAAAATCAAACTTTGAAATGGAAAACCGTTTTCTCCAAAACTCAATGTATACAAAATAAGATATTTAAACTATATTTGAAGCATAGAGTGTATGGATAGAATCCAATACACATATAAGATATATACTTATGTTTTTGACATGAAATCTAAAACCGGCTAAACCGAAAACCAATATATTGAAACTTGTGTGTTTATGTGTGAACTTGAGCATATCAATACTATCTATCTTTACACAACATCTAAACATAAACTAAAACAAACCAAAGTCTTCTTGTAGAACACCTTCTCCAAGTTGATTTGATCCAAACGCGATCCAACAAGCTTGACTCCAACCGAGTGCTAGATGCGATCTTAGCGCGCGAGCTCTTGAATCTATATGTGTTAGCCTCAAACTCCTTTGTTGAAGCTAACACCTACTAATATCTTGATCAATAACTGAAACTATATAAACACAAGATCATTAGTAAACTATAACTACATGAGTTAATCATCATCAAAACTAGAGTGATGAGCCTTTGGGCCAACAACATGCGACACGGTGTGCAAGGAGCTGTGGGGTGTTGCCGTGGCTCGCTGGCGAGAGGCTCGCAAAGAAGACGACATGGACGTTGGGTGCTCGGGTGGAGGCAAGGGCAGCCGCGAAGGATCTCCGGCGAAGTTCGACTAAGGTGGAGTTGAAGAGGGAAGGCACGACGCTGTCTTAGGTTCCGGCGGCAGGCGGAGGTGCGCTAGGCTCCGGGTGAAAGCTCCGGCGGCTACGCAAGAAGGGAAGATGTTGTTCGGGTGATGGAGAGGGTCACGACCGTGGGGGAACACAGAGGAGGGGTTGTGCGGTTGTTTTATGGTGTAAGGTAGAGGAGATAAAAAGATTGGTTGGGCTATAGTATTAGGAAAGGATTAGATTTGGTAGTTTGGTTGGTTAGGATAAGAATTTGTTTAGGATTAGTTTAGATAGTGTTTTAGGATTAGGATTTGTTTATAATGTGGGTTTCAGTTAAGTTAGGATTTAGAAAATTGGGTTGTGGGTTAAGGGGTTGGAATCAAAGGAAGGAAAATACTAAATTATAATAACAATAAATAATGGTAATAATAATAGTTAATCAAATAATAATATCATTAACAAAATAATAATAATATCAACAATAATAATCATGCTTAATAATAATAATCCTAATAATAACTTTAATACGTAATAGTCTTTATCGATAATAATAACAATAACAATTAACAACAACCCAATAGTAATAAAAAAAATGATGAAATGATAATAGTAATAACTACTACCAATAATAACAATTAATAATATAAATAATAATATAAATAATTAAAATATTGATAAAAGATAATGGTAATAATATATAAAGTCAATGTTAATATCTTAAATAATTTGTATATCTAATAATACTAATAAATCGCAAATCAAGTTTATAAATAATAAATAAAAAATCAGAGGAACCAAATAAATACTTGGACAAATAAAATACAGTATTATTAGATAAAGGATATTACATGATAGAAACTTACTAAATATTACAGATGCGAGTCACTTTGATTAAGGTCTATTGAATAATATGAACTCACACTTGCAATATGATTTTCTCTGTTCAATGCACACATTAAGCGATATTTCCTTAAACATGAGGCCGAGTCTAGTTGCAGTGTAATTTTATATCATAGACCCTCAAAAGAGGTTTCCGTCTTTTGAACATATAATTGAAATCTTTCCAAACTCAGAGAAAAAAAATTCCAAAAATTACAGAACCTTTACTTTTGCTTTAAAAAGGTATTGAAAAAATCCAAGCCGTTGAGTTCGCCTCCCCGCGGGTCCAGCGGCGCATTGCACGGCCACCATCAAACCAACACTTCCGTCTTCCGCACATTCTTCTCTGCGCGCATGGAACATGCAAATGGGAACATCGTGTGTCATCTTATATAATTCATGGACCTATTCTAACTCCACCCACAAATAAACCTCGCTCAGTAGGACTACGTGGGGCCACATGCCGGCCACGGATTTTTGTTAATCAGGATTAAAAAACAGTCATCTTTTTATTATTATTATTTATTTATTATTATTTATACTGTGTCTTGCTTGTCACACAGTATAATGGAAAAAGAACAGAGCTTAGACTTTTAGAAGCAAAAGACTCCAAGAGTCGAGACTTTCCTTCGCCGAGAAGAGATGGGAAAAGAGAGAGCGAGGAAGAAGAAGGAGGTTGTGATGTTGGTGAAATTGATATTCTCCTGGTCTTTAGAGGACATCTTCAACAAGGATCTCTTCAAACTCAAGGTTTTTTTTCTTATTTTTTTAAATTTTTTATTACCAGCCCGATATACATATTTTCTCAAAAAGTCCAATATAGTTGTAACATAATCCCCCTGTTCTTGATCATAATGACTTGCACACTGCATGTTTAAAGCATGTGAAAATAATAATACTGTGGCTGTCGTTATGTGAGCCTCATCTCATATTGATACTCTGAAACCAATGTGGATCATGCAGGCTGTGAACATCCCTGATACTTTTAAATCCGTAGAGGCCTACATGAGTTCATTTGAGTTCCCTTTACTTGAAGAAGTTCGTGCTGATTTTTGCTCTACTCTTGAGGCTGTTTCTCAAGCATCTTTCGTAAACATACTATCAATTGACAAGCTTAAGCCACCAAAACTTCCTGTATATCAAATCACAATAGGATCTATGACAAGTGGTTCTTGTGGTGGTGGTAATAATGTCTACAAACCGAAGAAAGGCGATGTATTTGTGTTTTCAAATGTTAGACCCACAAATTGTACTGATCTTAACCGATATGAGAACCCCTACAATGTAGCTCTTGTCACTAGGGGTGGAGATCAGGATGATCTTCCTCCCAACACTTTCTTTATTGAAACTTCACGCATGATAGATCTCGCGAAATATAAAGGGAACTTGGAGAATAAAAATTATCTCTTTGCCGTCTACTTGTTTAACATTGTCACATACCGACGTATTTGGAAGGCATTGACGGGGCAGGTGGCAAAGGCTAGAGGTTCTGACCTCATTAAACAGATTTTATATACTGATTCCTCGGTAAGAAATAATCATCCCTTTTATTGGTTCTCCATTAATAGTGTATGTTCAATAACATTTTTCTTTTTTGGAGAGAAATCATGCTCAATAGCATTATTTAACTCGAATTAGTTTGGACTCATATATTTCCCATAACATACAAGATTAATGATGAACTGTGATATTTTAGAAAGTTAATGTTTCCATTGTTTTTATTGAATCAAATAATAGTGTTAAAATATGAATACCTCAACGCTCATCTCAACTTTAGAGTTATGGTGTGGTGGCGAAGACTTTAATATGCTATTAGAGCAACCCAGCTTCAATTCTCACCGGGCGCATATTAAAGGTAGATTTAAAATAAAAAATACCTCTATTGCGAAAAAGTTCATGTCTCGGCCCATTAAAAAGGGCGCTCAACCTGCGGGGGCCTGTTAAAATATTTAAATACCTCAATTCTCATCTCAACTTCAGAGTTTTGGTGTAGTTACAGAGACTTTAATAAATAGCAAGTTTTTATTTCCTACATATTGATATAACTATAAAAACCATTCAATTATTGACCTTATGATATATGAATTTTGTAAAGCTGTACTAGTTAATATGTCCAGTGTGTTTCAATTTGATTCCTAATCCTGGAATTAGTGCAATTTACTGAAGGTTCCTTTGATCATCCTTACTTAAGACTTTCATACTTGGACCTTCCTTTTTTCCCCAGTTATTTGTTGCACAACCTCAAACCAAGGTACCAATTTGCCTTTTTGAGTAACTTATCACTGTTTGTGAGGGATGCCATCATATTGGTGGAAGTACTTGTGGTCAGTTCACATTGTCTTAGCATCTAAGAGCTATGAAGCACAAATGCTTCTATTTTATAGTCGTGTGTCAGAATACACTGAAACTACCAGTTCTCCGTTCCATTGTCGTTTCAATGCGGTGTCATGCCCATATTGGCGAGTCTCCCATGCTTCTTCGTCTAATAGTTGTTCATCACAGGCAAGCCAGCTCTGATAAGCAGGGATCATGGTGATTATTGTTTTTATATCTCGTGGCAGGTTGATGGAAGAAGTGTTCTCTCTCCTTCAGAAGATGCTCCAGACTTCACTAATGCAAGCATTAGAGATAGTCTGCGCCCTTTTAATCTTAACGAGTCTCAGACTGAGGCAATTTCGAGTTGCCTGATGGCAAGAGCATGTCATCACAAGCATTCTTTCAAACTTATCTGGGGTCCTCCTGGCACCGGAAAAACCAAAACTGTTGGGATTTTGCTAAGGGCTTTGCAATTGTTAAAATGCAGAACTCTTACCTGCGCTCCTACTAACACTGCTGTTGTACAAGTTGTTTCTCGGCTTTTGCCATTAGTTGACAAGGATTCTGTAAGAGGTGTTTTACCTTTGGGAGATATTGTGCTATTTGGGAACAAGGATCGAATGAAAATCGATGATAGTCTCCATCAAGTCTTTTTGGACTATCGTGTAAAAAGGCTAATGGACTGTTTTGCACCAGCTACTGGTTGGAGGCAATGTTTGAATGCAATGATGGATTTTTTCAAACATTGTATTTCTGAATACCATAATTATGTAGAGGACATGAAAAAGAAGAGTACAGATACACAAGTACTAACTCTTCAGTTTTTGTTCAAAGAAGATTCAGAACTATTGCTGATAAATTGGTTCCCTGCCTCGAGATTTTATGCCAACACCTGCCAGGAGCTTCCATTTCAGAGGCAGGATTCAGAAACCTTGTCATGCTTCTTAATTTGGTTCAGAGTTTTAGGAAGCTGATACACATGAGTGTTACTGAAGGAGACCTGAAAGAAGTATTCAACAATACAGAAGGATCTGATAATTTAACTCTCCAATGTGTCAATTCACATGCATCAAATGTTAGTTCTACAGCTATCCAGTTGCAACAAACTAGATCTCAGTGCCTCAAAATAATGACGACTCTGCAAAAAACATTAAACTCCCACTTACAACTGCCAACCATTGATCCAAGATTTTTGTCTGCGAAACGCTTCACTGATTTTCTGTACAGCCGCTAGCTCTTCTAAGTTGCATTCAGTGCGGAAGATGAAACCATTTGAGTTCCTTGTCATTGACGAAGCGGCACAGTTGAAAGAGTGTGAGTCACTGATTCCTCTTCTGCTCACCGGTTTGCAACATGCTGTTCTTATTGGTGAT
Source organism: Agave tequilana (assembly GCA_038442645.1). NCBI lineage: Eukaryota > Viridiplantae > Streptophyta > Magnoliopsida > Asparagales > Asparagaceae > Agave > Agave tequilana. The sequence continues at coordinate 107,590 of JAVJIF010006482.1, forward strand.
GAGTGTCAATTGCCCGCAATGGTTCAAAGCAAGGTTTGCAAAAATCATTTCTTCATCATCTTCTTTCTGTTATTCAGTAAGGTTTACATTCTTTATTTATAAGATCTATTTATTTCTCAGGTCTCAGAGAATGCGTTGTTTGGTAGAAGCCTTTTTGAAAGGTTGAGTTCATTGGGTCATAAGAAGCACCTTCTAAATATTCAATATCGAATGCATCCTTCCATAAGCATGTTTCCCAATTCCAACTTCTATGACAATCAAATTGCAGATGCTCCAAATGTGCTTCAAAAGAAGCATGAAATCCGTTATCTTCCAGGTCCCTTGTATGGCCCATACTCATTCATAAATGTTGAATTTGGAAAAGAAATTTCTGATGATATTGGGCATAGTCGAAAGAATATGGCTGAAGTCGCTGTGATAATTCAAATAGTAAGAGGCCTTTTTACTGGTACGTTCACTTCATCATGGGATACATTAGCAAAATATAACTGTTCATCTAAAAATTCTCTAGTTTGTTTCTGATGTGTACTTGCAATCTGGCATTTAGTAAAATCATCGAAACTGCAAATTCATTCATCTCATTCATGATGTAAATCTTCAAAACATTGCAAAATGACAACTTTAAATCCTAACCAAGTTAGTTTTTTTAATTGGAGCATCATGTTTAAACAGTGGGAATGCACACACCATGACGGTGGTTATTAACCAAGGCGATGTTTACACGAGAAATCTTTGATGTTGAGGATGATGTTACTTTAAGTTTCTAAGTGACCTTTTATAATATTTGTGTCCGTCAATGTATCCCTGTCCATGAACCATGACTTGGCAAATACTATAATATTTACTAAATAGTTACTGCTATATGGTTATTATTTCTCCGTGCATGCTATAGTTATTTGCCTTCTGATGTTATATTGTACAATATTTTCTGCAGTTTGTGCTAGAAAGAAGCAAAAAGTCAATATTGGTATCATATGCCCTTACAATGCACAAGTTCTGGCTATTCAAGAAAAACTTGAGAAGAAATACAAGATGAACACAAATTTTGCTGTGAAAGTTAACTCAGTTGATGGTTTTCAAGGCAGCGAAGAAGATATTATAATCTTTTCAACTGTGAGATCCAATGGAAATGGATCAATCGGTTTTCTTTCGAATCTTCAGCGAACAAATGTGGCATTGACGAGAGCAAGGTACCCTCCCTATTGTGAAATGCAGGACATCTTCCTGTTAACGTTTATTATCTTTTATTTAGAATTTCAATTTATCTATGTAAGAAAATATAAGCATTTTTTAATCATAAACTGTAGATATTGCCTTTGGATTGTCGGAAATGGGCCAACCTTAACTAAGAGTGAGTCGATATGGGGAAAATTAGTTTCTGATGCAAAAGATCGTGGATGCTTCTTCAATTGTGATGCAGATAAGGGCATTACTAGTGAAATTGACAGTGCGTGCACTGGATTGAGCCAATTATCCTTGCATAATATAGATTCCCCACACATTAGCAAGACAAGCACAAGGTACAATTTTCTAACAACATTCATCCTATCTCTTTAATGTCTGTGAAGATCTAGTCCACTTTTTGATAAATGATATTCGGAGGATATCAAAAGAACAACAGTCAGATGTAAACATATTCATTTTTTGACATATTTTCTGATTTTTAATGATATTTAGAACCAATCATTAATTTGTAGAGACAATTATAATAATACAAAGCATAAGCATAAGAATTTCAATCATAATTGATGATTTATAGTAAAAATAGGTTGTTATGTAACTTATTATATTAATCCATGTTAAACAAAATGCTCATTTCATGTGTTATTGCTTTTGGAGATTTAGTGGTCCACTTTGTTACGAAAATTGATATGCTATGATACCAATTGTTACTCCCAGGATCAACGTTTGTGAAACTTGACAATATGTTCAGTATTTGTAAAGAAAACTATTGTAAAGCAAACTAGCAGTATCTAAATAAAAGAGTAAAAAGAAAGCACCCGAGAATTTAACGTGGTTCGGCCCAAACTTGGCCTATGTTCACGGGAAGAGAACTTGAGAGAGGTTTATTAATAAACTTGGTACAAAGAGATTTAACCTTTCTCCTGATGTAACAAGAGTATTTACCTTCTACTTGAATCTAACCCTAAATTATAAGAGTTTCTTCTCTCTATGCACCTTTAACTTGCTCCCTCTTCTTCTCTCTATGCACCTTTAACTTGCTCCTCTCTTTCTTGGCTTCATCTGGTCTCCTTTGTTTGATAATTCAGAATTCCTCTGTTGTTTAAGACGATTACAATGCTTAGTTACAACCTTAATTTATAAGATTTTATAATATAACTCCTATTTGGACTATGAGATGATCTTGGCTTTTAGATGGTTAAAGAATCTTGGTCAATCCTATTAGGAGTTGATCTCTTTGATCTAAAAGGATTCTAGACCTTTTAATTTTTAAAAACGAACCTTCATTGAATAGAAATGTAATCCAATTCGTATCCCACTATAAATAAGAAAACCTGGGCCTGAAAATAAAACTGATTCTGCTTCAGAAATGTTACGTATAATCGACTAGTTCTTAATGCTAGTTGACTAATACCTCTGATTAGTCGACTAATAACTTTAGTTAGTCAGCTACTGTAAAACTGTATCCTCTCTATATCCTGCCTAGTCGACTATGTATAGTCGACTAGTATTTTGTATTAGTCGACTAATGAACTGACTAGTCGACTACTCTGCCCCAAACTTGGATCTGTTTCAAGTTATCATTTTCTCCAACTTATTTGGATCTTCTTGGACCATCATCTCCTTTTAAAAACAAGACAAAATCCTAACAATATCTACTTTAACTTGCTTTTCAAGCCTTTAGTAAAACAACTTGAGATTTCGGATTAATACCTTGATTCTTTTTTTTGTTGTAATCGTGTTGTAAAGCTTTTAACTCTTGCTCATCGCTCCGGGGCTTTTGGCTGCTTTACCGCCATGGCTTGGGCCATCTTGGGCCTCACCCGAATGCATCCTTTCTCCTTCTTGTAACACTTTGACTCGGTTCATGTCTTGTTGTAGTCTTCCTTGAAGCTCCACCTCGCGATGAACTCCCTTCCAAGCTTATCCTTGAAACTCTACCTCGAACTGAGTTTCTTTTCTTCAGCTTGTATAACCCTCCATAATTCTCTCCTTTCAGGATTACTCTGTCTCCTTGGTTAACTGTGATGACGCCTTGTTGCACTTGATTCGACATCCTTCTTCATCGAGCACCCTTATGGATATTAAACTGTAGCGTGCCTCCGAAACATACCGGACCACCTCCAGAGCACGCACCGTTTCATCTCTTTCTGATGTGCTGTGAACATTCAGAGTCAATAATCCATCTTTGTTACCAACTGATCTGTCTGTAACAGATAGAATGTCGCGCTGTTCTTCATCTTCTCCAATTAGTTCAGTGACATTAGATATGGTTGTTTCTTTTAAAGCCAACAATCAGCTCTAATGTGCCCCTTCTTGTGACAATAGTTGCACGTTAAATTTCTATGTTTTGAATTACTTGTGAAACTTTCATTATTACTCTTTTCCCTTGAATAATGAACTTGCCCGAAATCATCATGATGAGACTCTTCCATCAATGATTGTCAATTTTATCCTTGTTGAGCAGATGCTCCTTGACCTTATTAACCTTGATAGTTGCTTTGCCTCCAAAAATGATAGCTTCCCTAAAGCTCTTATATGAAGAAGGTAAAGAACAAAGTAATAGAAGTGCTTAATTCTCATCTTCTATTTTAATCTCTATCTTATCTAAATCATTGATAATAGAATAAAAATTTGCAATGTGAGACTTGATAGTTGTACTTTCATGCATGCAGAGAAAAAAGAAACTGCTTCAGAATCAACTGATTCACCAACGACTTCTTCAAATAGTGGTCTTGAAGTCGCTTCCACAACGAGGATGCTGTTTTCTCTACAAAAAACTCTTCCAATACTTCGTCCGTCAAGCTAAGCTGAATAGCCGTCAAGACTTTCTCATCCAACTCCTGCCAAGTTTTTTTTCTTTCATGTCTTGAGGCTTGTTTTTTCTCCCGAGCAGTGTTTTCTTCAACCCGCTCTGGGTAAGGATAGCGTTCATTCTAATCTGCCACCTGCTGAAATTGATGACACTATCAAATTTCTGAATATCGAACTTGATCGTAGACATTTTCACGTTGACCTTCCTCTGATACCAATTGTTGTGGGATTTGGCGGATGCCCCCACGACCGAATCGACTGGACGGTGAAGCAAAAAATTAACCATATGATCTACTGAGGCAACGAGAAGAAAAGAAGAAGATATTTCAAAGTAGATAGAAAGTCAACACACAATATAACGTGGTTCCACCAATTAAACAGATCATGTGCACGTCCATGGGAGAAGGGGGAGAAACTTTATTAAAACTTTAGTACAATAAGAATTACTTGCACCTCACGCTGAGAAGATTACAAGATTTTGATGGCCGCCAAGAACAACGAACCTTTGTGGCTAAGCTTTTCTCATGAATCTCTCACCTAGATGAATTACACTCTTAGTAATTACAAATTCATTAAATTACATTGAAGGTCACCCCCATGGGGTTATATATAAATTATAGAACTCTCCTAGTCCTAAACAAACTTCATCAATTCGAACAATCACCGTCTCAGAATAAAGGAAACTCGAATTCAACTCAAATCTGGAAACAGATTCAGAAAAGAAAACTGTCAGACCTGCTATTAGTCGACTAGGCTAGAGTATTAGTCAACTAAGCTCAAATACTAGTCGACTACTTTGACAAAATTCGAGAACCCCAACTCTTTGTTGGTCAACCTAGTCGACTATACAATGTATTAGTCGGCTAATCCATATGATTAGTCGACTGTACCTAGTATTAGTCGACTAGTAATGTGCACAACTCCTTATGCACGTCCGTTCTTTGATCTCCGAAGTTCCGTCTACCTTCACGACATATTCCAGTCACAAATCCTAACATAGTTATGGTTTTGTTCCTTTTGGTAGCATTTTGAAACAGTATAATGTAACTGCCAAGAAGAGACTTGTACTTACCAAACACAACAACTAACAAAGTATTCGCTTATACCTTATGTCGGATAACTTGCTCATACTTTGTTGTTTTAGAGGTTGCAAGTCAAGAAGTTTGTTTACTATATAAACTGCTTATGTTTCCTTGATTTGTGCAGTCCCCTAAAACATACAGAGATAGAATGTCATCCAACTGCTCCAAATGCATCCAAGAAAACTGTTGCTTCTCATCCAGCAGCTGGGTGTGTTTCTTAATGTATTTTGCTTATATTTTCCTTTTGTTTTACTTACAGTGAAAAACAATTTAATTTCTTTATGCAGGACTCTTACAGCACCAAAAAAGAAAAAGAAAGATAAAAAGATGTATGGTATCTTTCTCTCTCCACAACCCCCACCCCCCAAAAAAAAACACGCACGCACAGAAAAAAAACAGAATTATCATTCATCTCTTTATTTTTGTTTGTTGTGCTAGACTTTCAGTTAACTGTAACTGTTTAGCACGGATGCTTTTATCATGAAGCCATGTCTTTGTCTGAGATGCAGCCAACACGACCCTTCTTGGATACTTGCTTGACATTTTCTCTAATTTGCTGTGAAGTTAGTGATATATTTTTTTTTGGACTGTCTTTTCAAACTTGCCAGATTTCCTTCGTATGCTTTCCCATAGTATTATCCTTTCCTTCCATTTATCATATTTCTTTATAGTCTTCATCAAAATACATCTGATATGTACTCCATAATACATAACAAATATAAAATATGATTCAACTCACTGATCCGAAAACCCAGCCCTCAGTCCTGAATACAAAAAATATTATGGTGTCCTGCAGAAACGCCAAGGACATAAAGCATGTGTCTTAGTTGCTTAAATTTTGGGGTGTAAACAAGCTAAACTTGAGCGAGTTGTCTCAGCTCGAATTCGGCCTAAAATTCATTTCGAGCTAGCTCAAGTTTGGCTCATTTATATTTCTAGTATAGAAGAGTGCTCGAGTTCGGCTCGATTTGAACTTTGAATGTTCGAGTTCGGCTCGTGAATGCGCAAAAATAGAAAGATTCATAATCAAACCAGTTGTTTTATTATTGTCAATTTGATTCAACTTGATACTGATTAGTAAGAACACTATGTTCATTTTTATTAAAAAAGAAGAGCATAAACTTAAGAATTGAAATAACGTTCTTTAAAATAAATTGAAGAATAATTACATACTTTCAAGTTTCATAATTCTATTCATAATCGATATATGTTCACAATCATGTTTTTTATTGTACATGTACACATGTTTATAATTATGTTTGTGATTGATATAACGACACCTCGATAAATAAAATTTAATAAAAAATTCTTATAAACTTGTTCATAATATGGATATTTGATATATGTGTGTACATATATAGATATATTGAGCTTAGTTGAACCAAATTTGAGGGAGCAGGCCTAGCTCGAGTTTGTCTTGTTTGTAAATTCGAGCTCGATTTTTAAGATCGAATTCGGCTTGTTTACTTGTGGAGCGAGCCAGAAACTTGCTAAATATCGAGCCGAACCTAAAATGTTCGCGAACAACTCGTTTGTTTGACATTTCTACTTAAAGTCTTTATATTATTGAGAATTTCTAAGTTATTATTAAGAGTCATACTTATATTATGAGTTGTAATTACCTGTAAATAAAAAGCAATAAGGGAAGAATGGTGAACTCGCTCAAATTTAGATCCATGTTCTTGATCTGCAAAAAAAAATTATTGTTCATCATGAAAAGTAACCGTGGTGGTACTAGTCATGAGGAACAATAACTGTTGGGTACTGTTCACGCGGTTACTGTTCATCTAAGAAAAAAGTAGCTGACTTCAAGTTTCAAAACCCTAGACTTCTTTATGATCTAAAGCTCTAGTTGTCGTGAATTGTTACATCATTTACTACTTTCTTCCACCAACTGTTGATGTCCTATTCTGCAATTTATGCTACCTCTGTTCTCTCTCGGTAGCCTTGCTATCCTTCTTGTTTGCCTTCGTAGGTCTTGTCGAGGCTCTGTTGTGCTCTCTAAGGTTCTGTTATGATTGATATGATCCTATACTACTATTTTATCTAAATGCCTACAACATTGATTGCTGACGTTCTATGTAACTACTACTGGCTTGCTATCTTTTCATCTGACTACCTCTCTGCTATAAGATCATTTTATCTTTCATCTATTACTGTTGCTTTAAGTTTTTCATCGGTGTTACTGCTTCCACTACTATTGAAATTGAGTTTGAGTATCTCCCTACTAAATTTGGGGATCTCTCAAAATCTCCACTTCTACTGAGTCTGAGAATTTCTAAAATCTTAATTCTATATAAGGAGATGATTAATTCTATTCAAGAAGATGAATATGACTTTTCGTGCAGTCTTTATCTAAGTGTTTGGTTCGACTCAAATTCAGTTCGTTTCCATTTGCAACTTTGGCATCAATATCAGGCATCAACATTAGAAATTTTACTTGTTTTTTGTTTAAAAAAAAATTTGTTTAGGAGATGTTTTACTAATCTTTATAACAATATGGGCATAATTAATATATGTGCTCCAGTTTGAGGGGGAGTGTTAAACTTATTATTGAAGTTGTAAAGCTTGATTACCGACTTTGATTGAGAATCGCCCTCGGAGAAGTATTACGCATGAAGAAGTGCAAGGCCCAGTCGTAGTAGAAGTTTAGAGGTCGGGAAGTCTATCCAGGGTGACTTGGAGGTGGGGCCTCGAAAAGTGTCTCTCGAGAATTGACTACCTCACTTAACTCTCTGAGTAAAGGCGTACTATAGGTGAATGTGGGCGAGCTTAGAGTTTCAGATGGAGGCATGCTCAAGTGTTCGGAGGATCGCCCGAAGTCTTGGGAGGAGCACTCCAAGCGACAGAGTAGAGGAACATCCCCGTGGCGCAGGAGGTGTAGCGAATATGGTCCTGCCTGGAAGTTTCGCGATACAAAAAACTCAAGCCATGTGCCAAGGGCAGTTTAGGAATGTCACAACTTGTAACCCTAGTTTTCTGTATATAAAGAGATATGCCGTAATTAGAGTTGTGCGTGCAAAAATCAATAGAAGACAAAGCTAAGAGAAATCTTAAGAGCTATTATACAGAGCGGTTTTGAGGTCTTTTCCATCTCCCTATAAGCACTCGATAATAATGGATTTGCGAGTGTCTCCGTGGTTTTTCCCTGTTTTGGGTTTTCCACATAATTTTGGGTGTTATCTATGTGTTGTCTTTTGATAAATCTGTGATCTTGTTCTTTTCTTTTGATTTGTTCTTATTATCACCATCGTGAAAGCCCTTGCCCCAACAACTGGTATCGGAGCTTTTGATTCGAGATGGCGATGAAGGAAAGATCAGAGTTGAAAGATTCAACAGCGTAAACTTTAATTTTTGGAAGATGCATATTGAAGACTACCTATATTAGAAAGATCTCTATCTTCTTCTTGGTGGAAAGGCCTAAAAGCTGAAGGAGATGTCCGACGACGAGTAGGAGATCCTAGATCGAAAAGCCCTAGGGGCGATCTGATTGTCCCTGGCATCGACGGTTGGCTTCAATGTCTCCAAGGAAAAGACCAAATACTTGATGGCGGCGCTATCGAAGATGTACAAGAAACCCTCTACGTCAAACAAGGTATTCTTGATGAAGAATTTATTCAACCTAAAGATGGCTGACAGCAAAAGCGTTGCTGGGCTCTCAACGAAATCAACACGCTGATGAGCCAGTTGGAATCAGTTGAGATCAATTTTGAAGACAAAATTAGAGTGTTGGTTCTGTTGTCCAGTCTGTCAAAGGCCTGAGATAGTCTCGTGATGGCAGTGAGGAATTCTTATGGGTCAGGAACTTTGAAGTTTGATGATATGATGGGTGTACTTCGTAGCGAAGAAGTGTGCAGGAAGTCTTCGGCTGAGGTATCAAAGAGTGTCCCGAGTATCAATCGGAGAGAAAGGTCTGGGAATAAAGATAAAAAAAGAATGAGAGATTGAAATCTAAATCAGAGAGGTACATCCAAGTCGAGGGGTATGGGATGTTGGCGGTGTGGTGAGATGGGGCATATTCAGAAGGACTGCAAGCAGAAGGATAGAGAAGGCAAAGGCAAGAAGGATTCCACGTATATCTCAGAGAGTGATGGATGTGATGCCTTGATTCTCTCCTTGGCTGAGTCCAACGAGTCATAGGTTATTAACTTCGATGTCTCTTTTCACACCATTCCTAATAAGATATCTTTCAAAACTATGTGAAAAGTGGACTTGGGAAGGTGTACTTGGGAGATGATGAACCATGTGACATTATTGGGAATGGTGATATGGTGGTCAGCCTCTCTAATGGCTCGACACTGAAGTTGAGGAACGTCAGACATGTAGCGAAACTGAAGAGAAACCTGATCTTTGTCAGACAGCTTTGCAGACAGAGGGATGAAAACCATCTTCGATGGTGATGTATACAAGATCACCAAGGATGCCATGGTGATGGCCTACGATAAGAAGGAAAGTATCCTCTACATGATGTCAAGTTTTGGGGTATCAATTTTAGTTGCTTCGTCGGAGGTGGATGCCAGGGTGTGGCATCGGAGACTTGGGCATATGAGCGAGAAGGGGATGAAGGTGATACTCTCTAAGGATAAGCTGTCAGGTTGACGTCTGTCAATATAGACTTCTGTGAAGACCGCGTCTACGAGAAGCAGAAGCGAGTCAGTTTCTCAACGGTGTGAAGGACTTCGAAGGCAGAGAAGTTGAAGTTAGTGCATACCGATGTCTGGGTAAGGCTTCAGTTCCCTTCCTCGGATGCTCATTGTATTTTGTGACCTTCATCTATGATTCTAATAGGTAGGTCTGGTTGTATTTAAGAAATGGCTGGCCCAAGTCGAGAATGAATCAGGTCAGAAGCTTAAGTGCTTGAAGTCCGACAACCAGGGCAAATACTGTGATGGCAGATTCGAAGAGTTTTGCACGAATCAGGGAATCCAAAGAGTGATGATAGTTCCCGAAAATCATCATCAAAACGGAGTGGCGGAGCGCATGAATAGGACTATTCTGGAGTGTTCTCGGAGCATGCGGATACACGTTGGTCTCTGTCCAAGCAATTCTGGGCAGATGCAGTCAACAAGGCGGTGTATCTGATCAACAGTAGACCTTCGGTGCCTTTGAACTGTGGGATTCCTGAGGAAGCATGGATCGGCAAAGAAGTAAACTTGAATCACCTACGTACATTTGGTTATATCTCTTATGTCCATATAGAGCTAAGTCACAGGAGCAAGTTGTACCTAAAGTCCAGGAGGTGCATCTTCATTAGATGCGAAACTGATCAGTACGGCTATCGGCTCTGGGATCTCGAGAACCGCAAAATCCTTAGGCACAAAGATGTAGTTTTCAACGAGTAGAAGGCGTACAAGGATTTGTAGATGAAGAGGAGCACTTCGGAGAACAATCTCGGAGTGGCACCTCAGAGCACTCCCGAGCAGGAGGGTGCTGCAGACTCAGAGTTCGTCGAACTTGAAGATGCTCCAATGGACAAGACTCAGAATATTACCGAGGGGAATGTGGAATCTTAAGTAGCTCCTCCGACCCTCAAACTGAGTTGAGGCGCTCAACTAGGCAGAGAAGGCTTCAGAATGATATTCTTCTATCTTACACTATTTGTTATTGACTGACAGTGGTGAGCCCAAGTATTCTGAGGAGATTTTACAAGTGGAAGCCAAGGTTGAGTAAGAGCTTGCCATGAATGATGAGATAACGTCTCTTATGGAGAATCAAACGTGGGATGATGGCACCAGGAGGTACAAGGCAAGGCTAACTATCATAAAGCAAGTGTGTCCTGTATAACAAGTGGGTCTACCGGCTGAAGGAGGAGAATGATAGCACCAGAAGGTACAAGGCAAGGCTAGTTGTGAAGGAGTTTCAACAACGAGAAGGTATTGATTTTCTCCTATTGTGAAACTTACTACCATTAAATTTGTACTAAGTATTATGGCAGCAGAGGATTTACATCTAGAACAGTTAAGATGTTAAGACTGCGTTCCTCTATGGCGATTTGGAGGTCATTTGCATGTCGCAGCCACAGGAGTATATCATTCTCAGGAAGGAGCAGTTGGTTTGTAAGCTAAAGAGGAGTCTTTATGGCTTGAAACAGGCTCCGAAGTAATGGTATCTGAAGTTTGACTGATTCGGTGAACAGTAATTTCACAAGGCTGGAGACTGATCATTGCTGCTATTCCAAGTGGTTCGAGAATTCCTATATCATGCTACTGTTGTACATAGATGATATGCTTGTTGCTGGGTCTAACATGAAGGAGATTATGAATCTCAATGCGAGGGTGGCGGAAGAATTCTCAATGAAGGACCTGTGTCTTGTGAGAAAAATTCTTGGAATAATGATCAATAGAGAGAAAACAAGATGTTGAAAGTATCACAGGCCGAGTATGTGAAGAAGGTGCTGAAGATGTTTAACATGGTAGATACTAAACCTGTGAACGTTCCACTCTGAGGTCACTTCAAACTTTCGGCGACACAGACTCTGACAACAGAAGATGAGAAGGCTCTCATGTCGGTGGTTCCATATGCATCAGCGGTGGGCAACCTGATATATGCTATGGCCTGCATGAGACCAAACATTGCTCAAGCAATGGGAGTTGTCGGCAGATACATGAGTAACTCCAGGAAAAAGCACTAGAGAGCTGTGAAGTGGATCTTAAGATACCTGAAGAGCAGTTCATATATGGCATTGTGCTATGAAGGTACGGATGTTCAGTTGCTGGGATATGTTGACTCTGACTTTGTGGGTGATGTAGACAGTCGGAAGAGTACCACTGGTTATGTCTTCACTTTGAGAAGTGGAGCTATGAGCTGGGTGTCGTGGCTGCAGAAGATAGACTGCCTTGTCGACGATGGAGGTCGAGTATGTTGCAGCTACTGTTGTAGCTACAGAAGTTTACAAGGAGCTGACATGGTTGAAATTTTTTTGAAGGGGCTCGGGAGAGAGCAGGAGGCTCCATCACTGCACAGTGACAGATAGAGTGCAATTGACCTTACAAATAATCTGGTCTATCATGGCAGAACCAAGCACATTGATGTGCGGTACCACTTTATCTGTAAGCTGATGAAGGATGGTGTGTTCTCATTACTGAAGATACGCACGAGTCAGAATCTAGTAGATGTGTTGATCAATGTGGTCATGGTGGAGAAGCTGAAAAGTTCAGCTTCTGTGGATCTTCAAGCCTGAGGATCCGAGTTTGAGTTGCTCGGAGTCACTATTAGTCGGGAATGAGAGGAGAACGAGAGAGAGATGGGATGCTACTGCGTCGACTATCAATCTCAAAGTGGGAGATTGTTGAAGTTGTGGAGCCTTATTACCGACCTTGATGGAGAATCGCCCTCGAAGAAGTATTACGCGGATATTTCAAAGTAGATAGAAAGTCAAAGTAGATAGAAAGTCAACACACAATATAACGTGGTTCCACCAATCAAACAGATCATGTGCACATCCATGGGAGAAGGGGGAGAAACTTTATTAAAACTTTAGTACAATAAGAATTACTTGCACCTCACGCTGAGAAGATTACAAGATTTTGATGGCCGCCAAGAACAACGAACCTTTGTGGCTAAGCTTTTCTCATGAATCTCTCACCTAGATGAATTACACTCTTAGTAATTACAAATTCATTAAATTACATTGAAGGTCACCCCCATGGGGTTATTTATAAATTATAGAACTCTCCTAGTCCTAAACAAACTTCATCAATTCGAACAATCACCGTCTCAGAATAAAGGAAACTCGAATTCAACTCAAATCTGGAAACAGATCCAGAAAAGAAAACTGTCAGACCTGCTATTAGTCGACTAGGCTAGAGTATTAGTCAACTAAGCTCAAATACTAGTTGACTACTTTGACAAAATTCGAGAACCCCAACTCTTTGTTGGTCAACCTAGTCGACTATACAATGTATTAGTCGGCTAATCCATGTGATTAGTCGACTGTACCTAGTATTAGTCGACTAGTAATGTGCACAACTCCTTATGCACGTCCGTTCTTTGATCTCCGAAGTTCCGTCTACCTTCACGACATATTCCAGTCACAAATCCTAACATAGTTATGGTTTTGTTCCTTTTGGTAGCATTTTGAAACAGTATAATGTAACTGCCAAGAAGAGACTTGTACTTACCAAACACAACAACTAACAAAGTATTCGCTTATACCTTATGTCGGATAACTTGCTCATACTTTGTTGTTTTAGAGGTTGCAAGTCAAGAAGTTTGTTTACTATATAAACTGCTTATGTTTCCTTGATTTGTGCAGTCCCCTAAAACATACAGAGATAGAATGTCATCCAACTGCTCCAAATGCATCCAAGAAAACTGTTGCTTCTCATCCAGCAGCTGGGTGTGTTTCTTAATGTATTTTGCTTATATTTTCCTTTTGTTTTACTTACAGTGAAAAACAATTTAATTTCTTTTTGCAGGAATCTTACAGCACCAAAAAGAAAAAGAAAGATAAAAAGATGTATGGTATCTTTCTCTCTCCACAACCCCCCACCCCCCAAAAAAAACACGCACGCACAGAAAAAAAACAGAATTATCATTCATCTCTTTATTTTTGTTTGTTGTGCTAGACTTTCAGTTAACTGTAACTGTTTAGCACGGATGCTTTTATCATGAAGCCATGTCTTTGTCTGAGATGCAGCCAACACGACCCTTCTTGGATACTTGCTTGACATTTTCTCTAATATGCTGTGAAGTTAGTGATATATTTTTATTTTGGACTGTCTTTTCAGACTTGCCAGATTTCCTTCGTATGCTTTCCCATAGTATTATCCTTTCCATCCATTTATCATATTTCTTTATAGTCTTCATCAAAATACATCTGATATGTACTCCATAATACATAACAAATATAAAATATGATTCAACTCACTGATCCGAAAACCCAGCCCTCAGTCCTGAATACAAAAAATATTATGGTGTCCTGCAGAAACGCCAAGGACATAAAGCATGTGTCTTAGTTGCTTAAATTTAGGGGTGTAAACAAGCTAAACTTGAGCGAGTTGTCTCAGCTCGAATTCGGCCTGAAATTCATTTCGAGCTAGCTCAAGTTTGGCTCATTTATATTTCTATTATAGAAGAGTGCTCGAGTTCGGCTCGATTTGAACTTTGAATGTTCGAGTTCGGCTCGTGAATGCGCGAAAATAGAAAGATTCATAATCAGACCAGTTGTTTTATTATTGTCAATTTGATTCAACTTGATACTGATTAGTAAGAACACTATCTTCATTTTTATTAAAAAAGAAGAGCATAAACTTAAGAATTGAAATAACGTTCTTTAAAATAAATTGAAGAATAATTACATACTTTCAAGTTTCATAATTCTATTCATAATCGATATATGTTCACAATCATGTTTTTTATTGTACATGTACACATGTTCATAATTATGTTTGTGATTGATATAACTACACCTCGATAAATAAAATTTAATAAAAAATTCTTATAAACTTGTTCATAATATGGATATTTGATATATGTGTGTACATGTATTGATATATCGAGCTTAGTTGAACCAAGTTTGAGGGAGCAGGCCTAGCTCGAGTTTGGCTTTTGTTTATAAATTCGAGCTCGATTTTTAAGATCAAATTTAGCTTGTTTACTTGTGGAGTGAGCCAGAAATGAGCTAAATATCGAGCCGAACCTGAAATGTTCGCGAACAACTCGTTTGTTTGACATTTCTACTTAAAGTCTTTATATTATTAAGAATTTCTAAGTTATTAGGAGTCATACTCATATTTAGATCCATGTTCTTGATCTGCAAAAAAAATATTGTTCATCATGAAAAGTAACCGCGGTGGTACTAGTCATGACGAATAATAGCTGTCGGGTACTGTTCACGCGGTTACTGTTCATCTAAGAAAAAAGTAGCTGACTTCAAGTTTCAAATCTCTAGACTTCTTTATGATCTAAAGCTCTAGTTGTCGTCAATTGTTACATCATTTACTACTTTCTTCCACCAACTGTTGATATCCTATTCTGCAATCTATGCTACCTCTGTTCTCTTTCGGTAGCCTTGCTATCCTTCTTGTTTGCCTTCGTAAGTCTTGTCGAGGCTCTGTTGTGCTCTCTAAGGTTCTGTTATGATTGATATGATCCTATACTACTGTTTTATCTAAATGCCTACAACATTGATTGCTGACGTTCTAGTAACTACTACTGGCTTGCTATCTTTTCATCTAACTACCTCTCTGCTATAAGATCATTTTATCTTTCATCTATTATTGTTGCTTTAAGTTTTTCATTAGTGTTACTGCTTCCACTACTATTGAAATTGAGTTTGAGTATCTCCCTACTAAATTTGGGGATATCTCAAAATCTCCACTTCTACTGAGTCTGAGAATTTCTAAAATCTTAATTCTATATAAGGAGATGATTAATTCTATTCAAGAAGATGAATATGACCTTTCGTGCAATCTTTGTCCAAGTGTTTGGTTCGACTCAAATTCAGTTCGTTTTCGTTTGCAACTTTGGTATCAATATCAGGCATCAACATTAGAAATTTTACTTGTTTTTTGTTTAAAAAAAATTTGTTTAGGAGATGTTTTACTAATCTTTGTAACAAGCTGGGCATGATTAATATCTGTGCTTCAGTTTGAGAGGAAGTGTTAAACTTATTATTGAAGTTGTGAAGCCTGATTATCGACTTTGATTGAGAATCACCCTCGGAGAAGTATTACACAGGAAAAAGTGCAAGGCCTAATCGTAGTAGGAGTTAGGAGGTCGGGAAGTCTATCCAGGGTGACTTGGAGGTGGGGCCTCAAAAAGTCTCTCGAGAACTGGACTACCTCGCTAACTCTCTGAGTAAAGACGTACTATAGGCGAATGTGGGCGAGCTTAGAGTTTCAGATGGAGGCATGCTCAAGTATTCGGAGGATCACCCGAAGTCTTAGGAGGAGCACTTCAAGAGACAGAGTAGAGGAACATCCCCGTGGCGCAGTGAGGTGTAGAGAGTATGGTCCAGCCTGAAAGTTTCGCGATACAAAAAACTCAAGTCATGTGCCAAGAGCAGTTTAGGAATGTCACAACTTGTAACCCTAGTTTTCTCCATATAAAGAGATACGCCGTAAATAGAGTTGTGCGTGCGAAAACCAACAGAAGACAGCTAAGAGAAATCTTGAGAGCTATTATACAGCGGTTGTGAAGTTTTTTCCATCTCCTTATAATCACTCGATAATAATGGATTTGCGAGTGACTCCGTGGTTTTTCTCTGTTTTGGGTTTTCCACATAATTTTTGGTGTTATCTGTGTGTTGTCTTTTGATAAATCTGTGATCTTGCTCTTTTCTTTTGATCTGTTCTTGTTTATCTCCATCATGAAAGCCCTTGCCCCAACAACTGGTATCAGAGCTTTTGATTCGAGATGGCGGATGAAGGAAAGATCAGAGTTGAAAGATTCAATAGTGTAAACTTCAATTTTTGGAAGATGCATATTGAAGACTACCTATATCAGAAAAATCTCTATCTTCCTCTTGGTGGAAAGGCCTAAGAGCTGAAGGAGATGTCCGAAGATGAGTAGGAGATCCTAGATCGGAAAGCCCTAGGGGTGATCTGATTGTCCCTCGCATCGACGGTTGGCTTCAATGTCTCCAAGGAAAAGACGACCAAATACTTGATGGCGGTGTTATCGAAGATGTATAAGAAACCCTCTACGTCAAACAAGATATTCTTGATGAAAAAGTTATTCAACCTAAAGATGGCTGACAGCAAAAGCGTTGCTGGGCTCTCAACGAATTCAACGCTGATTAGCCAGTTGGAATCAGTTGAGATTAATTTTGAAGACAAAATTAGAGCGTTGGTTCTGTTGTCCAGTCTGTCAAAGGCCTGAGATAGTCTCGTGATGGCGGTAAGCAATTCTTATGGGACAAGAACTTTAAAGTTTGATGATATGGTGGGTGTACTTCATAGCGAAGAAGTGCACAGGAAGTCTTTGGGGTCAGCTGAGGCATCAAAGAGTGCCCCGAGTATCGATCGGAGAGGGAGGTCTGGGAATAGTGATAAGAAAAAGAATGAGAGATCGAAATCTAAATCAGAGAGGTACATCCAAGTCGAGGGGTATGGGATGTTGGCGGTGTGGTGAGATGGGGCATATTCAGAAGGACTGCAAGCTGAAGGATAGAGAAGGCAAAGGCAAGAAGAAGGATTCCGCGTATATCTCAGAGAGTGATGGATGTGATGCCTTGATTCTCTCCTTGGCTGAGTCCAGCGAGTCATAGGTTATTAACTCCGATGTCTCTTTTCACACCACTTCCCAATAAGATATCTTTCAAAACTATGTGAAAAGTGGACTTGGAAAGGTGTACTTGGGAGATGATGGACCATGTGATATTATTGGAAATGGCGATGTGGTGGTCAGCATCTTTAATGGCTCGACACTGAAGTTGAGGAACGTCAGACATGTAGCGAAACTGAAGAGAAACCTGATCTTTGTCGGATAGCTTTGCAGATAGAGGGATGAAAACCATCTTCGATGGTGATGTATACAAGATCACCAAGGATGCCATGGTGATGGCCTACAGTAAGAAGGAAAATACCCTCTACATGATGTCAAGTTTCGGGGTATCAATTTCAGTTGCTTTGTCGGCGGTGGATGCCAGGGTGTGGCATCGGAGACTTGGGTCTTCACAATGTTGAGAAATTGCCTTGTTTTCAAGAAGAAGATGATGGTCAAGAAGATCCAATTGAAGTGAAAAAGAAAGAAGAGTTAGGAGAAGAAGCAAATCCAAAAAATATTGTGGCAGTCGACTGGCCTATCGACTGCACCTAGTAGGCTGTCAACAGGACTTGTCGACAGCAGGATACAGAGAAGAAAAGAGAGCTCAGTCTGTCGACATGCCATATTGGCTGTCGACAGCTGACTCACCTGTCGACAGGGCTGAGAAGGCTGTCGACAGCCGTAAGTCAGAATCAAATTCAGGTTTCTGCTTCTGACATGTTTTAGGTTTCTTTTCTGGTGGACTCCGAATAGAATTATATTCTTATTCAATGAAGATTTGTTTCTAAAAATTGAAGAGTTTAGAATTCTTCTAGATCAAGGAGACTAACTTCTAATTGGATTGATCAACTTTTTCAAGCATCTAACAGCCAAGATCTCATTTTTCAAATAAGGGTTGTATTGTAAAGTCTTATAAATAAAGATTGACCCAATAGGTTGGAGTGTGGAGATGGTGGAAAACACCAAGGAAGCCAAGAAAGAGAGGAGCAAGGTGAATGTGCATAGAGGGAAGGTATTCTCTTGTAATCTAGGTTTAGATTCAAGGGGAAGGTGAATACTCTTGTATGATCTAGAGGAATGTTAGATCTCTTTGTATCAAGTTTATTAACTCTCTCAAATTCTCTCCCTATGGACGTAGGCCAAGTTTGGGATGAACCACGTTAAATCCTCGTGTTGTTAAAATACTTTTATGTCTAGGTATTGCTAGTTTGCTTTATAATCAGTTTTTCTTTTGCAAGTACTGTCATATCGTCACAGGTTTTCCACTGCGCACAATAATTAGTATGAGAGCAACACCAGTTGTATAACAACAATTGGTATCAGATCCTAAAGGTTGTCGAAAGGTGATATGTCAAAGATAGGAATTTCTGTGAGCAAGTTCGAAGTGAGAAATTAATGGTAAAGGAAACTTCAATTCATGAAAAAAGAGGGTGAAGACGTTGCCGGTGCAACAAGATCTTCACAAGATCTTGCAGGGAAAGTCAGCAAAAGCTGCAAGTACATCTGATGAGGATTGAGAGGAGATGGATCTAAAGACGGTAAGCATGATCCAGTCATGTCTCGCAGACGATGTTATGTACAACGTGATGGATGAAAAAACGGCTATAGCATTGTGGTCAAGGTTAGAGATATTGTATATGACGAAAAGCCTCTTCAACAAGCTGTATCTCAAGAAACAACTATATGCGCTACGCATGTAGAAAGGGACAACGGTGTTAGAGCATTTAAACTTCTTCAACAAGATCATAAGCGAGTTTCTAGCTGTTGATGTCAAGATCGACGAGGAGGATAAGGCATTGATACTTCTCAGTTTGCTTCCACAGTCATACGATCACATCGTCACCACCATGCTCTACGTTTAGGAAACTCTCATCTTGGGGATCACGTTAACTCTCTTATCTAATGAGATCAGGAAAAGGCCAAATTAAGAGAAGCAGGAAGGATCGGGTCTGGTGATCACGGGAAGGAAAGGAAGGAGAAAGAAGAAAAAGTTCGGGCTCATCAAAGGCATGTCACTTTTGTTACAGGGAAGGTCATTGAAAGATGACTGCAAATATCGGTAAGAGTGGTTGAAGAAGGGACAAGTTGCGAAGGCAGACATAGCAATGAGCGGTGTAGAGGTCACCGAAGTATTAATGGCTTCCTACGAAGATAACACTTCTCAAGGTAAATGTTGAATATTTGATTCGGAAAATGCGATTCATGTATTTTCTCAAAAAGAGCTGTTCAACTCCTTGGTTGCAAAGGAGGAAGGGATTGTCAAGATGGTGGATGGCTCAGCTTGTGAGGTTATTAGCACTGGGACAATCAAGGTAACAGAAAGATGGTATGGTGCGTGCTCTAGAGGCGGTCTGTATGTCTTGGAGGCACGGTATAATCTTATATCCATAAGGGTGCTCGATGAAGAAGAATGTCGGATCCAAATGCAATCGTCATAGTTAGCCCAGGAGACAAGGTAATCTTGAAAGGAGACAACTATGAAAGATTATACAAGCTGAAGAAAGGAAACTCAGTTCGAGGTGGAGTTTCAAGGATAAGCTTGGAAAGGAGCTTATCGCGAGGTGGAGTTTTAAGGAAGATTGTAACGGGATGTGAACCGGATCAAAGTTTTGCGAGAAAGAAAAATGGTGCATTCGAGCAAGTCCCGAGATGACTCAAGCCATGATGGTAATCAGCTAAAGGCCCCAGGAAGAGGGGGAAAGTGTTAAAGGCTTCAAAGTACGGTTACAATCAAGGAAAGAATAAGGTACAATTCCAAAATCTCAAGGTGTTTTGTTAAAGGCTTGAAAAGCAAGTCAAGGTGGAGATTGTTGTGCAATTTTCTTATTTTTAAGAAGGAGATGTGGTCAAGAAGATCCAGTTGAAGTGAAGAAGAAAGAAGAGCTTGGAGAAGAAGCAAATTCAGAAAATATGGTGCCATTCGATAGGCCTGTCGACTGCACCCAGTAGACTACAATGAAGAGGAGAACTCAGTTTGTCGATAGGCCATATCGACTGTTAACAGCTGACTCACCTGTCGACAGGGCCGAGAAGGCTATCGACAGTTGTAAGTCAGAATCAAATTCGGGTTTCTGTTTCTGACACGTGTCAGGTTTCTTCTCTGGTGGACTCCGAATAGAATTCTATTTTTATTCAATGAAGATTTATATCTAAAGATTGAAGGGTTTAGAATTCTTCTAGATCTAAGATCAACTTTTAGTTGGATTGGTCAAATTCTTCAAGCATCCGATGGCCAAGATCATCTTATTGTCATGAGTTGTATTGTAAAAATCTTATAAATAAGGATTGTAACCCAGTAGGTTGGAGTGTGGAGAAAGTGGAGACACCAAGGAAGCCAAGAAACAGCGGAGCAAGGTGAAGATGCATAGAGAGAAGGTATACTCTTGTAATCTAGGTTTAGATTCAAGGAGAAGAGTGAATACTCTTGTGTGATCAAGAGGAAGGTTAGATCTTTTTGTATCAAGTTTATTAATAAAACTCTCTCAAGTTCTCTCTCCTTGGATGTAGGCTAAGTTTGGGTCAAACCATGTTAAATCCTCGTATTGTTTAGTTATTACTCTTTTGTTTAGGTATTACTAGTTTTCTTTACAATCAGTTTTTCTTTTGCAAGTACTGTCACATCGTCACAGGTTTTTCGCTGCGCATGACAATTGGTATCTGAGCAACACCAGTTGTGTAACAACACACAAAACCTTGCAAGTTGGCAAAATCTGCGAGCATGTCAGATGAGGACTAGGAGTAGATGGATTTGAAAGTGACAAGTACGATCCAATCGTGCCTTTAAGACTAGGTCATGTATGACGTTGTGGATGAGGTGACAGATAAAGTTTTGTGGTCATGTTTGAGACATTGTATATGACTAAGAGCCCTCCGACAAGCTGCACATGAAGAGGCAACTATCTGGCCTACGCATAAAGGAAGATTAGTGGTGATGGAGTATTCTTCAACAGGATCATGAGCAAGTTATTGGCAATTGATGTGAAGGTCGATGAGGAAGACGAGACGTTAATACTTCTGTTCACTTCATGATTCATATGATCATATCATCACCACATACTTTACGGTAAAGATTCTCTCATCATGAAGGTCATGACGATTTTGTTATCGAACAAGATATATAAACGGTCAAATCAGGATGAACTAGATACAGGTTCAGACGTAGGTTTGATGGCTATGGAATCAAGGAAAGAAAAATCAAGAGAAGAAAAGAAAAGTCAGGTAGTGAGGTTGAAGAAAGCACAGATAAGAGTGGTTGAAGAAAAAGAGGCAAGCGGCAGAGGCAGACATAGCAGTGGGTAACATGGAATATGCCACCAATGTGTTAGCAATTTCCATAGATGAAGGCAACGCATTTACATGAAAATGTTGGATATTTGATTCTGTCATGAGTTCATTTATGTTCCCAGAAGGAAATGTTTAACTCTTTGGTTGAGGAGGAAGGGACTGTTAAGATAGTGGATGGTTCGGCTTGCAAAATCGACATTGGGGTAGTCAATGCTAAAGGTAAAGATGGGACAATGCTTACTTTGGAGGCGGTCCGGTAAGTTTCAGAGACACACTACAATCTAATATTCATAGGGATGCTCGATTCAAAGAGATCGGATCCACAAAGAGCGTGGAGTCGTCACAGTTAACCATGAAGACAGGGTGACCATGGAAGGATAGAAGTTTGGTTAGATTTACAGGTTAAAATAAAGAAAAATCAGCTCAAAGTGGAGTTTAATGAAAAGCTAGGAAAGGAGCTCAGTTCATGGTGGAGTTTCAAGGAAGGAAGACTTTGACACGATGTGAATTGAGTCGAGTGTTGCAGGAAAGTTTCAGAGGAAGGGCGCATTTGGGCGAGGCTCGAGTTTATTTGTTGTTTGGCACTGAATCGACCAATGGCCCTAGGGAGGGGCATAAAGTAAAGGTTTCAAGGTATGTTATAACCAATGATGAAATCAAGGTTCATTTTGAAAATTTCCTATGTATTTTTTAAAGGCTTGAAAACAAGTCAAGGTGGAGATTGTTGTGTTTTGCCTTGTTTTTAAAAAGATAGAGATGAGAAGTGGCCTAAGTAGAAGTCCAATGGAATTGGGAAAAGAAGAGTTTGAATTATCAGAATTCAAGTTAAAATAGAATTCAAAAAAAAAAAAAAGAAGAAGAAGAAGAAGGGTTGAACATGTAAGACCAACCCTCATGTGGCGATGAACCCATATGCAAAATCAAAGGAATTAATTGGCACCTAACTAATGCAAAAGCAGCAGCAGCAGCAAGCAAGGGGCGCGGGACTTGGTCATGTACAATTGGGGCTCAATGATCAAGCTCTTCAAGGATCTGATGACCGAGATCATATCAATGTCTTGGGATTGTTATATATCAAACGTTGTAATGTAGGGGTTTTCAACAAGGATTGGAGGCCAAGAAAATAAAAGAGAGAGGTAGGTGGTCAGTGTGAGAGAGAGTTCTTCACTCAATCTTGTAGGATTCGAGGGGGAAGTTTCTTTTACTTTTTATATCGCCATTTGAACAACAATTGATACAAGCATATATTAATATTTCTTCATTCAATCCTCTCAAAAATAATAGTATCCTTTGTGAATGCTATCTTTTAAGAATAATTATGAATAAAATTCATATTAATAAATATTTAAAAGACAAACCATGTGGAATATTTGCTTAGATTTTTTTCTTTTGTAAGTTCAATGTTTTTCTTTTTCGGATATAGTAAATTCTGTATGTTGTGCTGGCTTGTACCTAACAATTGCCCTTTCCTCCACTCTTGCTCGACTTTTGGCTTATTCAGTGAAGTTTTCCTTCTGTGTTCAGGAAGCTGGTTTCCAAGAGGATGCATAAACCTGTGAAAGTTGTTAAACCTCTGAAGGCAAGCAAAAATGAACCTGGAATGAATTTATTGAGTCGGCTTTCTTCGCTCAACCTAGGCATGAATGATGATGCTTCGTGTACTGTTCCTACGTGAGTTTTCTGTTATCTTGTAATTCTTACATTTTCTCAGCATATAATCCTTTTATGTATGATGTCTTTTATATATCTTCACGTATTAAGAAAATAGATTTATCTTATTTTAGAAATTTGGACAAGATTGTTTACAGTTGCATATGTTACCTTGTTCTGTGATCGTCGTACCATTCAAATTTGGCCATTTCAATGGCTTGAAATCGTACAGTTCCGTTTATTTTATTTTTAGAAGATGTTTAGTCACTACTTTCAGATTTAACGATGGTTGTCTAAAACTACAGGATGGTGTATTGAATCTTATTCTGTCTTTGTATTTCTGCAGAAAGGGAGAGAAAGCGCGAGCAGGGGGGAAAGTTATTACCAAATGGAAGGAAGTGGTGAAATGAAGATCCTGCGCAAGATAAGAAATATTTTGCTTTTGTTGAAGATGTTTTTTGGTTTTGGTGTGTTACGTTTCTAGGTGAAAGAAAGAAGATTTTACTGAAAATTCACAATGTACTTGTCCCATTTGAGAACTGTAAATGTGATATACCCCTATCCATCCATATTTCATGTATTTTGTTCAAGTTGGGGTTTTGGATGGTTACATAATTTGTTTTTTAAAACAAATAGTTTACAGATTCAATGGTGCTTATGTCGAACCGAAATATAGTTATTTGTATGGTTTTTTTGCAGCATGATGATGCCTATAAAAAGTTGACACAGGTTTGAGTAACATGATAAAAGAGAAGGGATGGGGAGTACCTTTAATTTCTTCCTTTCCAATGAATAGTATTTGAAATACAAAGTGAAATCATTTTTTAAATGGAAGGATAATTGAAATGTGACAATAAATTTCAACAAAATTGTAAAGATGTCATTTTAGCGTGGCGAACATGAGACCAACAATTAATTTTGAGTCCCTTTTAGAATCTACACTATACGTACTAGACGAATGAATGTATTATACAATTGATACAAAATTCTTGATTCACCTACATGAATCAATAGTACATGCAACGTATATGATGCAAGCATGCAATCTTTTAGGATCAAAGATGGAGAAATATTCTCGATGTTCTAAATTGTCACGTTCCGCATTATACAATTGATACAAAATTCTTGATCTCTAATAAGAAACTATGGTCGAACGTTAGATCTAAGCGCAATGTTATTTACATAATCCATCAAAGAATTAAACCAGACTAACCAATCTAAATCAAAACCAAGAAGGCAGTAAAGACCTAAGTATGGATTATTAATTGTAAATATATAACATATCAAATCTCTAATAGCTTCTTAGAATTAACTACGATTAGATCTAGATGATTTAATGTGTAATTGAAGCCCTAAGAGAGATCTAAATTTTATTGTTCAGACAATACTTTTCAATCTTTATTGTTGAACTTTTTATGCCATACACGCCATTCTAATCGCTTCTTCTCCTCCTAATTAGTTTGTCTATACATCCACTAAAACATACCCAAATAGCATTATTAATGTACAGACAATAGATAAATAAGAGCATAAAAATGATATAAAACAGTACCAATCAATCAACATGAAGAAAATCAGGTGGCTTCACAGGTATGAACAAGCCCAAGACAATTATTTGATATACTTTGATTTGCTTGCTTTACATGGATTAAAGAGAGCAATAATTCCAACTACATAATCCCACTAGTATTGCTGCCTCTTGGCCTTCCCAAGACCATTCATTAATTCAAGAAGGACTTTATGGGTAACTTTCACAAAAATACCATAAAGTATATAGGTAATTTCACAAAAATACCTAAATTCTCAAATGGTTCAACTAACTACCCACCGTTACCATGACCTCCAAATCGCACGCAAGTGATGGACACATGCTCAATATTGGACTTTGTTGCCCTTTGAGTCATTTCTATACATATTTCGCAGAAAAAATTGGCTATAGCCACCTTTTTCATAACATAATTAGAAAAAACTCAACGTCATAATTTGTTTGGCTCAGCTTTATCCACGTCAGCAAAAACCAATAGGACAGATCGGATTCTTTTTCCCATATAATTTTGTTTCTTTTTTACTCTTTTCTCATATCCAGGTGATGTTCTTCACCGCTTGGCCTAAGGAAGTGTGCTTTCCATTGCAGGTGAGTCTCGCCCTGAGCGATTTCAGTACCATGAATTATTCGATCTCGATCTTGAGAAGATAGAGGGAACCGAATCGAATCGATCACATATCACGGAGAGAGTCAGACTTAAAAACATGCATTTTGTGAGGACTGCGATCATGCTCGCAGTCCTAACAAAGAGAACTGTGATCATGGTCGCAGTCCTATAAAGATCCAGAAACATGACATTTTTATTTTTTTTTGTGAGGACTGGCGATCATGATCGCCAGTCCTAATAGAGAGGATTGTGATCATGGTCCCAGTCCTAAAAGACACATAAACATGATATTTTTTGTGAGGACTGTGATCATGGTCGCAGTCCTAATGAAGACTTAGAAATAGGATATTTTTGTGAGTATGCGATCAGGATCACGGTTCTAATAAAGACTAAGAAATAGAACATTTTTTTGAGGACTGTGATCATGGTCCCAGTCCTTAGATTAATATTGCGGGTGTAATATCCATATTTTTGTAATACATAATTTAATTATAATAGTATTTTAATGTGTGTATATAATTTGTATTAAGTGATAATTATTATTGGAGTGAATGATTATTCTAAATTGTTATTAATATGTAAGTGTTACTATTATTTATTTTATTATTTCTATTTCATTTCTCCCCATTAACCCATATACTCATTAATCCAAATCCAACCCATTAGCCCAAACCCATAACCCATTCAATCCCATCTATAATCCCTATCATAACTAACCTAATCCAAATCCTAACTAAACCCCAAATCTCTCAAATTCTAATCGTAATATTAACCCAATCCCTATCTTCCTTTTCCCCAACACTCCACAACCGTAGCCCTCCATCTCCATCTTCTCCCGTAGCCGTCATCTCCACCAACACCACGGCAACACCCATGCCACCCACTTCTACAACAACCCGAACATATCCTCCCTCTTTAGTGAGCTCCGCAGGCATCCGCCATGACCACCAAGCATCGTCGTACTCTCCGCGACCTCCGTCGAAGATCCACCATGACACCCAACAACCGCACCCTCTTCTCCTTGTCAACAACCACAACCATGGCCACCCTGACCTCCTCCCCCATGACCCCAACAGCCGGCTACTCCTCCATGCCACCACCGAGTCTTCCTCCTTGCCGAAGATCCGTCGCAGCCTCCGTCGAGCCTCCGCCATTACCCACGACCTAGCCGCACCTCTTCCACCGAGCCTAGTACCCGAATGTGGACTCCCTCTCCACCTCCGCCTTGTGCCACCACAGCTGTACCACCCCCTGTAACCATCTCCACTTGCTTCTCTTCTCCATGTGCGCCAAACCCAACACCACAACTACCGCCACCCTCCTTCTTCCCTATAGGTTCATGAGCCCTTTCCCTCTCCTTTATCTCTTTAACTATCTACCCTTCTTTGTATAATGAAATGTGTGTGTGTGCGTGCGCGCACGCGCTATGCAGCGCGTGTGTGTGTATGTTTGTATGTTGGGTGTGCCTTACACATATATTTGTGTGTGTAATTATGTGTCATTGTGTGTGTAGTTGAGTGCATTGTGTGACTGTGTGCGTGTGTATGAATAGTGTGCGCGTGTGTGTGTATTGTATGGGTGTGTGTGTTTAATTGTATGGTTGTGTACACGTGTGTGTGTAATGTATGCATGGGTGCATGATGGGTATAATGTATATGTGTGAGTATATATGTGTACGTGTGTGTACATGCATGTTAGTGTATATATATGTGTGAATAATCGTGTATATTATTTGTGTTTGTGTATTCGTGTATGTATGGTTGCGTGTTGCAGTGTTTCAGATTCACTCGTGTGATCCGACCCGGTAACAGAGACCCAAACCCGATCCGGATTCCTATTCATAGAGTGCTGATATGTCAAGCGATTCGAAGACCGACCCATGAGATAATCCGAAGATCCGTACCAGCTCATGCAGGGTAGACTAGATGGCGATTCAGATTCAAAACAGTATCATTTCATGTGAGTGTTTACTTTGTGTTATTCAGACTTATTATTATTCATGAGTGTTTGTTCTTATGTTATTTCTCTATGTATAGGTGTTTATATGTTACTCGTATCATTTCATATGAATGATTGATATATTTTACCAGTATGATTACCTGTATCACTTTATGAGGCATAAGTGAGTGTCCACTTTAATTATGTAGTTGATATGAGTGTTTATCAGCGTCATTTCATGTGTTAGTAGTTCTTCGCTGATGGCCTAAGCCTAGTATTGATACATCTTAAACAGTGAATTGATTCAATCTATTGATTGGCTAGCCTAGTTCGTATTTGAGGATAGATAGCATATTTTATTTATAGTGTTTATTAACAATATTTGGTGATCATTCCGACTGGAGCTCTTTTGGATATTGAGGAGTAGATGTGACATTGCTTTATCGATGACTAATTTACTGATATACGGAATGATATGGACTTAGTTAGAGTAAGAGTTCACCTGAGATTTATATTCTTTACATTGGATCTTGATTAGTATATAGATGAGATTGATTTTGTTAGATTATCATCAGGTGTCGTGCGTATATTTTACCTTCGATATCGATGTGTAACAGGATCTTGGTTTTGGATTATTGAAGCAAGGATTTTCAGATTTACCCTGATTATATAATTGAGTATTGATGATCTTATTGACGTTGGATACTAGATGTAGAGATGATCTAGATTTCATATTGACTGAGGACGTTACACTCTTTAGTTATGATCTTGATCATGGTTGGATAAGTCTGATCTTGAGGATGTTCATTCTTCATTTGTGATTTGATATGTGTTGACCTAAGTGGTCTCGAGGATATATCATGTGCTTCATGTTTGGTTATTGATTACTTCAGTTATTCATAGGGATAGAGTTATTGTGAGAGTGATTTCACGCCCCGCTTTCCAAAATACGTGGAAACAGAGTCGCGACGAGAGTCGGCGATGCATATACGCAAGGAAAATATCTCTCGTATACACGCTAAGTCTTAAGTAACTTGAACAAGCTATAAATCTAAACCATATTAAATCAACGATCACTGCAATATTACATATAAGTATCCACGCATGATATCATATAAAAAGAACTGGAATAAAGACTGAATCTAATATATATCGAGAATCAAAAAATAATAGGAAAACAAGAGAGATAAGAATACCAGAACCAAAAGGGAGAAACTCCAGCTCCTCGCGAAGCGTACGAGCTCAACGAACACCTAAACAATATGAGAAGGTGTCCAAAAATCAGGGTCGTCAGAAGCGACCTAATTAGTGTATGTGTAAAGGGAAGGTGCTCGTGCATAATAACAATATAAGCAATAACAACATGATAATCTGAAATAAAAGATAACAGAATAATCAATATCAAGAACAAAATTATGAGCGATAAATAACTGATATCATGATAAAAGGGAACAACTAATATCAAGAAGTGTAACCTAGCATATGTCACTAGTCTGGTATACAATCCGGTCATGAGTACAATCATATATCTATCATAGTTTATATGAGTTAAGTCAGATGATTACCGGCAGTCACAATATACTATAAACAGTTTATTATTATTTATTATGTCAGCTAACACTAATTGTCACATATAATAGACGCATCCCATACTACGCCTATCACACGTGTCAAACGAAGTCCTAAATTATTGAAACTGATTGGTTGGAGATATTGTCCATGCTTTAGGTGGGTCCCGTACATATCCGAAACCACGGCCTCAGTTTCCTGGAGCTGAACCAGGTCGTACCGCTAGGTACTCTGTAACAGTAACAATAATCTCACTATGAAAACGGTGGAATAATAACAGTACAGATGGGATGTCAGTCATCCCCCAGGAACCCTGTAGTGCAACCCTCAGTCGGCTGTGCAACCTGTATCTTAGGTCCACCCAAAATACAGACGCTGTCTCCTCCAACCATTTTTCCAATCCCAGTGTAAGTTGTCCATTTACATTATTATTTAATTCAGTCTTGACAATCAATATCCATATTACTTATAATGCTGGGACTATACGGTGATAATAACGCTACAGTATAACAGTCAATAGTAATCGTATACACGGTGAACAATATCAGTAACAGTGAATGGTAATAGTAACCGTGTATACGATGAACAATAGGACTGTACAAGGTGTTAAGGTCAAACGATCTTTTTTCAGTAATTTTCAGTAATGAATTTATACAGTAACAGTCATGCACCTCTAGTCAATATACAATCTCATATATATAACTGACCAAATCTCATCCACTTGTACTAATGAATCCGCCAACTCATAATCTCAATAGTCATTATGAACATCAAGTGCTAAGTCTGTAACAGAGTATCAGGTACCGTAAATCACAAGTCCAATAAGCCAATAACCGTTTTCTCATCGCTACCAATTTGTTCTAATCCTCTAATCACCAATAATCGAGATCAAACAAATGACTGCTATCAACTCTGATGTACAAGATCACTGATACCAACAAAATCAATCCCATAATAACTCTATTTCTATAGCTGAATAAATCAAGAACCAATCCTGAGAAGTAGTTTACTGATTATCCTCGAGATCAACTTAATTCAACAGATACCGAATCATAAATAAGGAGTAAAACACCCTCGAATAACATGTGATCTAAAGTTGTCTACAGATACTCAACATCAAAAGATCATCGATACAGTATAATCAAGGGTAAATTCGGGAATACTCACAACTATAATTCCAACTAAATCAATCTCATCAGAACATTGATGAAGATCTAATAAAAGAGTGTAAATCCTAACTCAACTCCAACTCGGAATAAGTTCATGTAAAAATTCATACACCAAGAAACCTGTCTCTTAAATTAGTAGCATCATATACAATCCACTCTCAAAACACAAAATGAATCCCCATCTTATTTATTCCAAATACAAGTCTGATAACTAACTCACATAAGGTATACACCCAATCCAAATCACTCATACTCACGATCAACTGAAAGTCATACTAATCTTTATCGTGATTACACATGAAGAAATAGATCTCTAATGTCTCAGTATCAAAATACGAAGCCCACATATATATTAACATCAAGATTACCTCTAGCTAATCGTTCGTGATACATCTAAACTCTAATGAGATATAAAAGTCCATATCTGATAGTCCAACATAAAATAGATCAATATGCTACTTGACCTCAAACACAAGCTAGTCCAGTAAATCAATAGATCAAATTGAGTAACAGTCTAGGATAAACCATAACTAGTCCTGAACCCGTAGAGGCAACCAACCATTACATGAAATGACGCCAATAAGTGCTCATATCATAAGGTGTATAGTCACTGATGTCATATGTAATGGTACGTGTGATCATACTGGTCAAATATATCAGATAATCACATGGAATGATACAGATAACATGTAAACGCATATCGACAACAGTAAATAAAGAAATACATAAGAACAAACAATCACATGAAATGACGCGATTTTGAAACCGAATCGCCGTCTTATCTCTACTGTACGAACCAGTACGAATCTCCGGATCATCCCATAGGTCGGTTTCCAAATCGCCAGTGTACCGGGTCCACAATGAGCATGAATCCGGATCTCCCGTAACGGGTCCGAATCTCACTAAACAGGTCCGGATTGCTGCAACATGCAACCAAACACTCATAGACACACGTGCACATATACAATACAATATACACATGCACTCTACAGACACGTGCACACTGTCAAGCATACGTACATACATATACATACCATGCTACATATACATATATAAATACATACACACATGCAAGCACAGTAAAACACACTCACGCACACATACATCATAATATAACACATGCATCCATACTCACGTGCACATACACACACCCATTCATATAACGCGCACACACAACTCACGCACACACCAACACACTACACCATACAACAAAAACATGCACATTAATTCACCCACCAACATGCAATTATTTACACAACACACCCAAGTAATTTAAAACATATCATATATATACAAAATATGAAAGTGAGAGAAATGGAGAAAGAAAGGAAGTTAAGGGGGACTCACGCAATGGAGATTCGTAGTGCACCAACGGAGACTCCGGCGGAGGCGACGGAGGCCGCGGAGGATGTCGATTGATAAAGGATCTCGCCGTGAAGGGCGTAGGTGCGTTCGTGTTCGCCGACGGCGATCAACGGTGACTCACGGAGAGACGGAAGATGGCTCAGAGAATGCTTCAAGAGCCAAAAAGGTTGGGGGCTTAGCTGTGTAGAAGGAGGTGGGGAAATAGTGTAGGGATAAGGTTTAAATTATATAAGGATTTAAATTAGGATTAGTTCAGATTTGAATTTGGTAGGTAGGATTAGGATTAAGTTTTAGATAAGATCATGGGGATTGGGTTATTGGGTTTGAGAGTAAAGGCCAGATGGGTAATAGGATACGGGTTGATAATGGGTATGGGATAGGAACAAGGATCAAAGGATTAACGGGTCATGAGTAGGAATCAAGAAAAAAGAAGTGCTACTAGAAATAACCAATAAATACAATAATATTATTAACAATAACAATACACATAAAAATATATTAGTAATGGTAATAGTAATTTATAACATTAAATAATAACAATATTAACAATGAACAATAATAACAACAATAATTATAATAATAATACCTATCGACAATAATAATTAACAATAATATTAATAATACTAATTCACAACAATAAAAATAATGATAATAATTAATAATAATAACAATAGTACTAGTATTTAACCATAACAATAATAATCTTATAAAATAATATTATTAACAATTACTACTAGTAATAACAATTAAAAATAATAATGGTAAGAATATATATATATAATTCAAATTACCATTTAATCTCTCAAAATAATTTGTATATTTAACAAGTAATAATAAGTCATAAATTAAGTTAATTAATAATAATAAATAGGATAATAATTAAGGTAAAAAAATAAATACGTAGATAAAATAAAAATACCATATTTTAAACTAGGGATATTACAAGTGATTCCATTGATATCGATAACCATATTATATATTTAGAGTTTGATAGCAGTTATTGTTGGATCTCAGTTATTGGTGACCTAGAGGATTACAGTAGATTGGTAGCAATGAGAGAGCTGATTAATTGTTTATTGGACTAGTAGTTTACTGTATCCGTTACTCTGACACGGATTTAGTGTTTGATATTCAAGATGATAATTGAGATTATGGATTAATGGATTAGTTACAGATATAATATCGGTAGATGAGATTTTGATTGATTTTAGATGAGACTGTATTGTAAGGAATCAATGTCTAGACCTGTTATTGTATCATTTCATGTAACGCCCCGCTCCCACTGGTATGGAGACGTTATTGCAACGTATATATGTAGGTCAGAACTACCCTCACATATATACGCGAAGCATCAGTGCAGGCAAGAATCAGAGTACAAAAGTACGTGGTGCATTATACATTCTAACATATGAGTACAATTACAAAGTTATCACAGGATGTGACATAATATTATAAGAATATTACATCACCGATATGGCGCAAATGCGAGACTACAAAGAGGTATACAATTATGAACTTTACAAAAGGCCCTCACGAGTCACAAAGGGAAAACTCGAGAGCCGCGCAGGGAGGCCTGAAAGGAAAGGACTCTGGACGGTCTGCTGATGATCTATGCTACCGCTGTGCTACTCTGATCTGCAACCGAGAGAATCACATGCTTCGAGATCTGGACATGAGGATCTAGGGGAATCAGAACTCCCCAACGAGTGGTGTGGCGAATACCAAGTGGCGTGCAGGGATAAGCACGCATGTAGCGATAAATCCGAATCAAAAGAGCTTGTATTGAAAATCGTGTCGTGAGTACAAGCATACAGGAACATGAAAGAGGCATCAAGTAATGATACTTATAGAAGTGACAAAACCAATTGTACGGGTGTATGACCCGGGAAAGGAGAGAGACGAGAATTTGCGGTAAAAGTTTTCCTTGAATCAAATGAAAAGGATTACAACAAAAACTGTTCCTTCCGGTTACAAGGGAGGGAGAATATTGAATCTTGAATTCTCCCTTTGTTTAATGCTGGGTTCTTCGTGTGGCGGTGGAGAGTGAATCTTGTTCTCCGTTGACCAGATGACCGTCCTTCTGGGATCTCCTCTTCGGCCGGTAGAAAGAGTAACTCAGCTCTGTCTACCAAAACTCTCGAAGAGAAGGTAGGCGAAAGCTAGCTCGTACGCAGCGAACTTGATGAAGAGTTGATCTGCTTCTTTTCTCTCTGTGTCGCCCTCTTGTTGTTGATTGCCAAAAGTTTGACCTTGATGCTGATTATCTCTCCCAAAAAAAGTCCTCCTTTCTTCATAGCGACGGGGCTATTTATAGAGGTTTAGGGGGTGATCGTGCCCCCTAAAAGTGCTCCACGATGAGGGGCCACTTCCCGCTACTTGTGCGGTGAATGGCCCCGTAATCCGGGTGGTTACAGCTGAGGCGCGGGTGTCAGGCCGGCGCACCTTGCTGCTGAGACGCGGGTATCGAGCTGACGCGCCTTGATGCTGAGACGCGGGCCAACGCGCCTTGATGCTGAGACGCGGGCCAACGCGCCTTGATGCTGAGACGCGGGCGATAGTGCCAACGCGCCTTGATGTTGAGACGCGGGTATCGAGCCAACGCGCTTTGATGCTGAGACGCGGGTATCGAGCCAACGCGCTTTGATGCTGAGACGCAGGTGATAGTCCCTCGCGTCTAGAGCTTGAAACTTTGCTTCTCAACGGCTTGTCCTCCAGTAACTTTTGGACAGCCTACAGAACCCCCTCTAAAGTTTTCGATATTCTGCAGTTAACTGGGACGGATTTCGAAATACTTTGGACTCTAGCTGAATTCACCTTCGTGACTGGACTGTTGATGCTCCGGGTTCGATCTTATCTGGAGTTGGTCTTCGTGAGTGTACTGTTGAAACTCTTTGAAACCACCAGAGTTGATCATGTTGAGTGTCTAGATGCACAGTCTAAACCTCCCCGATTGCTTTTAGTCTTGCCACGAGTGTGCTTTGAGCCAGGAGTGGTTGGTCGTCTGCTTGCGTCAGTGTACTGTTGAACTGATTTTGCAGAAGCAGGAGGCCGAACGCAGGTTCTTTTTCAAAAAGCGGAGATGGTACTGCTGTAAGGACGCGATTTCTGTAAGGTGCGTCCTTTGGCAATGGAGACGCGACTGATCTTCATAAGGCAGACGCGATGTTCAGCTGAAGACGCGAACTTCTGAGAGACGCATCTTTTGAATATAGACGCGATTGTCTGGGCGCATTTATGCCGATGCTGACGGGGCATATCCATCGAAGAGACATGGCCATCGGGTGCGAGTCTGTGCCGTGTCATGATTACGCCGCCAGCTGGCCTGGGGAACCGGCAGGATTTCACCTTTTGGCGCGCGGATTTCTCGGTTCATTAACTGAACCGCGCCACGTGTCAAATGATGACTCGCCGCGGAGCCGTGGCGCATGATCTTCTCTGTTCAAAGATGATTTGGTTCCACGCGTCAAGCAGTGACACGCTGCAGCGTCTATCGGGCCACACGCCGCGTATCGTTGCGTCTTATCGGGCCACACGCCGCGTATCTTCGCGAATCCTTGTGCCTATAAATAGCCACAGTTAGAGAGATACCTCTTCTTCTCCGAACGCACTTGCTCAAGAAAGAGAGTTCTCTTCTTCCTCTGTTTGAACTGTTCATCTCCATTACTGGACTTTTGAACTATTCATCTCCATTTACTGGAATTAAAGATGGCACCCAAGACCAAGCCAACCGCATCTTCTTCACGGGCGACCGTCGACGAGGCCCGGAGGGGCGCTTCTTCTGCGCAGGACGCTGCTTTCCCAGCTATAATGCCTTTTAGGCATGGATTTTGCCATTAACAGAGGCTCATAGAACCTTAAGAATCCTTAACACAAAATATAACTCGTGTTTGATTCTCAGACGCGGTCTCAAACGCAGTCTTTGAGTTGATAACCGAGGCGCGGGTTTGGACCCTCGCGCCATTGGGTCCTGTGCTTCAGATTCTTCACTTAGAATATTTCTAATTGTGAAGAGTTCAGACGCGGACTTGGTTTACAGAACGCGGATTTGATCCTTGCGTTCTGTTTCATCAGCTGCTGATTTTGATGAATCTGGCGTCCGAGTTCGAGCACTTAGACATCTGGGGATGTGAAAGGAAGGGAGTTACTCTCCTTAACTTCTGGCGATTATGGTGATGGAAGGGTTAAGGTGGATAACTCCCTTCTTTTCGCACCCCAGAAGTGACATCAAGGAGAATGTGGTGGAGACGCGGATCCTGCAGGTCTGGACGCGGATTTAATAATTCCTGCGTCCAGTATCTCTTCTGCGTTTGGACGCGGACTTGCAGGTCTGGACGCGGATTTGATAACTCCTGCGTCCAGTATCTCTTCTGCGTTTGGACGCGGACTTGCAGGTCTGGACGCGGATTTGATAACTCCTGCGTCCAGTATCTCTTCCGCGTTTGGGTTATGAACACTTAGCATATAAAGTATCTAACTAAGTGTCTTTTCCTTTTGCAGTGCCCCGTATTCCTGCCTCACTCGCCAAGACGCGCCACTTTGGACATGTGGGTGGTGCTGACCAGGACTTGACCTTTGTGCTACGAAGGACTGCCCCTGTGACTGCTGACAAGTCGCCGGCTCGCAAGGAGAGGCTCTCTAATGTCGACATGAGAACTCTTCGGGTACTTATGACCGATGCGGCATTCACAACGGATGCTCACGTCAAGTTGGAGAAGCCTGCCTTCTTCTTCGGAGATCATATCAAAGATGGTGGCCAGCGTGTGTATGAAGGGACTTATAGATGGCTCCGTCAGATAAAGGGTGGAAGATTCTTTCTTCCGGACATGGAGAGGATGTTCCCAATGTCCTACTTCCAGCACATGTCCGTCCCTCGGAAGATGGAATGGGACATTCTCGATATGTCCCCGAGATTACCCTCGGTGATTTGGGTCCCCATAAAGTGCATCGTCATGATAGCCATGACAGATCGGTCCTCGGCTTATTCCCTGGGTCGCGCAAGTCTGAGGTTCCAGCGGGAGAGATACCACAACTTGGCACTACTTTCCTCAACGCGTTCATGGAAGCGGAGGGTGATTATCCGGTCGGGTTCCATGCGCCCGGGTGGGTCCATTCCACGGAGAACTACTGGTGGGGCAGAATGGTAGGTTTCGTCCTCACCGACCTTGGGGATCTGCTACAGCACGTGGGACTGTACGTGGCGGTCAGGGCCGTACAGTGGGGTATCCCACCAGGCTCTCATAACTTTTTCGGGATCCTGGAGCGCTACAATTCTCTGACGGGGACGTTCTTTACCCCGGTCGGAGAGATGGGCCTTGCAATGCACGAGCTACATGAGGTCTCGGGGCTATCAACAGGGGATATCCCATATGAGGAATATGTCCCGACCACTAAGGAGCTCCACTACTTGAAGAAAGAGTTTCCTGGGGTGTACGAGACTTATTGGGAAGTGATGTGTCACTTCCATATTTGTGGTCAGATAACCACCTGGCGGTCGCAGGGAGTCAAGCAACTGTCTTGGGCCAGTTACTTATTTAATGGTATCGATAGTAAAGATACTCTGATAACCCGACTGGTTCCCAGTTCCGACAGGGAGATTGAAGACAGGATCGACCAGGCTTCTGAAGGCTTCTACACCACGGTCTCGAACGAGGACGGTTTCGACCCTGACCTGGTTTTTGAAAGCTTCCACCATCAAGCCCGGACCCCT
The DNA here is from genome assembly GCA_038442645.1 of Agave tequilana. Classification (NCBI taxonomy): domain Eukaryota; kingdom Viridiplantae; phylum Streptophyta; class Magnoliopsida; order Asparagales; family Asparagaceae; genus Agave; species Agave tequilana. The sequence goes on from JAVJIF010006482.1 coordinate 144,713, forward strand.
ATCTCCGATAGGGCACTGTTGGCAGGCTTCTTGATGCTGTGGCTGAAGCGTTGTGTGGTGCCCACGTTGCCACATGAAGTTATTGTTGCTGACGTGGTGTACCCGGCGGTGCTCCTGGCTCATAGCAACCCTATAGCCCTTCTCCCGGCCATGGTGGCTGGTATTCAGAGCGGGTTGCGGGCGCTAAACAAGAGTTTCTGCGAGGCGCCGAAAACTACCGACTCCCACGGCAAGCCGTATGTCGACTCAGAGGGGAATCCGACGGTGAAGCGTCCTAACCCTCGGATCGAGCTGCCTTATACGTACCTTCTGGCTTGGTACGTGATGCACTGCCCTTCTTTGATGACGGCGGTGCGTTGGAGGGAGAGTTCCGTCCCTTTTGTACAGCGGTTGGAGGGTTCGAGGTGGAGTGACGTTTATATATATTACGTCCGGAAGCGACTTTCAGATCCCGCGAATTACCAGATCAATCGCTGCTTCCCCGAGATCCCTGGTGTATCTTCCGGGGATCTATGTACTGATTCCGCGGGCACAGATGGCTTCACGAGGTTGTCCACGGGAGCCTTTTGGTGGTTGATCAATATCCGACCCGGATATGTGCTTTTCCGGCAAGGGACTTCATGCACCATCGAGCCGTACATGCCGAATCGTTTCGCTCGACAGTTCGGCTACGATCAACTCTACGTCGGGAATCCCAACGCTCGACTCGCCTTCGAAGGGAACTTGTTCGAAGGTGCTCGGGCTTGGTACTACAGTGTGGCCGGAGGGACGGGAGCAACTTTCCGTCTACCTGTCGAGGGGCCCAAGTGCCGCATGAGTTTCAGCTTCTGTACCTGGTATTCTCAGGTTAACCAGTCACTGGACTTTGCTCCGGGGTCTTCATGTATTGAGAGCATCAATGCAAGTCTCGAGGCAAGGTCAGAGTCTGGCAAGCCCTCGAAACTCACCGAACAGTACCTGAAGGCCCAGAAGGAGGTCGGGAGAAGATCGGGAAGGGAGCCGCGGGCAGTAAGGGCGGAGCCGCAAGCAGCAAGGGCGGAGCCACGAGCAACAAAGACTCGTGGGGTGGTGAGCAAGCGTCGTCAACGCTCTGCTTCAACTGCTGAACCTGCTCCCAAGAAGGTTCGGAGAGACTTGACAACCGAAGTCTCCCGCTCTGAAGACATCCCTGCTGTCGTTGAGGTACCGAGGGAAGAGGACATAGCTGAAGAGGATATTCCTTTAGTCCGTCCCCCTAGGTTGAGCAGCAGAGACCGTAGGTCTGCGGAGGAAGGGGAGCTCGTCGACAGAGCCACCATCACTGACGAGGATGAGCAGATAGACATCATGAGTGGAGGAGATGTCGACATTCCGGGGATTTATGTCCGACCCGGGTCTTTACTTGCTCATGAAGGGAGAGATGAGGTACAGCAACCTGGGTCGCCTAGTGTCTTCATTACCAGTCCTCGGGCAGTTGACCCCAGTCCTACCACTGGGGTAATTGGTGGCAAGGCTCCGGTTGCAGAAGTCTCGCGCGAGGCGCTATCGTCTTCCTCACTCTCAGGGGAAAGCGAGTTTGAAGACGTGGTTGACTACGGTGATGAACCCGCTTTTCCTGATTCGAGAAAGTTCTCCCATATCTCGGAGGAAGAAATATACGGGGGTGAGCCATCAACGGTATCACAGCCGGCGATTGTTCCCGCGGGAGGTACTCTTTTCACCTTTTGACCTAATTTCCCTTTTTAATTTTGAAGAGGAGGCTTTAACATTCTCCCTTTTATGTTGCAGGATTGGCTGAGAATGTCGAGGCTGCACCCTCCTCGCAGATCGAGGAGATGGTACAAGAGTTGACCCAGCCAGAAGGGGCTACGGCTTTGGTTGCCGAGATAACTCCAGCGGGGGCAACTACTGATGCCGGGGAGGCTTCTCCTTTGCTGGAAGAGGAGGCAACCCCTAAGGCCGGGGAAGAACCCACTCTGCCGGGTGAAGGGGTTACCATTGAAGCCAGGGAGACTTCCACTCCGCAAGATTTGCCCAAGGATCCGGCATCTCCGGGCCTCCCAGATGGTAAGGAAGTTCTGATATTTTAAATGTTTCGCTTTTCTCCTTTGTGGCTAATGTCGCAATAATTTGCAGAGGGAACTAAGGGGGTTCAGGTAGAGAGTCCAGCGGTCGGTACCCTTCCAAGAGGCCACACAGCTCAGGTCTCGGCTGAAGCTTCTGAGGAGGTTGCGCTTGCTACTCCATCATTAGCTGTGGAGGTTCCTGCCGAGATAACACCTCCGGAAGCGCCCGAGGCTACTTCTGCTCTAGCCGTATCGGTGGTCAGCATAACTCTTGTGCGAGAAGGTCCGCCTTGTATCCCTTATCCCGTGACAGAAAAGGGGGCGGGAAGCTTCCCAGGTGGTGACGATATGGGGGAACTGGCACGCCAGATGGTGCAACAATTCTTTGCTTCGATGGGATCATGTATTGATCTCATCTTACGTGGAAGCAGCTCCTTCAATTTTGCCCAGACGCTTCTCAGAAATCTGGCCGAGAACGTCGAATTAACCGGAGGCCCCTCACTTGCCCAGGCGTGTCTGCGGGTGGTGGAGCAACTGGGAGACGACCTGCACGAGCTGAAGTCTTTGGAAAATGCCAGCTCTTCTAGTGAGGCCCAGGCCACCCTAGCCCGGCTCTTAGCTGCTCAAGAACAAGAGCGACAGGAGGCAGAGGCACAAATAGATGCAGAGATCCGCAGCCTCGAATATTCCCAGGCTGAACGTCAGAAACTAACTGACGATTCAAGGGAATCCGAGATTGTCATGCAGAGCACGGAGCACGTCATCATCAGTGCTCGGGACACCATTGCCAAGGCTCGGGACACCATTGCCAAGGCAGAAGTTGTGCTTGCGATCAATGAGAAGAAGCTTGTTACCATCAAAGAGGAACTTGCGGAGCAACAGGCGGCTAAAGCGCGAGCTGAAGAGAGTCTGTCTCTACATTCTTCAAGGGTGGAATATCTGCGAGCGCAGCTGGCTGCAAAACCCTTCCTATCTGAAGAGGAGCTGCGGGTCCAAGCCATGATGGAGGCTGAGAAGGCACGTCAGATCAAGATGCATCATCTCAGGGAACGTATTTGTTCTTTGCCGGATCAAGACTTTTAGCCTTTTCTCCTTCTTCCCTCTTTTTTTTTTGTTGTAAAGAAGAGGACACTCTATTAGAGTGTTTGTATCCACTTTTACTATCTTCGATATAATAAAAGTTTCTTTGAAATTTTGTTCCATCTTCTTTGTTTAGCTGTGGATGAATTCAACTCCCTGATCACTGGCTGTGAATATTGAACTTAGGCAAGACTAAGTTCTTTCAATAAGACGCGGCGTAGACTCTAAGTCTTCTTGATGAGACGCGGCATTGATCTATAGAGTGAGACGCGGTCATCATTCAATAGAAACTTAGATTTCACTAAGTCCTTTTGATGAGACGCAGCGTCAATCACAGGGTGAGACGCGGTCATCATTCCATAGGAACTTAGATTTCACTAAGTCCCTTTGATGAGACGCAGCGTCAATCACAGGGTGAGACGCGGTCATCATTCCATAGGAACTTAGATTTCACTAAGTCCCTTTGATGAGACGCAGCGTCAATCACAGGGTGAGACGCGAATTTGTCTTGCTGAGCAAGATGCAGATAGAGCAGACGCGAGGGACGCAGCATTGTTTGCTGAAGGGACGCGACTTTGAGTCACGTGGACGCTCCTTTAAAGCGCGGGTGAATGCCTTTTAATTTGAGAACGGTGACGCGGATTCTTAGACGCGGCTTTCCCATCTACGTTTAATGCAGTCGGACGCGACTTTGCTGTCTGCGTTTGATGCAGCCTGACTTAAAGATTTTATGAGATCTTTGACCGTCAAGTCTTCACTGACGATTGGACGTCAAGTCTTCACCGACGTTTGGGAAACCGGGTCATCCGTTGTTTTCCAAGGCAGTTGTCCACGCGTCAATTTTTCATTGGACTTGGGCGTTTTAACACTCTTTAATGCAAAATCGGCGCTGGCGGTTGGAAACCGGTGTCTGCGACGGTTCCCAAAGCGACGCTCCACGCGTCAATCCTCCATTGGGCTTTGACAGTCGTGCGCGACGGTTCCGATTGATGCGTCATTAATAGCAGTTATTAGGGTCTGCCTATAAATAGGGCTAACCCTCTTCCTCTAACAGCGGCTGCTCAGACTGTGCTCTGTTTGAGAACGAGTACTCTAAAAGACTCTGCCTTCTCTCTTCAAGGACCCTATTAGGGGTTTGCCTTCATGGATGAAGGTGCCTCTGTGGATGAAGACGACCCAGAGCTTTCATGCTTCTGTTTGGTCTCTTCAAACGGAAGCGTCTCTTTGATCGCCTTTCATGTCTGCGTTTGGACGCAGAGAGCCCGACTCTTAGTAGAGGCCTCTGTTGGTACGCCGTCCCAATTAGCCATGATATTTTTAATCTACCACGGCCTGTACTTTGGCATCATCATTATCTGGAATTTTCCCATGAAGTATGAGTTGGTGCATTCCTTCTGGAATTTGCGCCGCCAACTTCCTCTCTGGACGCGAGTGCTAAATCCTTGTCACTTGGCGCTGATTTTGTTCACAAAACTTGCGTTTCAAAGCCACTGTCTTGGCGCATTTTATGGCTACTGCCTTAGACGAATTCCAAAAAGGTTTCAGACCCGAGTCTTGCAACTCTTGTTCACTCAACAAGGAGATGGCAACTTTCGGCGTCTGTGCCTTTTAGGCGTCTGTGCTTTCGACTTGGGCGTAGAATGAGACCGCGTTTTGATTCGCGTTTGTCTCTGCTGACGCAGCAGTTTGGCTCACCGCGTGGGTCATTCCGCGTCTGCTTGGCTGACTGCGTGGATCATTCCCGCGTCTGCTTGGCTGACTGCGTGGATCATTCCCGCGTCTGCAGTCTGCATTTGCGACTTAGTTTTTCTCTGTTGAAACATACTAAGTTGCAGATTGTTCTGATTCCTTTGTTTCATTCCTTGCAGGTAGACTTGCTGGTTTGCTGGGCCCCTGGAAGGATGCTTTGGCCGGCGAACTTGTTCGATGTTCACCTATAAGAGAGTATATTATGGTCCTCGTCACCTATAAGAGAGTATATTACGTCTCTGACGAGGACCCAACCCTCGCCAAGGTCTCTTCAGATCTGCTTCGCCATTCATGCCTGCTGGCAAGAGATGGTCAGGCTATGCATGACGGCGATGAGGGTTCCGGCGGTTGCGGTGGCGGACAAGATCCTCTTCCTCTCCCACTCCAGAAGTCACATCAAGGACTCGTCATGTCTGCTGGATGGTCTGCTAGGGGAAGAGATGTTCATGAACGAAGGGTTGCAGGACTTTCTGCTGCCACCGGACCTCAAGAACACCATTGCTCTTAGCTTAGTCAGCTAGGGCGCTTTCGATGTTTACATCATGCATCGTGGTGTAACCAGCTTCTATTGTAGCCACAAAACATCGCGCACTTGGAATCAGACGCGGCTTATAAGGAGTGAGTGCAACCTCTAAGAGAGAGAGGGACTTCTTTGTAATCCTTAATTGTAACACTCAATCTTATTGTATAAGAGAGCGTTTTTACTGTAACACTCCATCTTATTGTATAAGAGAGCGTTTTGTATCACTTTCATATGTTCGGAAATAAACAAAAGTGACACTTTTCTTTTTGCCTCTTTCATTGTCTTAAACTTTTTGTCTTAGACTCGTAGAAGCAAAGAATCTTTGACTTTGTTAAAATTATGATGGTAACTTTAATAAGTCAAACTTTGTGGGGAAAGATCCTATTTCAGGAACTTTCACAATACTGTCAGAGGTGTAATATTAACTTGACAGAGATGAAAATTTTGATGAACCTGCCACTTTATAAGAGAAAGTGACAAGCAGAATTGGTACCCCCAGGAAGGGTGAACTTTTCTCAAGTGTTTGGGATTAACTTGACTGAGCTCAACTGGGGATTTGATGGAAACGCTGTTGATGGTGTAGTATTAACCTAACAATGTTTTTAGGTGGACTTGTTATTCTGTTGAAGAGAATAACAAGTGGGACTAGACTCGTGGGAAATCTAGGAAAGTTTGTTACCGTCAGAGGTGTGATATTAACTTAACGGGTTGAAAGTGATCTTGTCAGAAGTGTAATGTTAACTTGACAAGGACGTGAGTCAGAGGTGTGATATTAACTTAACTCAGAAGTTCACTGTTATAGGTGTAATGTTTAACTTGACAGTGGGGGTAATGCTAGAGGTGTAATGTTGAACTTAGCATTGGTCATCTCGGCTTGGATAAAGAAGTCCGAGGGAAAGTCATGGCCATAAGTGTATTGTTGAACTTGGCAATGACTTGGATGCTAGAGGTGTGGTGTTAACTTAGCATCATCCATTTCAGCTTCGATATGGAAGTCTGAAGAAAAGTGACTGTCAGAGGTGTGATATTAAACCTGGCAGAAACTTGATTACTGTTTAGAGGTGTGGTGTTAAACTTTAACAGTAATTTGTCAGAGGTGTGATATTAACTTGACAAAGATTGCCTCATGATAAGAGCAATTTTGAGGACCTGTCATTCTATTGGTGAGAATTGACAAGTGAAAATTTGAAGTGCCAGAGGTGTAGTGTTAACTTGGCAAATTTGAAAATTTGATACTCCGTGTAGAGTTGACAAACAAAATTTATACTCGACAAGGAATATTAAAAAGTTTCCATTACCAGAGGTATAGTGTTAACTTAGTAATGTTTGTATTTTGTAGACCTACCATTCTGTGGATGAGAATTGGTAGGGGATTTTGGAGGAAAGAGTGGAGCGAAGTCCACTTAGGATTTTTAGCAAACCCTCAGCTGTCAACGGATTTGAGGTGCCTTTACCAACTACCGTTTGAGTTGGGCTAGCCATGCTATTCCCCTCAGCATGATGAGTTGTCGAAGACTTATGTTGGACTTAAAAGCCAACATTTTCCTCTATCCTTAGCCGTCGGAGGCGTCGGATCAAATGGGAATGTGTCCCTTAGGATTTTTAGCAAATCCTCAGCTGTCAACGGGTTTGAGATGCCTTTACCAACTACCGTTTGAGTTGGGCTAGCCATGCTATTCCCCTCAGCATGATGAGTTGTCGAAGACTTATGTTGGGCTTAAAAGCCAACATTTTCCTCTATCCTTAGCCGTCGGAGGCGTTGGATATCAATGAAGAAGCTCTTCTTGTTTTGATCAGAGGTGTACTTTTAACTTGATCAGCAGAAGAATACCATCTAAGGATAGTATTTCTTCAGGAACCTGCCATTGATCGGCATCATGAGTGTATCGCCATTTGAAGTTATGAGGCGATATGATCCATTTGAGTAGACTGACTCTACTACAAATGGTCCTTCCCATTTGGGTTGGAATTTTCCTTTTGTCTTGTGCGTCATCACCATGGGTCTTCTGACAGCTAAGACAAGATCGCCTTTCTTGAAAGTTCGTACTTTAACTTTCTTGTTGAAAGCTCTAGTGATTCGAGCCTGGTAGAGCTCGATTTGCTGTTGGGCTTGCAGGCGCTTGTCGTCTAAGGCCTCCAATTCTTGGAGTCGCTGTCGATGCTTCTCCTCTGTTGTCATCTCCGCTGTCAAGGCGACACGTAGAGATGGAATTTGAATTTCTAATGGGAGCACGGCCTCACAGCCGTATACCAAAGAAAACGGCGTGGCTTTAGTTGGGGTTCGCACAGTTGTACGGTAGGCCCATAAGCATTCACCCAGTTTGTCGTCCCAGTCTCGTTGACTTTTCGAGACGAACTTCTTGAGAAGCTTGCCAATAGTCTTGTTGAAAGCTTCTGCGAGGCCATTGGCGGCAGGATAGTATGCCGTTGAGGACACACTCTGGATTCTGAACTTAGCGCAAATCTCTGGAAAGCCTGGCTGATGAACTGGGGTCCATTGTCATGGACAATTCGCCGAGGTACGCCGAAACGGTAAATAACGTGATGTTTCACGAACTTGATCACGTTCGACGACTTAACCTCCTTCAAAGGAATGGCCTCAGCCCACTTAGAGAAATAATCGGTTATTGCCAAAATGAACCGATGTCCTTTTGATGATGGTGGGCTGATGGGCCAACCACATCCATCCCCCACATTTCAAATGGCCAGGTAGAGGCCGTAGAGTGGAGGTAGCCTGGCGCTTGATGGATAAAATCCCCATGCACTTGGCAAGCGTGACACCTTTTAGCATAGGTGACGGCGTCGGCAATCATCTTGGGCCAATAATAACCCAATCTTTGAAGTCGATGTGCCAGTTTTGGGCCAGGTTGATGAGCTCCACACATACCGTCGTGGGCTTCTTTCAATACTTCTTGTGCTTCGTTTGGTGAGAGGCACCGGAGTAAGATCCCGTCATGCGATCGACGATACAATGTTCGCGTAATCGCATTATAATAGAATTTGGGGGTTTCCTTCGAATGGCAGCCGCTTCTTTGGCGTCCTCAGGCAGGATGCCATACAAGACGAAATCAATGTAGGGGAACCGCCAGTCTCTAGGCTCTGGACCGGTTGACGCTTCAAGTGCTTCTTCACGGTGACGACCTCCCGTTGACTCCTGATAATCCTCGAGAGCATTTCTCGGGCAATACAGGTCATAGCTGTAGACAAATACCTTCTCCATTGCTCCAGCTGGAAGGGCTAAGGAGGCAGCGAGGGATGCGAGTGCATCTGCATGCGCATTTTGCCTACGCGGTACATGGTCGATGTAGAAGTTTGTAAATCCCTCGGCCATGCGGATAGTTGCATTATAATAGGGTACCAAGTCTTCATGTCTGACTTCGTACTCCCCGCGAACTTGGCTGACGATGAGCTTGGAGTCGCCGTATGCCTCGAGATTTTTAACGCCAATCTCATCGGCGAGTTGCATCCCAATCAAGAGAGCATTATACTCCGCCACATTGTTGGAACACGGCTCAGTTAATGAGACAGCTCGAGGAATCACATAGTTCTGTGGGGAGATGAGTACTACTCCTACTCCTGCCACTATGCGTCCTTTTGGGCTTGTTCTTGATGCACCGTCGAAGAAAAGTTGCCATACTTGACTTTCGAACGATGTCTGAGTCAGGCAGACTTCAGCAACTTCATCTGGGAGATCATCGTAGAGTTTGACTGTCCTCGGATCTGGGTGTTCAGCTAGGAAGTCTGCCACCGCTTGTCCTTTAATAGCCTTTTGTGGCAGAAAATGCATCTCATATTGGGAGAGCAATATGGCCCATTTTGCCAGTCGGCCATTTAGCGATGAAGGTTTAGTCATAAGTAACCTCAGAGGGTTGACTTTTGATATGACATTTATAGTTTGGCCTACCAGATAGTGTCGCATTTTCTGGATAGCGAACACCAGTGCCAAACATTCCTTCTCGATCGGGTTATACCGATGTTCGGCTCCGATCATTGTTCTACTTAGATAGTAGATTGCTTGCTCACGTCCCTGATCGTCATTCTGAGCTAGTAGAGCTCCCAAAGAATGATCCATTGCTCGGACGTACACCAGAAATGGCTTTTCGGATACTGGAGCTGCAAGGACTGGTGGTTGGGTGAGGTATTGCTTGATTTTCTCGAACGCTTGTTGGCAAGCGTGATCCCAAATGAATGAGACACCCTTTTTCATCAGCTTAGCGAAGGGTTGGCATCTTTCGGAGAGGTTTGAGATGAACCTACGGATGTACGCCAATCGTCCTTGCAATCCCCTGAGTTCCTTGAGGCTTCTCGGGGGTTGCATCTCCTGGATAGCGCGGATCTTTTCCGGATCCAGATGAATTCCGGTGGAGGTTACAACAAATCCTAGGAATTTGCCACTGGCTACCCCCAGGAAGGACTTTGTGGGATTCATCTTCAATTGATGAGCCCGCATGATGTCAAAGACCACCTTCAAGTCCGCTATGTGATCACCTTTAGTGCGGCTTTTTACCGCGATGTCATCAACATAACATTCCACCGTTTTGCGTATTTGCTGATGGAAAATGGCATTCATGGCCCTTTGATATGTTGCCCCTGCATTCTTCAGTCCGAAGGGCATGACGGTGTAGCAATACACTCCTAGGGGTGTCCTGAAGGAGGTATGCTTTTCGTCATCAGGATACATTTTGATTTGATTGTATCCTGAGAATCCGTCCATGAAGGTCATTCGTTCGAATCCACAAGTATTGTCAATCATGACATCTGTGATTGGCAATGGGAATTCGTCCTTGGGGCAGGCCTCGTTTAGATCACGGAAGTCGATGCAGATCCGGATTTTCCGTTCTTTTTGGTGACGGGGACGATGTTGGCTACCCAGTCGGGATGCTGTTCTTCCCTGATGAAGCCAGAATCAATAAGTTTTCTGACTTCTGATTGAATTGCCTCCATTATTTCTGGGCGAAACCATCGCTGCTGTTGTTTGACAGGCTTTTCGTCCGGATTGATGTTGAGGCGGTGCATGGCCACTTGCGGATCAAGTCCTGGCATGTCTTCATAATTCCAGGCGAAGACGTCTATATACTCTTGTACAAGAGATATTAGATCCTTCTTCTCCGATGGTGACAGGCCGTCACTTATGAAGATGGGCTTGGGGTTGGCCTCATCTCCTAGGTTGATCTGAACAACCTTGTCTTCTGTGGGTGGCTCACACTGTTCAAAGCGGGTATCCCAAAGAGCATTTAAATGTTTGATCCATGGATCTGTATCAGATTGGATCATTTCTTCATTTCCATCTTCCAGGTGGCTTATCGAAACCATGTTCACTGAAAGTTCCTTGAAGATGTTGCCGACACTGACATCTGACTCCCAAGATGATGTGTCTGAAGAGTAATCGTTGCTCGACGATTCTTGAGAATAGAGGCTGATGGGACCGGAGTCGATGCATAGCCCAACCCCCGGCGCGTCCGATGATAATAATCGGGGGCCTTCCCTTTCGGCACAAAGGGTCGAAGTAGCGTTCTCCTTCCTTTGCCCAAGTTCAACCCGGGTCTGTTGGTTAGATCATACCCCATGCACTTCATCATTTTGAGCGCTTTTGGTTCATAATGACTGAGCTGAGGGGATTCCTCCTCACTTTCCGAGTCTTCGCGGGGCGTTGGTTCAGACGAGATTCGCCCAAAAAGGATTGGTTTTTGGCCTTTTCGTCTTGTCGGAACCATGAATATAGATTCCTGCGCATTACCATTATCCCGGTATGTCCCGAAAGATGATTTTACTGGTACATGCAATGATGTCAAAGCATCCATTGCCGACCAGATGTCATCGTCTACGTCGGTACTAGTATCCGACGGTATTGAATCGGATGCACACGCAGAAAAATACTCAAAGTCTAAATTCTCATTAATATACCAACCGCCTGCATCGTCGGTGGTATTATCAACATCGAGCTTATTAGTGCTCTTTACAAGTGGTTCCAACTTCCACAGGCACTCCTCTTGCTCGGGCTCAGAGTCAGCCTCATTACCAGAGTTTGGCACTTCCAGTTGCGGGGTTTCATTTGACTCCTCAGGATCCTGATATAGGAGGGAGTCAGTGAAATAATTTTCGACCCCTTTAAACGGATACCTCTCGGCTATCAACGTTTGAATCTTTCCACTCCCGTCAATGTATTTCATGACCTGGTGGAGAGTGGATGGAACGATGGAATTGCGGTGAATCCACGGTCGTCCCAGCAATAGATTGTAGGAAGTGTCGGCATCGATGACGTAGCATGTCACCTCCGACTTGAGGCTCCCAATCTGGCACTTGAGCTTGATCTTCCCCATCGGACGGGTGCCGTTGGCATTGAACCCGTAGATGGTCGTCTGTGTAGGGCTCAGACGGTGGGTAGGGATACCGAGGTGTTGCATGACTCAGCGAGGCATGATGCTCAATGCGGACCCTGGATCTACCTGAATGCGGTTCACCTCAGATGATCCGATATAACCTGTGAAGTACAGGGGTCGATCATGCTTCCCTTTGACCTGCATATCATCTGCCGTGAAGGTAATGCAGGGAGCATTCTGGGAGGTGTGGAGACAATTCTCTACATCTTCCTTCTTTGGCACCTGGGTCATAAAGACCTCAGCGTTTGCCAGCGTTTCTTGTAGAGCCTCCCTGGTCGACTTTGATAGTCTTAGAAGCTCATACAGGGTGATCCGCGCAGGGATGTTGGCCAATTGAGCCAAGACATCAAAGCGGTAAGGCGTTGTGGATCCTTCCGCTATACCCTTTTGAAGGGCTCGAGAAAATCGAGTCTCCTTCTGCTTCTCCACAGGTGGCTTTGTGGAGGGCCTAACTGGCTCCGCAGTTGATTGTGGAGGGGCTACTGCCGTCTCGCCGTATTGTTTCAAGTAGGGCTGTCCTGAACGAGTCCCCGTCGTTGGTTGGTTGGGCTCTGCGGCCAAGACTATCGTTTCCTCCTCTGAGTCGGTCAGTGAAGGGATATCAGTCTCCGCTTCTCGGGAAGAGGCGCATACCACGTTGCAAGATGAGGCTTTTGCCTTGCCTTTGGATTTCCTGTTGGTCACAGTAGTCCATTGGCGTGCGTCGACAAGGTCAGGGTGGACCCACATGATTTCCCCTTGAGGTGTAGGGACGGGTACCAAGCCTTTCTCTTACTGCTGGTGAGGGTCTGTGTTGACTATTCGCAGTTCTCCTCTTGGAATAGGGATCACCCCCGCAGGCGTTGGGGGTTGTCTTCCGAACTGGAGAGCTGACGTCACATTGGCCGTCACCTTCTTCTGCTCTGGTCGGAGCTTTAACACTTCCGCGTCAATCAGAGCTTGAAGGACATCCTTGAAGACGTAGCAGCTTTTGGTAGGATGTCCCAACATCCTGTGATACATGCAGTAGTTGGGGTTGTCGGTCTTGCCGACTTCCTCCGGGCGCCTAATTTTAGGGAGCTTCAGTCGGTTGCTCTTGTTGAGTAGCTTGAAGAGCGAATCGACATGTTCCTCCTTGAAGGAATACTGCTTGTTGGCGCGGGGTTGGCTTGAAGAGCCACTCGCCTTGGCTGGTTGAGGTTTGGTGGGAGATTTGGTCTCCGTCGCCAAATTATCCTTCCGCTTCGTCTGGAGGGAGGTGTCTGGCGCTCGCCTAGTTGACCTTTCCGGCCTAGGCTTGCCTTCTTCTGCCCTGACGCGGGCAACAATCTCCTCAGCCTGTTCACCTTGTTGGACTAATTGTTTCCAGGTGCGGCTTTCAGCAACTCCTATTTGAGCAAGGAGTGAGGTTTGGAGGTTGTGGCGGCATGTTTCCACCAGGGTGGCCTGGGTCATACCGCTTGGACACCGGAGTGCCACGTTCCGAAATCTTTCCACGAAAGATTTGACGGACTCTCCCTTTCGCTGTCTCGTGGCTAACAGGGTGGGCATTGTGACCTCGGAGTCATCTTCGAAGAAGCGTGTTAAGAACAGCTTCTCCAAGTCGCCCCAGTTCTTGATAGAACCTTCCGGGAGTTTCATGAACCACTCAAAGGCCAACCCTTTCAGTGTGCCGATGAACAGCCGCGCCAGGATGGCGTCATTATCTACTACATTCCCGGTTTGGGATTTGAAGTAGTAGATGTGCTGATTAGGGGACCCCTTCCCATCGAAGGCTTGGAGGGTTGGAGCCTTGAACTTAGGAGGGTATGGGACTAGATCCCACTCAGCTGGATAGGGCAGGACCACTCCAGCTTCTTGGAGGTCTTTGCGACTGGCAAGGGCATTGAGGCGTTCCTCCAATTGACTCATCCTTTTAGCATGAGCCTTCCCTGGGTCTCGGTCGCCCTTCGCTTGCGACGAGGACTTGGACGAGCCGGACGTAGATCGCCACGTCTCCTCAGAAGGTTCGGAAGATGAGTTCTCTCCCTTTCTCCCTTTGCCCTTTGACCTCCTAGGAGGAGATTTCCTCCTGTCTTCAAGCAGTTGTGCAATCGCCTGCTTGAGGGAGTCAATCGACGCCTGCTGAGAAATAATCATGTCCATTTGTGCTTTCTGGACCTGCTCTATACGTCTTGCCGTCTCCTCAGGAGTGCCTGTCATGTAGGCAGAGGTCTCCTTCTCGACGGAAGAGTTCGAAGCCCCTGATTCCACTACGGCGGAGTGGGAATCATTCACTCTAACGCCGTGGGCTAAGGCATTATAGTCAATTGGGGGAATGGCCCCCGTCCGGGTGCGAGTGTGTCGATACACCCCTTCCGGTTCAGAGTCAGACTCGGACTCGTCTGAGCTGACTGCAAGTTGTTTCCCCTTGCTCCTGCTTGTCATGTTCGCAGTAAGCTCTGGGTATTCAATGTCAGAGAAGACCCTCTTTCTATGGGAGCGCCTTCTTTTGGCTGACGGGGGAATCGAGGTCAGCTGTCTAACTAAAGACTGCTGGTGCACACTCGACCCGCAACGGCACCCCGCAAGCATGGAGATGAGCCGTTGGCAGCAGCAAGATGAAGTGACCTGGTGGGCACTTCTTTTCTTTGTCAGATAATCCCTCAAATCCATGGAAGAGGGATCAAAGAGACTAGCCTCACAGCGTCGAAGACGGGAGGCATCCATGTGCTGTGCAGAATGGACGCAGACTTCAGGGACGCGGTTTCCGTGTCGCGACTGTGGAACGCGCGTCTGGCGTCTCTGTTGAGATGAGACGCGAGTATCGCGTTGCTGCCTGGTGCGTCCGGGCTGAGACGCGTGAGAGAGAGTGGGCTGCAGGGCGCCTCGTCTCTGGGCGCGTGCTTCTTGCGTTAGACGAGACGCAGAAGCTTCGCTTTGGCGTTTGGTAAGCTGGTCTTCAGAGGACTCAACTTGAGGAGTTACGCGCTTGGGCCGCCAAACGCGGATTTCACGTACTGGACGTGGCGCGGGTAAGGCGCGAGATTGTTCGTCGCGTCTAGTCTCAGTTGGATAACTAACGGTTCCAACTTGCAGTTGACGCGCACGTCTCCTCTGTCGACGCTCAGCATTCCAGTTGCGTCGAGGAGGTGGAGAGAAACCAACAACATCCTGATGTTGAACATCAGGGAGTTTAACCACGCGGGTCTCCTGGGTTTTCTGTGCGCCGGAGTTGGTCACAACAGCAACTGTGCTTGGGATCACGCGGGCCTTCTGAGAGGCGTTGACGCGTGAACTTTGCTGGGCACAGTGGGCGGCAGCAGCGGCGCCCAAGAGAGCTTCAGGTCGGGCTTCGGGGCCATTCCCCGCTGAGACCCTGCGACAGACGCGGGTCTTTGGGCTCTTGGAGCCAGAAGAGAGAAACTCTTCATATTTCGCCTGGTCGAACTCGACGACGAGTGATTCGACCATCGTCCCCTTACGGAGGAAGTCATCCTGCGCCACGGCTTGTTCGTCAGTGACAAACGTAGTCCCCAGCGGAGTTGCCATCTCTTGTATGACCCGGGAAAGGAGAGAGACGAGAATTTGCGGTAAAAGTTTTCCTTGAATCAAATGAAAAGGATTACAACAAAAACTGTTCCTTCCGGTTACAAGGGAGGGAGAATATTGAATCTTGAATTCCCCCTTTGTTTAATGCTGGGTTCTTCGTGTGGCGGTGGAGAGTGAATCTTGTTCTCCGTTGACCAGATGACCGTCCTTCTGGGATCTCCTCTTCGGCCGGTAGAAAGAGTAACTCAGCTCTGTCTACCAAAACTCTCGAAGAGAAGGTAGGCGAAAGCTAGCTCGTACGCAGCGAACTTGCTGAAGAGTTGATCTGCTTCTTTTCTCTCTGTGTCGCCCTCTTGTTGTTGATTGCCAAAAGTTTGACCTTGATGCTGATTATCTCTCCCAAAAAAAGTCCTCCTTTCTTCATAGCGACGGGGCTATTTATAGAGGTTTAGGGGGTGATCGTGCCCCCTAAAAGTGCTCCACGATGAGGGGCCACTTCCCGCTACTTGTGCGGTGAATGGCCCCGTAATCCGGGTGGTTACAGCTGAGGCGCGGGTGTCAGGCCGGCGCACCTTGCTGCTGAGACGCGGGTATCGAGCTGACGCGCCTTGATGCTGAGACGCGGGCCAACGCGCCTTGATGCTGAGACGCGGGCGATAGTGCCAACGGCCTTGACGTTGAGACGCGGGTATCAAGCCAACGCGCTTTGATGCTGAGACGCGGGTATCGAGCCAACGCGCTTTGATGCTGAGACGCAGGTGATAGTCCCTCGCGTCTAGAGCTTGAAACTTTGCTTCTCAACGGCTTGTCCTCCAGTAACTTTTGGACAGCCTACAACGGGCTCAGTAAATAAATTCATGAGATTGATACCTCGAGGGGATAATCCAAACAAGCAAACCCTCATCTATATACCATATACCTCATGTCTCCTTCGACTGAGTACTCACAACCTGAGCTGTCTACAATAACATCTAAAGAGAACAATATAAATCATCAGGAGATTATACGGCAACTAAGTATCCATATAAATCAATGAATAAGCAAGTCAGGAGGTTGAGTACAGTAATACAAATGTAATATCAGGCAAGAAATAGACTGCGTACAATATGATAATAGCAGAAGATCAGTTAAGTAGTACAAAGGTGGTAAAATCAGGAATATATATAATATAATAATAATAGTAGTAATACCAAAAATCTGAATTAAAAAAAAATCTGATAAAAGCAAATACGGCAAAACTAGCAGTACAACTCAGATTGCGGCTTCATAAGATAAGTACATCGAAGGAATAATCTAAACAAGAAAACCCTCATTTATATACCATATATCCTACGTCATCGCAAACTAAGTTAATACAACCCGAATTGCAAAACATACAACGAATTATTAGTTAACATATTTTATTATTATTACTTGTCCTACCCAAATGTCTAGGTATGTGGACTAGCGTCCTAACACATATATATCCACATCTGAGTAAAGCAAGGTTGTTATTGGAAACCAACGGGGGTATCGACGAAAAATATTTACAGTGGGCCTCGTGCATACCCGGGATAACGGCTCAGGATGTTCTGTTGCTGCAGGACGGAACCTATCGCGAGGCGATCAAGAGGATCTTAGAATATGCCCTTTTAGGAATGTAACATGAGATAGGGAACCAGCACTCCCCTCGGAACACCTAGAGGCCCTCAAGTCGAGCCGAAAGATTTAGTTGCACAACTTACCTAATACCACTGTAAATACGAACATATATTGATTTCCGTAAGTTTTACCCGACCTGATGTAAGTTGTCCTTTTTATAGTTTATTATGTAATTATTAGTTTATGGGAATAGCAGGACAAGTTCGAGAAGTTACAGAAGTACATTAGTACTATAAATTTAGGTCACTGTATAGAATAGAGGATAGCAGGTCACTGTATGTAATACAGGATATCAAGACAGAATTCCCATAAATATGATAATCACAGGTCAGGCAGTTATGTATCAGGTGGCAAGTGATAAATGATATCAAACAGGAGTCAGGTATCAAGTAATGGCATGACAAGTAATAAGTACAGTAGATATCACCATCATATAACATAATGCAAGAAAACGGTACCGGCACAGGAGATCGATACGAATACCGAAAAGCAATACGGTTTTGGAAAACAGTTCAAGTAAAGGTTTCAAACTCTTCACAACCATCGAGAAAAGAAAAATTAAATCATCAAGTAGGTAAACGGGCAAGTAGTCTGATTGAGGTTAAATTGCACACAAATACAGAATTTCAGAACTTTAAAATAGAGATGTGCAAGGTGCTCAATTCTACCGCTATAGCAGGTGGCTATGCGGGTCGTGATCCACAAGGAGGGACTAGCGATGGAAGCTTTTTTAGTAAGTCTTCTTTTAAGATACAAAGTATGGTTAAAGTTCTTCTTTAGTTCTTTAAAAGAAAAAGAGAAAAATTAGGTTAAAGTGAAGTTAGAAAGAAAGTGGTAGATTGAGAAGGTGGAAAAATGAAAAATGGATTATATACAAAGAAATTGAAAAGGGTGATAAAAATGGTTGGAGATTGTGATATTGAAACTAAAGAATAAAAGAAAAGAAAGACAACCTAAAAATTACTTACCTCTTCAGTGCTCATATACCTTGAATCCGTTGCGACGACTTACCTTGTCTTTGAAGGCAATCAAGCATGACGTATAGGATATTCCCCATTCTCGATCTACACTACGAATAAAAGGGCAAACTATACTAGCAAGAGAAGGGTTGTTCATCACCATAGGCCATCAAGGGCACTTGCAACGGCTAAGCAGTCTCGAGGCTATCGGATTCTCTTGGATTGCAACACATCAGAAGAGAGTAAAAGAAAACAAGAGTAAAGAAAAAAAAACTTTGATTCGATTCAAATAACAATGAAAGAAGAGATCACTTACACTAGTATCACCTGCAGTACAAACCTGCTCTCATTCCTCCATGAAAGTCGTCTCTCCTCTCAGTTACATAAAGAAAAGTAAAAATTACATAAAAAGAAAACTAAAAACCTAAGTTACAAACTACAAATTATCCTAAGTTCTATTCTCTGCTTGGTCGTCCTTCCTCCTCCTTGCCTTTGAGATTGCAGGTATTTATAGAAGAAATGCAGAGGTTAGAGGAGTATGAAGATAGGGAAAGCTGGCTATTTCTGAATTTGAATCCTCCCCTTATCTCCAAATTTGATTTGATGTGGATATTCAGTTCTGATCTGCAGTTTGTTGGCGTCTTGGTGATCTTTAGCTAACCAAAATGGATTTATAAAAATCTGAATTTTACTGATTTCCATTTGGTGTTATCTTTCTAATTTGCTCTGATCTTCAGCTGAACATTTGCACCAATCCTTGATTTGTTCTAACTAGATCTGGGATCATCCTCAGCTAACCAAATAAATCCAGTTAAATCTGATTTTAACTGGTATTTATTTGGTTTAATTCTCTTTCTCTTCATTATTACCTTCTACAAAATGGACATTTAAGACAAAGAAATTAGCAATTTTATTACACGATAAATGTTGGAGTGTAATAAAAAGAATGCAAAATATGTGTACGATCACACCCCCACACCTATCTTTTGCTCGTCCTCGAGCAAAACAACTATACTAAAGATTATTAGACCACTTTCGCAGGTCACGCGATTGCACTGAGCATGTACAACAAGCCGTTAAACCTCTAGGTTTCCCATAGAGGACGAGTTTTGTCTCTTGAGGGTTTTCAGTGGATTACACCCAGAAAATCCATAAAGAAAGAGAAATAAAGAGTTAGTATTTTCGAAAAGCATTTTGAAAGAGAAAAATATTTGAAATATAATTGTAAAATTTAAGTAATCTATAAGTTATAAGAAAACTGAATTTTTCATTCTCAAACTTAGTCTCTATTCAAAAATTTGTTATCAATCAAAGTAAGGAGTCAAATTGTACTTCTCATCTAGTCTAATACTTTACCGTAAGTCATATGCACCTTGTGACCGTGAAAATTTTGACTAAGGGTTCTTTAACTCTAACTCTTATGCCTTATATATATATATATATATATATATATATATATATATATATATATATATATATATATATATGATGGTATCATTCCTTAGTTCTATTAGGCTTTCTAATCTGCTCATGTAACGAGCCTTTAATCGATGACTCCCAAACCAAACGGTCTTAGGGCACCGGGTGAGAAAACACCCCAAGGACTTAAGGACTCGAGCAAATAAGGTCACAAAACTAAGGATTTTATTATATGAATCACTTTTAGGCGTGAATACTTATGCTTTATTAGGCACAAATACCCAGCTTAATCAGAGAATTTTTTTATATATATTTTTTCTCAAACTTATCTAATCATCTTTCGCATAAATACTAAGGCTTGCTTAGGCCAAAGCACCTAGCTAATCAATAATTAGATTTGTTTATCTTTTATTTTTTTCTTTTTTTCTTTTTATTTTGTTTTAATTTTTTTTAAGGCATAAGAATCTTTGTTTTTAAACCCTAAGTGTGTAAGTGTATGAAGGGTGCATATTTCATCAAGGTAAAGATCAAGACTAAATTACTTTCACAAACTTTCTTCCTATCCATAGAAATTAAACAAATAACCTATTTTTGACCAAGTCTAAGAAATCCTAATTATGATTTTTCTATTCCTTAAAATTGACTTACTTTCTTACAAAAAATATGTCAAAATATTGTTTCTATGTTCAAAAGTTTTTAAAAGTAAAGAAAATGTTAATAATATTTTTTTTAATAAAAAGAAAAACCTAAGTTATGTTAGAACCCTCCCCCACACCTATCTCATGCATTGTCCTCAATGTATGAATTAATGCATAGTTGCATGAAAAAGAAGACAGGGAAGGAAAATACTACCTTAGGGTGGTGGTTCCGGTGGTGGTCTGATTGGTCCACGAAATGCGGCCCAATCGACTTTGCATGGAGTTCGGAGGAACCCACCAGAAATCTCTCTAATATAACCCACTAAAATGATGCATACATGAAGGATTTTTATTAAAAATTTGACCCCATATAATTTCCAAATTCTATAATTAATTTCGGAGTCAATTTTGTCAACCACCTTGTCCCAAAATGGAGTTTGAAAAGATGGAATGATTGACTTGGACTTTAGAAGTATGAGAAATAATACCGACTCAGAAAAATGACTTAAGTCAAGTAAAGGTTCAGGAGTCGATATTGGTTCAGGAAGTAGGTCCAAATCAAGAAGTTGAAACTCAAGTCCACATTCATTTCCTCACAATGGAATGTGACTTAATATTGATGATTCAAGTTCAAGAATGACAGGTGTGGGAATCAAAATGGAGTCTAAAATATTACTCAAATTGGGTAACAAAACAGGAGTCAATATTGATTCGGAAATTTGAACTGGATCACAAATTTGAGAATCTAGGTCACATTTCTCATTGAGTTCAATTTCATAAAAATGAGAACTTGCCAATTTGTCAATGAGACTTTCAAAAGTATGAAATTGGTCAAGTTCAATAAAATGATCATCAAATATGGGCGATTCAATTTCATTATGAATTGGCACAGGATCCAATGTTGACTCGAAAAAAAGATTGAAATCAGGTGAAGACATCGGAGTCATAATTGAATCAGGAAGTAGAATTGAATCACTAAGTTGAGGTTCATGATCATATTCATTCTCAAGTTCAATTTTAGGAAAGGGATAACTTGCCAAACTGTCAATGTCATTTTCAAAATTTGGAGTTTGGGCAAGTTCAAATGATTGTTCTGAAATGGAACCTTGTTTTCCAAAACAACATGACTCTTCGGCTCTAACAAATGGTTAGCGACATCAGAACTGGCCAAACGGTGAGAACGTAGAGTTTGGACCATCATATCTATGTCATGATTACGAGCGTTTTGAGCCTGAGTCATGGCTTCAAGCATCTTTTCATAGTTGATTAGTTCATCGTTTTGTTGAAAAGATGAAGTGTTGTTTTAGAATTGGTGGTGAAATTGTGAGTCCATCAGATTTTGTGATTTTTGTTTGGACTCACGCATACTCATTTTCAAAATTGATGATTTTCTATTTTGGACTGGTGAAACTGAGTATGAATCTTGAAAATATTGTGGACAAGGTGGATAAGGAGGACAAGTTGGTTGAAAATTAGACTCGGGAGAGGTGAATCCCCACTGACTCTGTGAAGAGTTGAAATTATTCTGGATATTATGGTTATAAGATTGGGGGCATGGGTTATATTGATTCGGATAAGACCAATCCGGCACACTAGGTTGGTTAAAGTTATGATATGCCGGGTTGGTAATATCCGAAAAAGAGGTCGGTGTGTAATATGGATTACTATTAAAATTGAAAAAATTGTTATTATAAGCCATATCACACAATAAAATACAAACAAAGAAGAAAAAAAACAAACAAATAAGCACACAAATAAAAAGAAAAAAATTCTAAACTAAGTTAGGGTAGACCTATGACCTAGACGACTCCTAACTGGTTAGACTGTCCACGGGAGGTATAATGCAGACTTTGACCACAAGCTAATCAGCCAGGTCAGGGCAAGATTGGTGGGAGGTTATCCGTCAAAGACGTTCCTTAATTAAGTAACCACAAACCTTCAGGCTTTCGGCCCTTAATCCCCTTCCTAGACACTGATTTGGCAGGAGTCAAATTCCAACACCTTTCCCCCTTAGGATAATCTCCTAATTGAGTCCGAGATGTCCCTAGGGCCAACGTCTACTCATTTTTAGTTAGGATTGGGTTAGTGACTGAGGAGATTGTTTGTGGGCTAAGGGAGGGTAATGACTTCCCCACCTTATTTTGTTTATAGGACAAGCCCTTAGATCAATTTAGTGCAGTGTACAAGAAAAGCAACACTTAAGCAATGTAAACAATCCAAAAGTGTTCTTATATTAGATGCTATGCACACGTACCTTTGCTCCAGCACTCTTCAATAGTAAATAGAAAATGTAATGAAATAGACACGTGCCTAAATGCAAAGTCTAAATCATTTTAGCATTTACAATCATCATTTTACTGTTAAGGTTAGAAAGTAAATACAGCGAATCAAATAAGGAAATAAATGCTACAAATATTTAACTATGCAATTAGCCAACCTGCAAAAAATACAGGTTAGTAGTTCACTCAGTTTGCCACAAGACTAGCAAATCTAAGGGCTTCTTGGCTCTGCTTTCTTGGGCAGAGTCCAAGGCCACTTATATGTCCACTGCAGCAAGAATTCCTTGTTGTTAAATCTGTACAAAAAATAAAGAAGAAAGTTAACCAAAAATGTAAACTTTTAAAGAGAGTAACTTACCGTCCCTCCCCGGCAACGGCACCAAAATTTGATTGAGGTTAAACTGCACACAAATACAGAATTTTAGAAATTTAAAATAGAGATGTGCAAGGTGCTCAATTCTACCGCTATAGCAAGTGGCTATGCGGGTCGTGATCCACAAGGAGGGACTAGCGATGGAAGCTTTTTTAGTAAGTCTTCTTTTAAGATACAAAGTATGGTTAAAGTTCTTCTTTAGTTCTTTAAAAGAAAAAGAGAAAAATTAGGTTAAAGTGAAGTTAGAAAGAAAGTGGTAGATTGAGAAGGTGGAAAAATGAAAAATGGATTATATACAAAGAAATTGAAAAGGGTGATAAAAATGGTTGGAGATTGTGATATTGAAACTAAAGAATAAAAGAAAAGAAAGACAACCTAAAAATTACTTACCTCTTCAGTGCTCATATACCTTGGATCCGTTGCGACGACTTACCTTGTCTTTGAAGGCAATCAAGCATGACGTATAGGATCTTCCCCATTCTCGATCTACACTACGAATAAAAGGGCAAACTATACTAGCAAGAGAAGGGTTGTTCATCACCATAGGCCATCAAGGGCACTTGCAACGGCTAAGCTGTCTCGAGGCTATCGGATTCTCTTGGATTGCAACACATCAGAAGAGAGTAAAAGAAAACAAGAGTAAAGAAAGAAAAAGAAATTTTGATTCGATTCAAATAACAATGAAAGAAGAGATCACTTACACTGGTGTCACCTGCAGTATAGGCTTGCTCTCATTCCTCCATGAAAGTCGTCTCTCCTCTCAGTTACATAAAGAAAAGTAAAAATTACATAAAAAGAAAACTAAAAACCTAAGTTACAAACTACAAATTATCCTAAGTTCTATTCTCTGCTTGGTCGTCCTTCCTCCTCCTTGCCTTTGAGATTGCAGGTATTTATAGAAAAAATACAGAGGTTAGAGGAGTATGAAGATAGGGAAAGCTGGCTATTTCTGAATTTGAATCCTCCCCTTATCTCCAAACTTGATTTGATGTGGATATTCAGTTCTAATCTGCAGTTTGTTGGCGTCTTGGTGATCTTTAGCTAACCAAAATAGATTTATAAAAATCTGAATTTTACTGGTTTCCATTTGGTGTTATCTTTCTGATTTGCTTTGATCTTCAGCTGAACATTTGCCCCAATCCTTGATTTGTTCTAACTAGATCTGGATCATCCTCAGCTAACCAAATAGATCCAGTTAAATCTGATTTTAACTGGTATTTATTTGGTTTAATCCTCTTTCTCTTCATTATTACCTTCTACAAAATGGACATTTAAGACAAAGAAATTAGCAGATTTATTACACGATAAATGTAGGAGTGTAATGAAAAGAATGAAAAATATGTGTACGATCATAGTCAAGTGAGCATCCAAGCGGAGCTAAGCAGTGTTGGGGACAAGGTCAACGAATAGTGTTTAGTCACTAAGCACCTGGTGGAACTCGGGAATGACTTGGCTTAAGATGCGAGTGTAAAATTCAGCAGGGTTTTGCCTAAGCGTGTTTAGTGGTAAAATGCTGAGCGTTAAACTACCTTTCCAAGCATAGCTAGAAAGTCCAGAGGACTTTAATAAACTTCGGAGAGGTTAAGCCCAGAGGCTGGGCCCGAAGGTAAGAGTACCTTCACAAGATGTTAGTACACAACACAAATATAATATTGTCTACATTATTACAATAACCGACACATCGGTACAAATAGATGTCCCCAGAATACATATACAAAATCTCAAAAATACAATAAAATACTTATTGAAGTGAGGTATTCTGGAAAACAAGGATACTCACCTAAGTCAACGGAAAACACCGTGAAATCCCTGGAGTCCGGAAGTCCCAGTAACCAACGTGCGTGCGCGTTCAAATATATTAAAATACTATATTTTATAGTGAAGGAGGAGAAGGATCCAGAAGGAAAAAGAATGAAAACACGGGGGTCGCAAACGTGGGAGTCGCGTTACGCAGATGTCAAAAACGCGAGGGTCGAGATCGTTTAGCCATAACATGAGAAGAACGCGGACGCGGGCATGAGCTCCGCGTCGTGTTGACATATGAACGCGAGGGTCACATTAAGGAAAAGTCTAGACGCGGGGGTGAGCTTCGCCTCCAACAATATATGCTAGAGAGAGGGAGAGAGTGCATGAGAGATTGAGAAAGAGAGAGAGGGAGAGGTGTTAGACAGAGAGAGGGTAGGCTGAGAGTGAGAGACAGTGAGAGAGTAAGAGTGAGAGTAGGAAAATGAGACTGAAAAAGGGATTGAGGGGGGAGAGAGAGAGAGTGAGATAGAGAAAGAGAGAAGATAGAGGAACCAAGGGAGAGAATGCGGGATCGTAAACGCGGGAGTCGCGTTATGTGAACATCAAGAACGCGAAGATCGTGTTACGCGAAGGTCGAGCCTCGCATCACAAAACTAAAACGCGAGTATTGCATTGAGGAATTTCTTGGACGCGGGGGTAAGTTCCGCCTCCAAAGACTACCCGAGGAGTGAAAAGGAAAGACAGATAGAAAAAGAATCAGATTCAGAATCAGGGACAAAAAAGAGAGAGATAGGGGGAGAACTTAGAGGGGGGGAGAGAGAGAAAATGGAATGAAGGGGGAGAGAGAGAAAGGCAGGCCATGGCTTGCCCTGGCCGTGGCCTAGCCTCTGGCCAGGGAAAAAGGAATAGGAGAAAGGAAGAAAGAAAGAAAGGAAGAAAAAGGAAGGAGAAGAGAAGGGAAGAGAAAGAAAGGAGAGGGGATGACTGGTGGCCTGGGGTCCGGCCAGGCAGCGGTGCCAGTGGCCGAAGGCGGCCGGCAGCCTGGGGGCCAGCTGCCATGGGCGGCAACCCATACCTAAGCCCAAAGAGGGGGTGCAACTCTAGTTAAAATTGGGTTTTTTATAGTTGTTGAAACGGGGTTTCAGAGAGCGAAGCTGTAGCTCAATGGAAAGAGAACTCTGAGGAGAGGAAGATGGCATGGTTGCTTGTGGCCGAGGTGGTGTAGGTGGTGGTGGAGATGGTATAGAAGGAGGTGGGTTTTGGGTTGTTTTTGTGAGGATGAAGGAGGTGGTGGTGAAGGTGTATGGAGATGGTGTTTGGTGGAAAGGGAGAGAAGAAAGAGATATGGTGTTGGGTTGATGGTGGCCAAGGGACGTCGGCCAAGGGGCACAGTGGCTGTGCTGCTATTGGAAGAAAGAAGAAGAAGAAGAAAAGAAAAGAGAGAGAGAGAGAGAGAGAGAGAGAGAGAGAGAGAGAGAAGGGATGTATATATACATACATATATATAGTGAGTGGGGAGTGACTTAAATGAGACCTACATCCTACTAAAATAAGACTCGCGTCTCATTCACATGCCCGTGTCTCCCAAGGCCAGACCTGCGTCTAGCCAAATTGAGCCTGACATGGAGATCAAATCTGCGTTGATAGAAAACGCATAGTTGTGTTTGGAAGAGAGAGAAAAGTTGATGATTATTGATTTGAGTTGATTAGAGGGGAATTAGATGAGGGAAAGAGAGAGGATAACTTTGTTTCTCATAAATCAGACCCGCATTTGGCTGAGTTGAGCTCAGACGCAGGATTGAGGTCCGCATTTGGGTACGAGCTATATACTCATCATAAATGAGGAGAGAGAAAAGTGGTTGGGATATTTTTGAGTGGCTGAGAAATTTTGAGAAAAATTTTAAGGGAAAAGAAAGGAAAAGAAAAAAGGGGGAATTTATAAGTGGATGAGGAAAATAAAAAAAATAGAGAATAAAATGGAAAATAACTGGGTAAAATTTCAGAATCTGAGAAAACACCAAAAAATTCGGAAAAGTCCAGAAAATGAAGTAACCCAGAATGATCTCCAAAAATTCTCAAAAATAATAAATATTATATTAAGACACATGGTGAAATCAGATTTTAGAAATTCAATCCCATTTTTAAAGTAAAAATTCTTAAATCTACCAGCAGTACTGGTCGACACCAAATCCGGTAGAATTTTGATAAATTTAGAAAAATCTCCAAAAATGTATTTAGATTAAAAATATGATTTTAGAAAATAATATGAAAGCAGTTTCTAGAAATTCGACTTTGGTTGTAAATTAAAAATCCGTGAATCGATCAGCGGCACTGGTCGACACCGGTTTTAAAGATTTGTAATTTAATTCAAAAAAATTCCAAAAAATCATGAAAAATCTAAAATATTGGAAAATACTATTTGAAACTAAAATTGATCAAATTTGAATGTCAAAAAGATCAAATCAATCAATACACTAGGATCAGGTTCCCAGTTCAGACTTGGGTTAATTCTGAAATCAGAAATCCGGACCCAAATACCAAATAATGATATAACTAATCATAAAACAAAATAAAATACAAAGGAAAATCAAAAGAATACGATCAGAGAATTAAAATATGTATCTAAGTATGTATTCTGATAATGAGGTGTTACATTCTATTCAACTTACAAAAATTTCGTCCTTGAAATTTCAATAAGGGGAAGATGAACACAGAATGAATAAGGATGGGAATTATACCAATTAAGACATGAATAACTAAGGAAAAAGTTTACAATCAACTGAACGGTAATCTCGGGACCTGGACTTCTTCTGCCCTTCCTGCCGTATAAACTTCGGACTGTGCCACGCCACTACTGATCTGATATTTGTTAAGAAGAGAATTCTATCTGACGAGGATAATTAAGAATCTGAACGATCTGATTGGACTGCTCGGTCTAAGAGTGAATGATAAGATAAGATGAATATAAAAAGAGTTCCTGAACTCTTCTTAAGACTTTAACGGAATGGCGATTTGAATCTCGTGTCTCGGTCCGACACAATAATAACTGGAATACCACATAACTGAACTGTCTCTCTCATAAAATTAACTGTCAGAAGTTCTGTAGACTGACCCTACTCTGAATAATATGAACTGAGTGATATTGAAACTAACCAAATTTCAGCTGTCTGAATTCTATTAGAATCGACAGAGATCACTTCTTGTGAAATGATGTAACCATGAATATGGTACTTTACCTGTTTAGAATACATACTCACTTTGCTGGTCATGAAATCATCTCGGAGAAAAGTCTGTAACAAGATTATAGATGTTCTGCCTATCTCTGACAGTCTGGAAGTAAACCATAATATCGTAGATAAAGAAAACCCAATAGAGCTGATCATGGATATACAAAATAAAGAACAACTGATAATAACGAGTTCTGAACACTGGGCATCGATTACTTTGAACTGTATAACCTAGAATTTATAAGAACTTCTCTCTCGAAGATAACCCCTCTGTGAATTAAACACTTGGAAAATACTCAAGTCCTGCAATATTGACGAATAGATTGTCAATAAAGATCATGACAAGTTGGTCAATATGCAGCGAGAAAACAAGGCTAGAGCAGTAAATGCTAATGGAACTAGTCACAATCGAAGTTAGGACCAGGTGGGATCATTGCGTAACATAGCTTCAGACGCTAAGCATTAGCATGCGGCGGAGCTAACGCTCTGTAAGGCTCACACTTGGCGAAGCTAATGCGGCGAAGTCGCGCGTAACACAGCACTAAATGCTAAGCGTCAGGGTGCAGCAAAGCCCACGTCTGGTTGAGCTCGTGTGGCTAGTACTCAACTCTTGCTTGGTGAGGTAACGAAATCAGTGGCTCATCAATTCCATAAAGACTGTTGGACATTGTGGCTGAACTCAATGAAGTTGATAGAAGAGATCATAGTCGTTACATGGGCAGATTAGAAAGCCTAATAGAATTAAGGAAAAATACCACCAAAAAATAAAAATAAATAAGCATAAGAGTTAAAGTTAAAGAACCCTTGGTTAAACTTCACGGTCACGAAAGTGCATATGACTTAGGGTAAAGTAATAGACCAGATGAGAAATACAATTTGACTCCTTATTTAATTGATGACATGTTTTTGAATAGAGACTAAGTCTAGGAATGAAAATTTAATTTTCTTATAACTTATAGATTACTTGAACTCTTACAAAATATACTTCAAATATTTTCTCTCTTTTTAAAATGATTTTCGAAAATTCTACCTTTTTTCTCTTTCTTTATGGATTTTGTAGGTGCAATCCACTGAAAACCCTCACGAGACAAAACTCGTCCTCTAGAGGTAACCTAGAGTTAACGCTTGTTGCACATGCTCAGTGCAATCGAGTGATCTACGAAAGTGGTCTAATAATTGATCAGGATTAGTTTTGATCTTTTTGCTCGAGAGCGAGCAAAAGATAAGTGTGGGGGTGTGATCGGTCACATATATTGCATATATATTGTCACATTATCATGTTTATTATATAAAAATCATATAATAAGTCTTATTTTTCATATAAAATGCAGGCCCATTGCTAAAAGAAAGGGAAGAGAAACGAGCCCAAAAAGCCCATCAAATTCTGATTTAGTTCAGAATTAATTCAAAATCGGAAATCAGGGCAGATCATGGCAAATCAAAGAGGTTGAAAATCGATTAAAATGAATCTTCCCAAATAGATTGGTTAAAGCCAAAGATCAA
>JAVJIF010006483.1:0-221021 GCA_038442645.1 Agave tequilana
AACAGATTGAATCAAATCTGTTTAAATCTGGAAAGTAGCCTTGCTGCGAGGTTAGGATCAGCTTCTGCGAAGCTAGAATGGCAGGTCGGTTGATCTTCTTGATCCTTTCCATATCGTTGGAGGATTTCCCATGATCTTCTTACTCGTTTTTAGGAGAGTCAAGAGATTGTGATAATAAACTGCCAAATTTGATCTCTGATTTGATCTTGATTGGATTTGATCCGATTAGATCCGATCTCATCTGGAGATTTGATTGGTTAAAGGTTGACCATAGCAGACCACTAGCGGTGATGCCCGCTTTGAACTCACAGCGGAGCTAGAGACGGTTCTGGCGAAGTCCGAAAGAAAGAACCCTTTGGCGGAGCTGGAAGTCCTCCGTGGCGAAGTTGCGAGTTAGCTTCCTGGCGAGGCTTTGGATGGCTTCGAGGCGAAGTCGGGTGATATTAGCCTCTCAAGCGAGGCTATCCCTTTGGGCTCATACGATGCTAAGTGCTAGCATTTTAGACCTGCTGAGGTCTGTTTAGAAAACAACCGGGTTCACTGTCTGCTTGCTGGATCAGTGGAGTCCAAGTTGCTTCCTTGTCCCTCGGAGATGGGTGTGAAAACTGGTCTTCAGCTCGTCTGTCACTTGCTTTTGTAAATGTCAACAAGTTTAGACATTGTTTGGACCAATAAGAATCTTGTCTTTTTAAGTGTTAACAAAGACCCCTTCAAAGTTTTCGAAAGTCTGCAATGGCTCAGACTTTGAAATACTTTGAACTGCTTTGATCGGTAGTGTGGGGAGTATGAACGTCGCCATAATGGTGAGTTCAGCTTCGCTTTGAATCCTGCTTTGGGATGTAGATTCGCCGAGGAATCATGTAGACTCGCGTCTGGGTAGCTTCGCAGCTAGATAAGTTCGCTCTGGAACATCTGTTGCTTTCCCAATGCCAACTGCCGTGGGTCAATTTTCAAGGAAGATTTTGTCCTTCTCTTGCGCTGACCGGGGGAAGATATTTCCGATTTGCACGTTTTCAAGGAGGATATTCCCTTTCTTCAAGGCGCAATAAGTGCCTTTTATGAGGGAGACGTTTCCCTTCGCACGGTTCCAAGGGAAACCGTCCCTGTTCTCAAGGCGCAGTAAATACTTTAAATGCGCTCGTGTTTCCACGCTTGAGGCGGCAGCGCTCAGGCCATGGGGCCTATAAATAGGACACTTGAGGCTCTGAAGAGAAGTGCTTTGCCTCTCTTCTCTTCTCTTGGTTAGAAAGAGATACTCAGATCTCTGAATTAGTGGGAATGCCACTCTAGTCATTATCCGGCCAAGGACCGGTAAGTCTTGATCGTTCAACAACTTCACCGATTTTAGGGAATTCATCTCCTTGATTCATCTTTAGCAGCTGCTTCAGGGATTAGCTTCCCTGTTCTCTATTTAACCGATCTACAGAGAAGGATTTTGGCATAGCTTACCAGTGAAGCTATCATCTTGACTTGATCAGAAAAAGATCACTGCATGTTAAGTCCGCTGCACAGGCAGAACTTGGGACTTGGTATCTTCAAGGTTGAGCCAGTCTTGCCATATAGGTGAAGCTAAGACTGTGTCCCATAGGATCAGTCTGGCTTAGCCATATAGGCGAGGCTAGGACTTGGCGTTTGCTGAGCCAGCCCATCATCATGTGCAAGCGAGGCTTACCCTCTGCTTTACTGAAACTGGATCGCTTCGACCCAAAAGATTTAGCTAATTCTTTGTAGCCTCTCCTGTGCTTAGTTGCTAATCTGTTCTGATTTGCCTTGCAGTGGGCTATGTTCGCCAATCTTGTGACTTGATGGAAGGAACCATAAAAATTGCCTTATGCTTTCCCAGTTGAAGCTTTACTTTTAAGCAGGAGGAACAATTTGGGGCAGCGGGTGCGTGTCCCAGAGGCTATTGGCAGCCTCTTATACGAGATGATTCGTTCTGAGGTGAGGCTGGTAGCCGCTTATCCGGAGATGATCCGCTTCGGGGTAGTGGGCGTCACCTGTGAGATCACTGGCATCATTGCCAACTTTCACTTGGTGGGCTTTGTCGGGGACGATCCACTTCGGGAGAGCAGGCATCACACATGTCGGACCACTGACATCACTGTCAATTCCCATTATAGGTAGTCTGACGTGTTGGCGGCGAAAGTTTTATTGCCAGGCTTCAACAAAGATGACCTCGCTTTCTAGTGGCAAAATCTGCCATTTTTGTGGAGAATTATGGCCTTGTCTCCGTGACACAACTGGTTACAGCCTTGTGCAGGAGGAAGGCCTTTCGTGTCCAGCCGGTCTGACTTAGAAGCAGATAAAACCGCTTGTATGCCTTTTGCGCAAATGACCCTGTCGAGCCACTGAATGTGTTGTATGAAACACAACTTTGATGTAATATCAATGTACCCTTCCTTTTAAATCAATGAAAGTTCATCTTCTGATCCTCTGATTTTGCTTACTTTCATTGAAAGTTTGGCCATAGCGGGGCTAAACTGTATGCGGAGTTAAGCGCCCTTTTAAGGGGCTAAGATAAGCCTTTCGGCGAAGTCCCTGAAGGATTGTGCGAAGCCCGCATTTTAATCCAGGGCGAAGTTAACCCTTAGGGATCGAAGCAGCGCTTCTCGGGAAGGCGCTTCGGGGTGGCGTTCGAATTAATTCGAAACGGCGGCGTACGCCCTTTTCGAGGCCTCGTTTCAGGCGCTGATTGGCCTATAAAAGCCGATCGGGCTGAACAGGAAAAGATCTCCTTTTTCAGAGAAATTTCTTGACTTTCCCTCTCCCTCTTCCTTCTTCGTTCAGAGAACTTTGAGAACTCTTGCAGCTCTTCAATGGCGTCCAAAAGACGAGCGGGAAAAGAAGTGGCGACTTCTGCAACGGAGGGTCCTCCTCTGGTCATCGAGCGACCAATCGCCGGTAAGAGATTTTCTTCTTAATTAGAGACTACGGTCTCTTTCTTTTAAAGCCGGTATTTGGCTTATCAGGACGATCGAATATGATCTGTCCTCATTAGGGAACTCGTTTCCCTGAATTTCCTACCTTCTTTGTACAGGGAATTAAGAACTGAACAGTTCTTCTTTGGGCTTCCGTATGAAGCCATTACTTGGGCTGTCTTCGTCTTGTTTGAGGAACAGGACTCGGGTCTGTCTCTTCAGTCATGGCCACGAAGGATGACTCTTGACCATAACACCCTCTTGATGACGTCAGCCCTTAGGGCTATACCACTTCCTGCTTAAGCGAAGTTGGTATTTAGACGTTTTCTGTAAAATGCAGATTTGTCTGCGAGATCAAGCTTTGTCGAGGTTGTCGCTTTACTGGCCTTGCTCACGGGGCGAGGCTATGCCTTAGTGAATCTTATATCTCCATGTCCGCTTGACTGCTGAACTAATCATAGTTCTTTTCCTTTTTTCTTTCTTTGCAGTGCCCTATACCCCTGGTCCCTTGAATAGTCTGTTTGGGATGACCAGCCGAGCGGATGGCAGCATCAGCCTTCAATTCTATGGCCAGGCTTCTCTCTTTAGTGAGCGGAGTTCCATCGTCCGGGACACGCTTATCCATGGTGGTGACCCGCTCACCATGAGGAGTATTCTAACCACCGCTCCTCTCGAAGACATCGACCGTCGGACTTATAAAAAGCCCGATTTCATGTTCGGAGATGCCGCGTCCGATCCTGATCGCCAATTGCAGGCAGGCGAGGGACAGTGGATCTTCGAGTTGGATGGCGAGAAGTTTATCTTCCGTCTAACAAGCGGCACTTTCCTTTGTCTTCTTTTGAGTGTGTAACTCAGGCTCGGAAGATGGCATGGGACGTGAGCCGAAGTGTCGAATCCGTCCACGTCGGGAGATTGAAATCTCAGTCTCCTGGTTTTTCAAGGGCGGGCCCTCCTCACAACATAATAGGCCTATATCCTGGAAATGTATCGCGGGAGCTTCCGGTAGGAGAGAATCCGGCTGTGGCGCAGACCTTTGGCACCCAATTCTGCGCAGTTGACAGGAATTATCCCGCCACTGACTTCAGGACTCCTGGTTGGGTTCATCTCCCAAAGACATGGTGGGCGGGTTTGACCAACTATATCCTCGCTCACTTCGAGGAGGACTTGGAGAGGTTGAACCTCTATGAGGCCGTAAGGGCGACATGCTACGGCATTGATATGAAGGTGGCGTGCTTCTACGCCATCCTTGAGTTGTATTGCCCAGCTTCGGGGACTTTCTTCACCCCAGTTGGCGAGTTGGGCATGACTTTGCCCGAGATGAGGGAAATCTCTGCCCTGCCTTTCGGGTCTCTCCCGTATGAAGAGTACTTTCCATGCGAGACGGAGTTGGCTCTGCTGGAGAAGCAGGAGCCTGCTTTATTTGAGACTTATCGGGAGTTAATGTGCCATTTGCACATTTGTTCTAGCATCCATGGTGGCAGCAAGGGTAGCTCGAAGAGCTTGAAGAACTGGGGGAGTTACCTATTCCCAGATATGAAGAATGCTCCTGAGGCGGCTCATTGTGGAGTTGCAGATGGCGACATTTTTGAACGGATAGAGGTATGCCTCCAAAGGGAGATTGTCATGACAGAAGACGATGGTCCCTATAAGAAGGGTGATGTCCTTCGGAGCTTTCACCATCAGGCTCGTCAGCCGATGTCCCGGAAGGCACTGTTGGCCGGTTTCTTAACCGTCTGGTTGAAAAAATGCGTAGTGCCATCCTCCTCGGGTGACATCGTCCACCCGAATGTTTTGCTGCCTGCCGTTCGCTTGGTCCATGGCCACCGTCTGGGTCTCCTTCCGGCCATGGTGTGCTGTATTCAAAGAGGCCTTCGCGCATTAACGGAGGCTTTCTGCAGGCCACCGGCGACGAGGCGTGGGAAGAGTGTCATCCTGCCTTGTGATGGACCCAATCCTAGGGTGGGTCTGCCATACACTTACTTAATGGCGTGGTTTGCCTTGCACTGCCCTACTTTGATTGAAGCTGGAGAGGACCCTCCGCAAGGTGTTCGAATGGCTCTTCTCCGCCGATTCGAAGGGATGTTCCTGGCTGAAGACCTACGTGGCCAAGGCCCGCAAGTTAGTGCATCGTCATGACGCTTACAACCTATTCCGCTGTTTTCCTCTCATTCGGGGCGCAGGATACGACGAGGAATTCGAGATGCGGAGTCAGGACGGTCTCCCATGAGTCGGGGGGTTTTTGAGTGGCTGGTCAGCATCCGGCCCTCACATTTATTGTATAGAAGCGGGGATGTCTGCTATTTAGAACCTTACATCCCAAGCCGGTTTGCTCGACAATTTGGGTACGACCAGCTGTATGTGGGCAACCCAATCTCGATTTAGCCTTCATGGGGAGTCTCATCGATGGGGCCCGTGCCTGGCGATTCTTTACTGCGGGCGGCACTGGGGCGTGGCTGCGCACGCCATTGAAGGATCCCAACCTTCTGACGACCCTGTGCTTTTGCCAGTGGTATGCGGCTTCAACTCCACACCTCCTGGGTTCAATGCCAACCGTTCGGGTGTGAAGTTAATCTCTCATCGACTGAAGCGGAAGGCTTCTGAGAGAAAGGAAGGCAAACGGGTTCGTGTCCCTGGCTTGGAGGAGTTCATCGTTGTAGATGATAGCGAGGCTTCTGATGCAGGGAGTCCTCGCTTTGAGGCGGGGACGGGAGCTGATACTCATGCGGATGGCTCTGGTGTGGTGGGGACATCTTCCCTACGACGTGCGGGAGAAGTGGAAGAAGAGGATTCTGACGTCCACTTCAAGAGGAAGCGTGGGAGTGAATCCCGCAGGAGGTCGTTGGCGAAGAAGCCCCGTCGCCAGGCTCCTACAATTGTGACGGAGGACCGTCCCTCTGCAGTGATTCCTCTTGCTGCCCCATTAGCGGCTGAACCGTCGGTCGCTGAACCGACTAGCGGTGAATTGCTCTGGGTCTGGGTAAGATTAACCCCATCCATATAATACGCCTTTGGTGTATCCCAAATAACTCATTATTTGCTTCTTGTTGCAGGAGCTGAGGCGGTTGGGGAGCAAGGGGAACATTATGATCCCCTATTCGCTTATGGGGCTGCTGTTGGTTCCTTTACTCACGCAGAGGAGTCCGGAGATGATGCAGCCGACATTGGCCCTCGGGCGCTGGGACTTCTAAAGGAAGTCCTGAGGCATCGAGCTTTTTGGGTGGTCCACAGGATACTCGTCAAGCGAAAGCGAGCCGGCTGTTCGTGCTGATTCTGGCAAAAATTTTCGATGGAGCCCCTGGAGACTGATGCGGCTGACGAGATGTTCGAGGCAAACATCATCCTTTGGTATTGTCCTAACCTCTTGGCTTCTTTTGTATGTAGTGTCCCGACTAACCGTAGTCTTATACAGGTGTTCGACCTCAAGGTGCATCAGCTTTAAGAGAGCCGGAAGATCCCCCCGAAGGGCCAAGGGGTGACACGAGCGCTTCGACCGTGGCGGATGCTGCTATGTTGGACGCGCTGTATGGCGATCTGCCTTCTTATCGGCCCAAATCAGCTGAAAGGCCAGAAGTTGCGGAGGCGGCAGTCCCGGAGGTGTCCTCACTCCCAGCTGTATCAACGAGTGGGGTGCCGACGATTTTGCCAAGTACGGAGTTGAGGGTGATCACAAGCCCTACTTCTCCAACCCTGATGGTCGAGCCTGCTGCTCAGGAGGTGGGTGGTTGCTAGTCTTCCGCGGTGGCTGGCGTTCTGGTCTCGATGAGGACTCCGCTGAGATCGCCCTCGGCTTGTCCGGCTGCTGTCAGTGCCCCCGCTGCTTCTTCTGCGACGGCGTCGACCAGGCTGGTGGACTATTCCGAGGTTGCCTCTTTACCGGAAGTGGCTGAGGTCGAGAACGATTACATCGGTGACCTGGTCGATAACTTTTATAAAGGCTTAGGGCGAACTATCGACCTGGTTCTGAAGGGCTCGACTATGCCATTCTCAAGGTTAAAGGGGTCCTCTCTCGTGATATTGAGAGTATTCGGGACTTTGAGGGGTATCACCAGGCCACTGCTTTGGAGCTCCTGGTGGATGAATTTGAGAAGGATGCGGAGGAATGG
The DNA here is from genome assembly GCA_038442645.1 of Agave tequilana. Classification (NCBI taxonomy): domain Eukaryota; kingdom Viridiplantae; phylum Streptophyta; class Magnoliopsida; order Asparagales; family Asparagaceae; genus Agave; species Agave tequilana. The sequence continues at coordinate 7,022 of JAVJIF010006483.1, forward strand.
CGCCGCCTCCACCATTCGGACGCGGAGTCTTTAGTTGATGACCGGCTCGCGCTTCTCATTGCTCAAAAGCACGAGACCCGGCTTGCCGCTCAAGAGGCTGCTAAGGCTATTTCTTCTGACTTGGAATCCTTGGAGACAAGGCAAGCGGAGGTTGGAAGTGCAATTGACGCCTCCACTAGTGCTCTTCTCGGCGCTGAGGATAAGATTGCGAAGGCTGAGGAGATGATCAGGAAAGCAAATCTCCGTTATCCAAGGCCATACCGGTGCGTCTTGAGGAAACTGCGCGGCTTGAACAACTCAAAGCTCAGAGTGAAGAGCTTGCGCGGCAGGAGTTGTCACAGAAGGCAACTTTGGCGGAGGCCGAAGCTCGTCTGGCTCAGGCGGAAGATTTCGATGAGGCTGAGCTGAGGTCACAAGCGCTTGCCCAGGCTGCTGATGACAGGAAGACGAGGCTAAACACCCTCGGAGAGTGGCTAGATCGTACAGTGCGCGCTTGTAGCTCCATGTACTTTACCCTCTTGAAATGAATGAAAATTCTTTCTTCTTCTGTCGAATCTTCAATCTTGTTCTTCTTTTTGAATTGCGATTCCGAATTGTAGTGCAATTTCTTGAGTACATCGTTCTTGTTGGGTTGGATAATGAGACTTGGCTATCTGTCAGTTCAGAGGTCGCGATGACATAACTGGTTGAGACGTCACACAAGCTTCAAAAATTGGTGATACTCGTCTTTTGTAAATGTCAACGAGTATCGAGACCTGTCTTTTGTAAATGTCAACAGGGCTCGGAATTGAGACTTAGCTGTCTGCTGGTTCAGAGGTCGCAATGACATAACCGGATGAGACGCACCAAGCTTCAAAAATTAGTGATACTCGTCTTTTGTAAATGTCAACGAGTATCGAGACCTGTCTTTTGTAGATGTCAACAGGGCTCGGAATTGAGACTTAGCTGTCTGCTGGTTCAGAGGTCGCAATGACATAACGGATGAGACGCCACCAAGCTTCAAAAATGGTGATACTCGTCTTTTGTAAATGTCAACGAGTATCGAGACCTGTCTTTTGTAGATGTCAACAGGGCTCGGAATTGAGACTTAGCTGTCTGCTGGTTCAGAGGTCGCAATGACATAACGGATGAGACGCCACCAAGCTTCAAAATTGGTGATACTCGTCTTTTGTAAATGTCAACGAGTATGAGACCTATCTTTTGTAGATGTCAACAGGGCTCGGAATTGAGACTCGGCTGTCTGCTGGTTCAGAGGTCGCAATGACATAACCGATTGAGACGCCACCAAGCTTCAAAAATTGGTGATACTCGTCTTTTGTAAATGTCAACGAGTATCGAGACCTGTCTTTTGTAAATGTCAACAGGGCTCGGAATTGAGACTTAGCTGTCTGCTGGTTCAGAGGTCGCAATGACATAACCGGATGAGACGCCACCAAGCTTCAAAAATTGGTGATACTCGTCTTTGTAAATGTCAACGAGTATCGAGACCTGTCTTTTGTAGATGTCAACAGGGCTCGGAATTGAGACTCGGCTGTCTGCTGGTTCAGAGGTCGCAATGACATAACCGTATGGGACGCCACCAAGCTTCAAAAATGGTGATACTGTCTTTTGTAAATGTCAACAAAGTATCGAGACCTGTTCTTTGTAAATGTCAACAGGGCTCGGAATTGAGACTCGGCTGTCTGCTGGTTCAGAGGTCGCAATGACATAACCGGATGAGACGCCACCAAGCTCAAGGTTGGTGATACTTATCTTTTGTAAATGTCAATAAGTATCGAGTTTGTAGTGGAATTTGGGAGAAGTCTCGTTTTCACGGGGGAGAAACGAGGGAATCACTGTCATAGGTTTAATGTTAACGTAACAGCGAAATGTATTTGTGGTCTTACCATTCTATGGATGAGAATTGGTAAGTGACTTTGGAGGTCCGCTCTACAGGGAGAACGAGGGAATGCTCTGTCATAGGTTTATGTTAACGTAACAGCGAAATGTATAGGTGGTCTTACCATTCTATGGATGAGAATTGTAAGTGACTTTGGAGGTCTCGCTCTCACAGGGAGAAACGAGAGAATTGCTGTTATAGGTTTAATGTTAACGTAACAGCGAAATGTATATGTGGTCTTACCATTCTATGGATGAGAATTGGTAAGTGACTTTGGAGGTCTCGCTCTCACAGGGAGAAACGAGGGAATTACTGTCATAGGTTTAATGTTAACGTAACAGCGAAAATATATGTGGTCTTACCATTCTATGGATGAGAATTGGTAAGTGACTTTGGAGGGGGAATCAAATGGGAACTGGTCCCTTAGGATTTTTAGCAAATCCCCAGCTATCAACGGGTTTGATATGCCTTACCAACTACCGTTTGAATTGAGCTAGCCATGCTTTTCCCCTCAGCATGATGAGTTGTCGAGGACTTATGTTGGCTTACAGGCCAACATTTTCCTCTATCCTTAATCGTTAAAGGATATTGGATTATCGGGTTAATGTCTGCATAACCCTGATTCCCCTCTAGGATAACCGGTGCACGGCCAGGTTCCTGTTGGTTTATGGCATTATGATCTCACTTGGAGGAAGAGAAAGGCTCTGTTTGTGTGTACTTTGCACACGAAGGTCTTGATCAGAGGTGTAGTGTTAACTTGATCATGAGAAGGATCCTTGATTAAGGATAATACTTCTTTAAGAACTTGCCATTGATCGGCATCATGAGTAGGTCGCCCTCTGCAGTCGTGAGGCGGTATGCTCCGTTTGAATAGACTGTTTCTATCACAAACGGTCCTTCCCATTTAGGCTGAAATTTGCCTTTGGTCTTGTGCGTCATAATCATCGGTCGTCTGATGGCTAAGACCAGGTCTCCTTTCTGGAAGATTCTCTGCTTGACCTTCTTATTGAAGGCTTTTGACATTCGAGCTTGATACAGCTCAATGTGCTGCTGCGCTTGGAGCCGCTTCTCGTCTAGGGCTTCGAGCTCTTGAAGACGTAGGCGGTCATTGTCCTCTGATGTAGTTTTAGTAATCAGAGCTACTCGCAACGATGGCATCTGGATTTCCAATGGGAGGACTGCTTCGCACCCATATACCAGGGAAAAAGGCGTATTGCCTGTTGGTGTCCGAACCGTGGTTCGGTAGGCCCAAAGACATTCACCAAGCTTTTCGTCCCAATCTCGCTTGTTCGAGGAGACGAATTTCTTGAGTAGCTTGATGATCGTTTATTGAATGCTTCTGCCAAGCCGTTAGCGGCGGGATTATAGGCAGTTGAAGCCACATTCTGAATTCGGTATTTATCGCAGAATCGATAAAATACCTGACTTATGAATTGGGGACCATTGTCGTGGATGATCCGCCTAGGTACACAAAATCGATGGATGACATGGTGCTTGATGAAATTAACCACATTAGAGGTTTGACTTCAACCAGTGGTATAGCCTCTGCCCACTTTGAGAAGTAATCGGTTATTGCCAGGATGAACCGGTGACCTCTTGTCGAAGAGGGGCTGATTGGCCCTACGACGTCGATTCCCCATGCTTCAAATGGCCATGAAGCAACAGTTGGGTGGAGCAGCTCCGAAGGCTGGTGTATGAAGTCCGCATGAATTTGGCATGCTTTACACCTTCGTGCGTATTGGATGGCATCGGCCATCATAGTTGGCCAATAGTATCCAAGTCTGTGCAACCTGTCTTTGAGCTTCGGACCTGGCTGATGAGCTCCGCAAATGCCATCATGCGCTTCTTGGAGCGCTTCCTGTGCCTCTGAGTTGGAAAGGCAACGGAGGAGAACACCGTCATACGAGTGACGGTAAAGCGTCTTCAAAGTCAGATCGTAATAGAACCGGAGAGACCTTCGTCTGATGGACGCCGCTTCCTTGGGATCGTCTGGAAGCAGACCGTGCAAAGCATAGTCGATGAGAGGAAAGCGCCAGTCTCTTGGTTCGAGATCCGTGGAGACATTATAGACTTCTCGAGTTCTTAGTATGTGCTTGGAGCATACAAGATATCGAGTTGCGACTGTGAGGTGATACTCGGTGTCGGCTGGCAAGGCTAGTGTTGTTGCTAATGCAGCAAGAGCGTCCGCCTTGGTATTCTGAGATCGGGACACGTGCCCGATGTAGAAACCTTCAAATAGGTTAGCCAATTCGATGGCTGTATGGTAGTAAGGCGTCAAGTCCTCATGGCGGACTACGTATTCGCCTTTAACCTTATTGATGATCAGTTTTGAATCGCCATAAGCTTCGAGGTAGCGTACCCCCATTCCATGGGCGAGCTGAAGACCAATGAGCAGAGCATTGTATTCTGCTACATTGTTGGAGCACGATTCTTTCAGAGAAAATGCTCTGGGCAAGACATGATTCTGTGGGGAGATAAACACAACCCCCACTCCGGCAATAATCTTGCCTTTAGGGCCCATTCGCGATGCTCCATCAAAGAACATCTGCCATACTTCCTCTTCTGAGGTCGCATTAGACTCAAAGACCTCATCAGGGATATCTTCGAGGAGCTTTGAGTGTTCCAGAACTGGATGAGCAGCCAAGAACTCTGCAAGGGCTGGCCTTTAACCGCCTTCTGAGGCGTGAAGATCATGTCGTATTGAGACAATAAAAGTGCCCACTTAGGCAATCTTGAATTCAGTGATCCTGGCTTCGTCATAAGAAGACGCAATGGGTTTACTCTGGAGATGACATGTATGGTCTGGCCGACCAAATAATGCCGTGTCTTCTGAACAGTGAAGACGAGAGCTAAACACTCTTTCTCAATAGGGTTGTAGCGAGATTCCGCTCCTATGAGAGTTCTGCTCAGATAATAAATGGCCTGCTCGTGGCCATTGTCGTCCTTTTGAGCGAGGAGGGCACCGAGGGAGTAGTCCAGAGCTTTTACATAAAGCAAGAACGGTTTCCCTGATGTAGGGCCACTAAGACTGGAGGTTTTGTGAGGTACCTCTTGATATCTTCATAAGCTTCCTGGAAAGCTTGATCCCATACGAAGGAAGCACCCTTTTTCATGAGTCGGGTGAACGGCTGACAGCGGCCTGAGAGATTTGCGATGAATCTCCTAATATAAGCCAGCCTGCCTTGCAGGCCTCTAAGCTCCTTGAGGTTCCTTGGTGGGTGCATGCTCTGAATAGCTTTGACCTTGTCTGGGTCAAGATGAATCCCTTTTGATGTGACAATAAACCCAAGGAACTTGCCACTTGACACTCCCAAAAGGACTTTGTGGATTCATTTTCAGCTGATGAGCCCGCATTATGTCGAACATCGTTCTCAGGTCGCGAAGATGTTCATTCTTGTTGCGGCTTTTGACGGCAATGTCGTCGACGTAGCATTCCACCGTTTTTCGAAGATGGTCGCGGAAGATTGTACTCATTGCCCGTTGGTAGGTTGCTCCGGCGTTCTTCAATCCGAAGGGCATTACAGTGTAGCAGTATACCCCAATGGTGTTCGGAACGAAGTATGCTTCTCGTCATCGGGATACATCTTAATCTGGTTGTACCCTGAAAAGTCGTCCATGAAAGACATCCTTTCGAACCCGCATGTGTTGTCAATCATGACGTCGGTGATGGGCAGTGGGAATTCGTCTTTAGGACAGGCCGTATTGAGATCACGGTAGTCAATGCAGATCCGTATTTTCCCGTTCTTCTTGAGGACGGGGACGATATTAGCTACCCAATCTGGATGTTGCTCCTCCCGGATGAAGCCACATGCAATGAGCTTGTGAACTTCGGCTTCAATAGCCTCCATGATGTTTGGGCGAAACCGACGTTGTTGCTGCTTGACTGGCTTGACGTCAGGCTTGATGTTTAGACGGTGCATAGCGACCTGTGGATCAAGTCCGGGCATATCTTCGTAGCTCCACGCGAAGACGTCTATATACTCCTTTACGAGTATTATCAATTCTTCCCTTTCTGTAAGTGATAGGCTTTCACTTATAAAGATGGGCTTGGGGTTATCTTGACTTCCCAGATTAACCTGCATCACCTTGTCTTCAGTAGGTGGTTCGCGCAGCTCGAACCGCTTTTCCCATTGGATGTTTAATTGCTGGGCCCACGGTTCTTCATCGGTAGCCTCCTCAGGTTCCAACTGACTGCTCGACGTCATATTAACAGTGAGGTCTTTGAACATTCCTCCTATACTGATATCGGAGTCCCACTCGGAGGATGAAGCCGAATGTGATGGAACTGGCCCGTCGTCTTTGACTTGAACTGTTACTGATGATGTGGGCGTGACGTAACTTAGCCCCCTGCGTGTACTATCATAGTAGTTTGCAGGCTTCCCTTTAGGCACAAGGTTCCGCATCAAACCGCGTCTTCCTTTTCCGAAATTCAGGCCTGGTCCATGCTTCAAGTCGTACCCCATTTTCTTCATAATGTGGCGCACTGGCCGCGCATAATGGAAGAACTATGGGGCGTCTGAGTCTGAGCTCGAATCTGCAGTTGTGGGTCCCCGTGGCTGGGTTCTACCGAAGATTATCGGCAACTGACCTTGTTTGGACGGAGGGATCACCAGTGTGGCCCCCTCTATAGCGTCCACAGATGTGCTGGCCACACTTGGCTCATGTACGGGCACATGCAGAGAGCCATCCGTAATGGATTTAATCGACCCAAACTCGCAGGATAATCAAAGGAAATATTATCATTAATTACCCATTCACCTTCATCCTCTGAAGGAGTATTACATAGGGGATTATTGAGACATGCTATAATTGGTTGATCAATCAGAATGGCTGGCGTGCCTGTTTCGGATTCTGAATCCGCCTCGTTGCCACTTTCATCATCGTCCGGCAACGATTCTTTAAGTGCTCCACCGGCCTCTTGATATAGGAGAGCGTTAGTGAAGTAGTTTTCTACCCCTTTGAATGGTTGCCTCTCAGCAAAGACAGTTCGTACTGTCATGTCATCTTCAACATATTTGAAGCATTGGTGCAGAGTAGAGGGAACAATCCAGTTAGCATGGATCCATGGCCGCCCCAGCAGCAGATTATATGATGTGTCAGCATCGATGACATAGCATGTCACTTCTGACTTCAGGCTCCCGATTCTGCAACGGAGTCGAATTTTCCCTAGTGGATGACTGCTTCCGGCGTTAAAACTGTATATTGTAGTAGTGGTTGCGGACAACCTGTACAATGGTATGCCGAGGAAGTAGAGAAGCCTTTTGGGGATGATGCTGAGTGCAGATCTCGGATCGACTTGTATTCTCTCGATGCACGTTGAACCGATATATCCGGTGTAGTACGGAGGTCGATCGTGCTTGTTATCTTTGAGAAGCATATCTTCCGCCGTGAATGTAATAGCGGGCACCTTTGATTGTGCATGATGACATTCTGGGCAAGGAGACTGAACGTCGTCGTTAGGGATTTCAGGCACGCATGTCAGAAAGGATTCTGAATTGGCTAGCGCATCCCTGAGTGCTTCTCTTGTTTCTTTCGAGAGGCGAAGGAGCTCGTGTATAGTGATACGAGCTGGGATATTGGCCAGCTGAGCCAATATGTCAAAGCGAAAGGGCGTATCAAACCCTTGGCCTGGTGGTTTCTTCAACACGTGGTCGAATCGTACCTCCTTAGGTTTCTCTTTTCCCTTGGTTGGGATTGGAGTGGATGCTTGTATTTGTACTGACGTCGTTTGCTGTTGTGTCTCATCAGTAGGCTTTTCATACTGCCTCAAATATGATTTTCCGGATCGAGTGCCCGTCTGTTGGGGCGCATCGGCTTGCGCCGTGCAAGCAAGTTTTTCTCCTTCGGAATCACTAAGGGAAGCCGATGTAAGATTGCCGTCGTCTGGCAGGATAGAGATGACATTGCAAGACTTGCCCTTTGAGTTGGGCTGCTTTGGATCCCGCTGTACGTCTTGGACGAGGTCTGGATGTATCCACATGACTTCTCCTGTCTCCAATGTTAAGGGAACAAGACCCTTATTGTTTTGAGCTGTAGCTGGAAGATGCTTGACTTCCAACCGTGGCGCAGGGACGGAATAAGTCCCGTCAGGAACTGTGTCCTTCGGAGCTTTGTCGAACTCAAGAGTCACCATATTGGCAGTGACTTTCTTCTGCTCTGTCTTCAATGTCAGAACCCCGGCATCGACCAGGGCTTGTATTCTGTCCTGAGGACATAACACTTGTCAGTAGGATGGTGAATCATCCTATGGTAGAGGCAGTATTTAGGGTCATTTGTGCGCCCTATCTCATTGGGACGCCGAGCATCTGGCAGCTTAATTTTGTTCCCTTTGTGGAGCAGATGGAATATCGTGACCACCTGATCGTCTTTGAAGGAGTACTGCTTTGGAGGGAACTTGGGTTCCTGATTGTTGAAGCCGCTCTTCTTGGCTTTTGATTGCATATCTCCGGATAACTCCACAGACATAGTCTCTTTTCCTTTAGCTTGAGAAGATTGCGGTAGGTCGCTACGCCCTTTGTTGTTCGTCCCCCATTTGCCTCTAGGGGCGGATGGTTCGAACTTTTAGCTGACTTCTCGGCTATCTCAGCTTGTTCGACCAATTCTTTCCAAGTGTGGGCTTTAACAGCCCCCATGCGAACTTCCACTTGGTCTAGGAAGTTGTGTCTGCATGTCTGTAAGAGCATAGGTAATGGCATCCCTGCTGGGCACATCAAGGATAAGTTTCTGAACCGTTCAATGTAGTCACGGACAGATTCGCCCTTCCTCTGCACAGTGGAGAGGAGCTTGTCTATGGTTACTTCGGTATCATCCTCATAGAAACGAGAGAGGAACCAAGTTTCCAGGTCGATCCAGGAGTTGCTAGAGCCCGGAGGGAGACTTCGGAACTAGTCAAATGCCACCCCTTTAAGGTGCCAATGAATAGCCTAGCCATGATGGCATCATTGCTTATAATATTACCAGTCTGAGACCGGAAATAGTAGATGTGCTGATTTGGCGAGCTCTTTCCATCATAGGTATGCAGCGTTGGCGGTTTGAACTTCGGTGGATATGGCACCGAATCCCACTCCAGCGGATAAGGACGGACTGCCCCTACCTTCTTTAATTCATCCCTCTGAGTCAGGGATGCGATTTGAGCTTGGAGGCCCTTAAGGACTTCGGCGTCTAAGGAAGAATCCTCCTTGGATTTCTCCGTCTTTGGCTGCTCATTGCTGAAGTGTTCCTCCTCATCGTGATTGCTCCCGACATCATTGTTATTCTGGTTATTGAGGAGTTGAGCGAGCATCTGTTGAATATTGTCCAGAGCCTCTTGCTGGGTTCTGGAAGTTTGCTCTTGAGCTTCCAGGCGCCGGCGAAGATCGTCGTTAGCATTATCAGCCATATTGACTGATGCTCTGCTCGTTCGCACCGAGCTAACTGTCGCCGAAGAGGCGTACCCACTATCTTCATCTTCTTCATCTGATGATTGGAGTGATCTCCTGGGCTGTGACGAGGCTAGGGTCGTCGAGGAAGAAGGCTGTTCATAAGTGTAGGGTATTGCCGCCCAGGATCTGGTGTTCCGGAAAACACCTTCTTCATGCACCAAGACTTCGCCTAAGCCTGGGCTGTAATCTGGATCTGGGGAGCTGTAGGGGGTGTCGTCAGATGTTTGTCTTCCTCTGCGTAGCTCCCGCCCTCTCCCAGTCATGTTGACAGATGCGGAGGGTAGATCTCGCAAGATACTCCTTCTGCGATGCTTCATCGGGGCTTGCACCGATAGTCGATCAAAAACTGACCGTCGTCTTGGAGGCGTGGCGGGGATTGGTCCCAGCCGGTAATGGACCGAGTGGAGTGTCACCAGCTGACATCCCACTTGTCGACAACAGGGGGAAGAGGTTTGTCTATCCGTCGACAATTTCCTCAGATCGGACCCGGTTGGGTCTCTGCAATCGAGCGCAAAGGCTCTTTTGGGTCGCACATAGGATGACGTCCTGCTTCTTTTATCCCTGCAGATGGGATTAGCACTGAATAGTGCTTTGGTTCTAGCTTCGCCATCAGGCGTGAGCTTAGTGCTTGACGAACTGGAGAGCGGAGCACGCTGCGGTGCTTTACCCGCTATGCTGCTGCGAAGGCAATTGGCCTTAAATGGTACTTTGGCTTTAGCTTCGCGGTCACGAACCCTGCGCGTACGCTGTGGTACAGTAGCTTCGCTCATGAGAACGAGACCGGCGCGAGGCGTTGCTGCTCTTGAATTGGGTGACGGTATGATTGCCGTCTTGATTTTATGATTGGAGCAGACAGGCATCTTGCCTTTTTCTTCATGAGAGAGGCGCGGTTTAGGCGTAGCTACGCCTGAAGCTTCGGTCGGAGACTTCTGTTTAGGCTTCCATATCCGCCTTGGCAGAGGAGACTTAGGTTCGCAAGGAACTGATTAGCCACACACGAGGCTGAGGGGTGTTGGCAGAATTCTGCTTCCGGTTTCTAATTTGAAACCTTGGTCGTGGAAACCCTCATATGCTTCCGTGCTCGAAGCATTGAGCCACCCCCAGAGAGGACTTCTTCAAATCTTCCTTAATCGAACTGAACCACCAAGTTCTCACAAGTAAAGGAATCAGACTGCGGACGTGCTTCCTTGTTGCGCCAAATAACCGCAGTAGGTTCGTAGAGAACCTTTTCAGTCTCCGCAGAGACTTTCCTTGAAGATTTAGCCAGAAAGGTTCTGGCTGCACCGTCTTTTCTGAATTCAGAGTTAGACCCGAAGGTCTGTTCGTCGCATTGTGACACTTGATTCTCGGCAGTGGAGAATTTCGTCCCCAGCGGAGTCGCCATCCTGTTTTCCATTGTGTTCGCAAAGGGGGAAAACTTACAATAAAGAGTTTGAGGAGCTAAATTACAAGTATTCTTAAAAAGATTACAAGTAGATCTCCTCAGAGATTCTGGAGAAGTGTGCCGATAGGAGTCTGGTCAGCGCGCGACCACTTTGTCCCTTTGACGATGCCAGCGATGAGATTCCCTTCTCGCCTGGTTCGGGGAATCAGAGAATAGAAGGTTGGTAGAACCCTCTTGCTGCTTCTCAAAATCGCCTTCAATTAGGAATTCCTTCTCGCCTGGTTCCGGAGATTCCTTGAGAAGAAGGACGATGTTAGGGTATCAACACCCTAGATAGAGAAAGCAATTCTCTAAAAGGTCTCTGAATTCGAGAGCGCACGGTGCGTTGTGAAGAAGCCTCTGCTTGTGGAGTCCTCTCTCTTGTCTCGTGCGTCCGTATGCCCTTTTTTGCATGTCTCTCCTTGTACCCTTGAAGGGCTATTTATAGGGAGAGCAAGGGTATAATCGTCCCTTGAAGATATGGAAACAGATTGAATCAAATCTATTTAAATCTGAAAAGTAGCCTTGCTGCGAGGCTAGGATCAGCTTCTGCGAAGCTAGAATTGGCAGGTCGGTTGTTCTTCTTGATCCTTTCCATATCGTTGGAGGATTTTCCCTGATCTTCTTACTCGTTTTAGGAGAGTCAAGAGATTATGGCAATAAACTGCCAAATTTGATCTCTGATTTGATCTTGATTGGATTTGATCCGATTAGATCCGATCTCATCTGGAGATTTGATTGGTTAAAGGTTGACCATAGCAGACCACTAGCAGCGATGCCCGCTTTGAACTCACAGCGGAGCTAGAGACGGTTCTGGCGAAGTCCGAAAGAAACCCTTTGGCGGAGCTGGAAGTCCTCCGTGGCGAAGTTGCAAGTTAGCTTCCTGGCGAGGCTTTGGATGGCTTCGAGGCGAAGTCGGGTGATATTATCCTCTTAAGCGAGGCTATCCCTTTGGGCTCATGCGGTGCTAAGTGCTAGCATTTTAGACCTGCTGAGGTCTGTTTAGAAACAATCCGGGTTCACTGTCTGCTTACTGGATCAGTGGAGTCCAGGTTGCTTTCTTGTCCCTCGGAGATGGGTGAAAACTGGTCTTCAGCTCGTCTGTCACTTGTCTTTTGTAAATGTCAACAAGTTTAGACATTGTTCGGACCAATAAGAATCTTGTCTTTTTTAAGTGTCAACAACAAGTGTAGCCGAATTCCCCGTGAAGGGCTCTGGACTAACTCCTCTTGATTCCCCTAGATATGGGTTGAGGTGATATAAGAAGCTCATGTGGTTAAGTACAAGTGAGGCACACACAATCAATCCAAGCATATAATATGAATAGGCAACATGAAATATGCAAGGCAACACAAGCAATGAATGATATGGCAATATGAATAATGCAATGCACAATAATAAAGAGAGAGAGTTGAGAGTCAATTGGATCAAACGCAAACAACAAGATATGTTTCGAGGTTCGAGCCCCTAGCTCTACGTCCCCGCCTTCACCGAGAAGGATTTTCAATCCACTAAAGGAGTACCGAACTCCTCTCTCAACCTTACAATGCCACCGAGGTAATACAACCACAATCCACCTTTACCGAAGAGGGATAAGGCCCGTAGCTAACAAACAATCTCCACCTCACAATAGAGGGAGCAAACACAATCCTCAACCTCTACCAAAGAGGGAGCAAACAATAAATGAGGGTTTACAAATAGTGGTATGTTTCAACCACAAACAACTCCTCTTTCCTCTTTTCCACAAAACAAGATCCTAATAGAATAGGATAGATGATAGCTCAAGTGTGAAAAAACTAGAGTTTTGAAAATAAAAACTCAAAGAAAAATACTTGGGAAAACTCTTGGTAAAAGATATAAATGAAGAACAAACCAAATCTCCCAAAATTCTATTTTCTTTGAATTTTCAAAGCCCTAAAACAAAACCAAGATGAAATCTTTTAAGCTCTAAAACACTTTGAAAACTTCTTTTAAACTCTGGAGAAACTGAGAATTCTTCTTGTTAAAAACCTTAGCCAAAATCCCAATCAAATGGGGTTTATATAGGCCAAACAGAAAACTAGCCGTTAGGCTGATCTAGCAGCCTGACAGGCTTGGCGGTCGACCGGCCGGTCGACCGCCAACGGTCAAAAATATGACCGTTGGGCAAACCCGGCGACCGCCCAGATCCAGAGAGCAGACTCTCTGGTCCGGTCGACCGTCCTGGTCGACCGCCTAGAGATACAGAGAGCTAGGCTCTCTGGTCCGGTCAACCACCCGGTCGACCGGGCCTGTGTCTGCCAGACATGCACAAGTTTGTGCACGTCGGTCGACCGCAACGGTCGACCGGCCCTTGGTTCGGTCGACCGTGCGGTCGACCGACCTGGCCTGTCAGCCACAGTCTGGGTCAGAAACTAAGTAAAAATATTTTATAAAAATTCTTTTATCTTTTCTAAAAATCCATAAAACTTGTTTTAGCATTTTATATTGAAATACAAACTTGTGATAAAAATTTCAAGACATATATCAACATATGAAATCATTTTTGTGTCTTGCAAATTTTATCAAAACTAAAACTTGTATTTTATCTTCAATACATGAATAGGATAGTCAAAATAAGTTTGTTTAAGAAGTTTAAGCATGCATGTATAAATAGAAAACATTTACTATACATATAAACCATTTAAACTTGTTTTGATCTATTATCCATGAAAACCAAAATCCAAAACATGAAACGTGAGTGTATTGTGCACTTGAGCATATCAACTATACTAAGCTTTACAAATGGATCTAAACACACGAAACTAAACTATGGATACCTAAGTCTTCTTGACGATTTTCATCTTCAAGTCGACTCGGTCCAAAACATGATCCACGAGCGTGGCTATGTATGACTTGATGCTCGGGTTCTGGAATCACCATGTGAAAGCTTCCAAACTCCTCTTTTTGAAGCAATCACCAACTAATATCTTGATTAATGATCTGTAACTAAAAACACAAGATTATTAGTAAACATAACTACATGAGTTAATCATCATCAAAACTAGAGAGGAAGGCCTCCGGGCTAACAATCTCCCCCTTTTTGATGATGACAAAACTCATGGAGTTATATATGCATGGATTAAAGTTAAGCTTCAAAGAAGCTCCCCCTTAACTCATGCATAAACAAATGAACATAAATATGCAATGCATATGAAACATGAAACATGCATAGATATGCATAAATAATAAAAGGCTCTAGATAGCAATGAAATTTTCAAAAACAAATAAACATAATAAACATGCTCTAGATACCAATTAAACTTAATATATGCAAAATCATAAATATGCATATAAAAACTCATATAAAACTCAAATCTTTCTCCCCCTTTTTGTCAATCATCAACAAAGGGGTAAAAACCAAAACAATAAATTTTCTCCCCATTTTGTTCGAAACAAAGAATCAACAAAATGGTCAAAAAACAATAAAAACAATGTTTTCCCCCTTTTGTCTAAAACAAAAACAAAGTCAATAAGGGGTGACTTAAACATGATATCAATTAAAAAATATGTCAATGAAGTGCCTCTTGATATCAATTTAAAAAAATGAAAACAACATCTAGATACCAATTGAAATAATTGTTCATTTTAAACATATGATATCAATTGAAATTATTATTTTCTATCATAAAGTAAGGGAATAGAATACCAATTGAAAACTAAAATATGAGTTTTCTCCCCTTTATGAAAAACCAACTAAAAACATGCATAAGCTTGTTTAAGGATACCAATTGAAAACTAATTAATTGAAACATGATATTCATTTAAACTCAAGCTTAAGCATAAACAAAATATATATGTATGAAAATTTAATACCAAACGAAATTGATACTATTAGAATTGAAAGCATATATACATACAAACATATATGAGTATACAAGAAAATGTCAATATTGATACCAATTGAAAGAATTCAATGATACCAATTGAAACAACAATAATATCAAATGTATATCTCATATAACCTATCCTCCCAATCATGTTCAAGTTTAAAATGATTTTCATTATAAAGCATACATGAGCATGATCGCCCATCCATCCGCCCGTAGAAGGTAGGGGTTTTCAAAAATAGATTTAAAATATAGTATGTTTGAAAATCACTACCATAATGAAGAATACGAACTAGTTATAAGAAAATTTGTTAACTAGTACGAAATCCTTCAAGTAAGGAATAAAACAAAATGATTTTTCATGAAACAAGAAATCCACATGATATCAAACACTCAAGTCAATGAAGCATAAATATGACTCATGAAAACAAAATATGAGCAAACAATAAATGTGAGTGTATAAGTAAAATGTGAAGATCATAATCATGAAAAATAGACAATAAGCTCAATATTCCTTTAAACATGTAAACATGAAAATCATTAAAACTATTTAATCTTCAAGGTATATGTATGTCCTATACAAACTAAAGTATACATACATATCCAAACATAACGAGTCCACTAAGATATATGCATGAAGGCACGTGGCTCAAAGGATGTATATGTATAAACAATAGTTTGGATAAAATAGACATATACATGAAGTTTAAATATAAATACATGAACATGAATAATTAAAATTTTCATTAAAACAATTTTCATCTCAAGGTATATGTATGATTTGTCAACACAAGAAGTATACATACATATCCCCAAACACAATAGAGTCCATAAATAGAGATTTGCATGAACAGCAAATGACTCAAGGGGTATACATGTATATCTTAAAGTTTGGCAAAATAAACATATACATGAAATGAAAACTCATAAAAAAATCCAAAATAGGAATACAAGTTTAAAATGCATGAATCATCAAAACTAGACTGTACTAACACATCTAATGGGTACAAATAAGCATTCAAGCACAAACATATATAGATTTATTTGTGGTCCACTATATGCACAAGTATATACCAAGTTTTAATGAAAACTAACATTTAAACAAGTAAATAAAACATGAAGCACAAAACAAGATAAAATCATCATGACAAAACTAAACATGATTATTATGTAAATTCACATGTCATTAGAACTATGATGTACATGATAGCTAAACTATGGTGAGAACACTAAATATGGGTCCATATAAGATGGGTGTCTCAAATACTATACATGTATGTCAATGTTCTAATAGTCATGGCATTTACATAACAATCTACAAACAATAAAACATACTATAAACAAATAATATAAAAGCATGTAAATAAAAACAGGAGTAAAGGATTGTTACCAAACCGAAGAGGCAACTCTTCATGTTCTCCAAACCAAGGTGGTCCTCCCCACCAAACATCCTTGAAAGTGATGCATCCAAAATGTTTCTTTTTAGTACGGAACGCATCTACTCCAAGGTACGGCTACTCTCACGTCATGTGAGAGCCCACGCCTACATCATAAACAAGAGGGGTGGTCTTTGGTACCCATAATCTTTTGGGTCCATGGGGGTTAGTCCCTTCTCTAACCCAAACAAATTTATTTTCTAAATTACCATCATGTATTCTATCAAAGCAAAATTTAGCAAGGTGGCCCTTACGTCCACAATGTGTACAAGTGTACACATGAGCATACATGTGATGGGTGTGTCCGTGAGGAGCATGTGTATGCCGTGGATGGTGTATATGCATAGATGGAACTTGTTTCTTTCGAAACAAGGATTCCAAACGTGTATGACCTACTACACATTGGCTCAAAGTGGAGCCCAAACAATCAACACTTTTCTTCAAAACATTTATATCATTTTCAATACTTGAAGATAAAGTGGAGCATGCAATAGGTGGTCTAGATGGAACTACCCTAGCATGACAAACATGAGAAACAATATCATTTTTTTAAAGATTTATTTTTATCTAAACAAATTTCTAATTCTTTTGAGATAAAATCAATTTCATTTTTCAAAATATTGTTATCTCTTAAATAGAATCTACTTTTGAAGATAAAACATCATTATTTTTTAAACAACATGGCAATCATTTTAGATTTTAAAAACTCATTTTCTTTAAGTGCAAGTTCTAATTGAGATCTCAATGAATCCCTTTCATTATAGATCTCAATCTTCTCTTACAAAACATTGTTAAGTCTAGAATGAAAACTTTTATTTTCATTGTTTAGGCCTAGACTTTTCTTTTCAAAATATTATATTTTTCAATTAATTTTTCACACACAATGGATAGTTCTTCATTGAAAGCATGGGCATCAACATAATCATTTGAAGAACTAACATCATCATCATCATCTAAGTGGGTTTCCGAGTTTACCTCAGGGAGTCATTCCCTTGGACCATGTGGCATTGTGAATCGGATTCTCCACTAGATTTCTCCTCTTGTTGGATTTGCAATTGAAGCTCGGAGGTGGTGGTGGTTGTCAACTTGTTCCACACTGCAAAAGCGAAATCAAGATTAGAAACATGCATAAAATATTCTTTAGGGAGCGTGCTTCTAATGGCCTCAAGGGCTTGTGCATTGGCCCCTATATGCTTGCTATCACTAAGGTAGGATTCCTTGGTAATGGCAAGGTGAACCTTATATCCTAGGGTTTGTAAATAGATGGACATCCTAGTCTTCCAAACAACAATGTTGGAAGCATCAAACATAGGAGGGGTCATGAAGTCCATGGGTAAACTATATGTGTGCAAGCAAACAAATGTGCAAATGCAAATGATAGATTAGCAAACAAAGGATCTCACTCCTAGATTGTTAAACCTAAGTATCAGGAGCGTAGGCTCTGATACCAATTGAAAACACCTAGAGGGGAGGTGAATAGGTGCTAATGCTAATCTAGAAACTAAATGCGCTAAATGCGAAAGCTTAAAAACAATTTGCAACACACTTAGTACAACACACAAGTGTAGTCGAATTCCCCGTGAAGGGTTCTGGACTAACTCCTCTTAATTCCCTAGATATGGGTTGAGGTGCTATATGAAGCTCTTGTGGTTAAGTACAAGTGAGGCACACACAATCAATCCAAGCATATAATATGAATAGGCAATATGAAATATGCAAGGCAACACAAGCAATGAATGATATGGCAATATGAATAATGCAATGCACAATAATAAAGAGAGAGAGTTGAGAGTCAATTGGATCAAACGCAAACAACAAGATATGTTTCGAGGTTCGAGCCCCTAGCTCTACGTCCCCGCCTTCACCGAGAAGGATTTCCAATCTACTAAAGGAGTACCGAACTCCTCTCTCAACCTTACAATGCCACCGAGGCAATACAACCACAATCCACCTCTACCGAAGAGGGATAAGACCCGTAGCCAACAATCAATCTCCACCTCACAATAGAGGGAGCAAACACAATCCTCAACCTCTACCAAAGAGGGAGCAAACAACAAATGAGGGTTTACAAATAGTGGTATGTTTCAACCACAAACAACTCCTCTTTCCTCTTTTCCACAAAACAAGATCCTAATAGAATAGGATAGATGATAGCTCAAGTGTGAAAAAACTAGAGTTTTGAAAACAAAACTCAAAGAAAAATACTTGGAAAAACTCTTGGTAAAAGATATAAATGAAGAACAAACCAAATCTCCCAAAATTCTATTTTCTTTGAATTTTCAAAACCCTAACACAAAACCAAGATTAAATCTTTTAAGCTCTAAAACACTTTGAAAACTTCTTTTAAACTCTGGAGAAACTGAGAATTGTTCTTGTTAAAAACCTTAGCCAAAATCCCAATCAAGTGGGTTTATATAGGCCAAACAGAAAACTAGCCGTTAGGCTGATCTGGCAGCCTGACAGGCTTGGCGGTCGACCGGCCGGTCGACCGCCAACGGTCAAAATATGACCGTTGGGCAAACCCGGTCGACCGCCCCGTCGACCGCCCAGATCCAGAGAGCAGACTTTCTGGTCCGGTCGACCGTCCCGGTCGACCGCCCAGATACAGAGAGCTAGGCTCTCTGGTCCGGTCGACCGGGCCTGTGTCTGCCAGACGTGCATAAGTCTGTGCACGTCGGTCGACCGCAACGGTCGACCGGCCCTTGGTTCGGTCGACCGTGCGGTCGACCGACCTGGCCTGTGAGCCACAGTCTGGGTCAGAAACTGGGTAAAAATATTTTATAAAAATTCTTTTATCTTTTCTAAAAATCTATAAAACTTGTTTTAGCATTTTATATTGAAATACAAACTTGTGATAAAAATTTCAAGACATATATCAACATATGAAATCATTTTTCTGTCTTGCAAATTTTATCAAACTAAAACTTGTATTTTATCTTCAATACATGAATAGGATAGTCAAAATAAGTTTGTTTAAGAAGTTTAAGCATGCATGTATAAATAGAAAACATCTACTATACATATAAACCATTTAAACTTGTTTTGATCTATTATCCATGAAAACCAAAATCCAAAACATGAAACGTGAGTGTATTGTGCACTTGAGCATATCAACTATACTAAGCTTTACAAATGGATCTAAATACACTAAACTAAACTATGGATACCTAAGTCTTCTTGACGATCTTCATCTTCAAGTCGACTCGGTCCAAAACATGATCCACGAGCGAGGCTATGTATGATATTGATGCTCGGGCTCTGGAATCACCATGTGAAAGCTTCCAAACTCCTCTTTTGAAGCAATCACCAACTAATATCTTGATTAATGATTTGTAACTAAAACAAAAGATTATTAGTAAACATAACTACATGAGTTAATCATCATCAAAACTAGAGAGGAAGGCCTCCGGGCCAACAACTTCATCCATCAAGTACCAGGATATCTTCGCTCTACAATTTCAACATGGCCATTTGAGATGTGGGAGATGGACGTGGTTGGTCATATCAGCTCACCTTCATCCAAAGGACATCGGTTCATCTTAGGTATATGTAATACCCCGTTCCCAGAATACGTACTTAGTTGCGTATTCAGATTTTCGATCGTATTTTTTCGATTTGTTTCCTGCATTTATTCTGTATTATGAATTCCTTATATGATTGTTTTATTTTGGATTTGGATTCGTGGACTCGGAGTCAGCCCTAGTCTGAACCGAAGGCCCGATCATAGTATATTATTCTATTTAGTCTTTCTGATGTGTAGATTTGACCGATTTCAGTTTCAAATATTATTTTCTAATATATTAGATTTTCCATGATTTTCTAGATTTTTCTTGAATTAAATTGAATTTCTTCAAAACCGGTGTCGGCCAGTGCCGCTGACCGATTCCTAGATTTTTAATTCTCAAACAGTTTGGAATTTCATGATGGTCCTTTAGGCTTTATTCCTTAGAATCATATTTTCTACCTACATTCTTTTTCTGAGGATTTTATGATTTTATGAAAATTCCATCGGAGTCGGTAGGTAACTGATTCCGGGATTTTTAGTTTTAAAACTATAAAGTATTTCTTAAAACGGATTTCACTATGAGTCTTCATATATTATTATTGATTTTTGGTAAAATTTGCGAGTCGTTCCGAGATACTTGAATTTCGGACGATTTCGGTATTTCCGAAATGTTTTCCGTATACTCGGCTTAAACCCGAGAACTTGTCTTTTCAATATTTTTATTATCTAAGTCCAAGAGAAAATCTTCTCTTTATAAATTTCTTTTCCTTTTTCCTTTCTCCTTATTTCTTTCCTTCCTCCACAAGCCAAAAGATTTCCAATTTTCCAAAATCCAATCTTTCCATAATTCCATTTCTTCCACACACTTCCACAATAAATATCTCTCTTTCTCTCTCTCCACTTGGCCGGCCATGATTGGCCAAAGAGGACACCTCACCCCTCACCTTGGCAAACCCCTATTGGTCAAGAGACACCTCATGCTTCCCATCTTACACAAAACCCCCTCTCTTCCATCTCAATTACAACTCCTTTACAAAATCCAAATCCCATATATGCATTTCCTTTTCATTTCATCCCCTTTCTTTCACTTCTCTTCACCAAGAGCCAAAACCCTAACCTCCACCAAATTCCTCTTCATCTCCATCACCTACTCCACAACATCAAGGTCTTCATCTTTAACCTCAACTCCTTCTTTTGGATTGGATCGTAGTTTTCTTCGTCGGAGATATCGCCGTGGATCGTATTGTCGACCTCGATCTCTTCGAACTCGTGGAGCTTCGATTAAACCGATCTAGGTGAGTATTTTTACTCACCAAGACTTGTTTCATTCTTAGTATACTTGTCTCTTCATATCTTGTGTAAATATGTCATCAAAATCATATTTTTATACCATCAAACCCAACCACCAGATTCTGTTCTGTACGCTGTTTTTGACCACGATTAGTCGACTTGACCTAGGGCCTAGTCGACTAACCCATCTGTTATTGAAACGTAGCTTTTTCTAGAAAACAGTTTTAGTCGACTAGACAAATTTACCAGTCGACTAGAGAACCTTAGTCGACTACACTCTTGACCCTAGTCGACTAACTTTTCCTGAACCAAAACCTTAACTCTCTGTATCACAGTATTAGTCGACTTAGCCTAACTATCAGTCGACTTGTCATGTCTGTTAGTCGACTACCCCTATGACCCTAGTCGACTAACTTTTCCTGAATCAGAAACCCAACTCTCTGGTGCACAGTTTTAGTCGACTATACCAGACTGTTAGTCGACTAACCCCTCTATTAGTCGACTACTCCCTTGACCCTAGTCGACTAATCTTAGCTGTCTGTTATAGTTGTTTACCTTCTTAACTTTAGATCTTATACTTGGTTCATGTATTTGTATCTTGTACTTCATGACTCTTTATTTGATGTATATCACCTCTAGTCACTTCATATTTCTATGTTTATGTATTGCCATGCAACTGCTTGTTTCATTCTTACACTTGCACCATGCCTGTGATATTCTTATCCTTTATCGTATACCATGCGTGGCAGACCCTTCGTGGTCGTTGAACTCTGAGTTTCTTCTATGTTTCCACTTGCCATGTCATTACTTCAGACTTGTCAGTTACATGCTTCCATTTAACACATGTATATCACTTGATATCTGATGTGTTATCATCTGACCACTTAACAGGTTATCAGTTAGTAAGACCCTCTTGTTATGTCATGACTGACCCGGACTATTATTAATCTCTTGTTATGTTTGGTTGTTTGTTAAATATCATCATCCTGTCATGCTATCACTTTACACCCAGCATGATATACTTGACTTTATGATTATCTTGTTTACGGGAATCCTGTCTTGTTATTCTGAATGGAACTAAGTGCCACACCACACGGTGGGGGCCACCTCTAGAATCCATCCCTCAGAACAAAGTGCCACATGGAACAAAGTGCCACACCACACGGTGGGGGCCACCTCTTGAATCTGTGGGGGCCACCTCTTGAATCTGTTGGGCTATTCTTGTTATGTCCAGTTATTCCCGTAATTTGATAATTATGTAATAAGTTACAACTTGTACGGGGAATGGGAGGAAGTGATGGATGCCGGAATGATACCTTACTTATAGTAATGGAATAAAATATTGACGTCTCGTGTGAGTGGGACTTTGGCCCACAGAAGATTCGTGTGAGGGGGACTTTGGGCCTCCAAACTGGTTCCAGGTGTATGGAAACTACTATAAGAAGAGTTATCAGTTCTCCATCGGCTTCCGGTAACAATCCTCGGATAGCTTATATATGGATGTATGTGAGTTGGGATATATACCGAGACACATACCTAGATATATGGGTTAGACGAGTAATAATAATAAGTGATACCTGTTATGGATCTTGTTATGATTCTTGATATTCCGGTTATGATTCATGTTTCTTGTTATGATTCCAATCATGATTCTAGATTATGTTTCCAGTTGTGACACTTATTATGATTTCCGTTATTCCAGTTATATTTCCAGTTATGATTCTTAGTATTCTTGTTATATATTCCTGTTTGACTTTCATATGATTTGCAACTCTGATTCTATACGCTTGGATTTCTGTGGCATGAGATAACGGTATATAGATGAGGGTTTCCTTGTTTGGATTATTCCTTCGATGTATTAGTCTCATGGGACCGTGACTTAAGCGTATACAATCAATCTTGCTTATAATCAGTTTTATCCTGGATTTCCTATTTTATGATATTCTTGTTCCTACTCATTATACTTGTATTCTAACCTTCCTATTCTTGTATCTTGCCATTTGGCTGTAGCCTGTTCATTATTGGGAGGTCCTGACTCCCTTGGATTTGTATATTCAGGTTTAGAAGCTTGGATCGAAGTGGAGTCGTCCACAGTAGATCGAGCTTTCCTTAGTGAGCAGGCCGTTTAGCTCCAGTTCCTCCGTGCCAGACATCTCTTTTGACTCACGGGATCTTCATCCTACTCGTGAGCATTTTGTGTCTTTATTGTATATTTTACTTTTGGACTGGGTTGTGATAAAAGACACATGTGATGTGTATATGTTTATCATACTGTGATAACTTTGTATAGGTACTTTTGAGTTGGCAAATTTATGTATACCACGCTTTGTGTTGTACTCTGATTTCTTGCTTGTACTACATGCTTAGCGTATATACGTGGGGGCACTTTCTGACCTACGTATATACGTTGCAGTGACGTCCCCGTATTCGTGGAATCGGGGCGTTACAGGTTGGTATCAGAGCTTAGGCTCTCCCACCTATAGTACAATCAAGCAGCAAATTTTAGTAATTTGCTATTGCCAACTACAATGTACAAAGTTATCTAGTCCTTCTTGATTCTTTCTTGAGTCCTTCTTGATTCCTTCAATGTATCCATTATGTCCTGAAATCCTTCCATTTTTCAGCTCTTCCAGTCATCTTTCACCGTCTAAGTATGGATAGAAGATCGGGTCGTAGCAACTCTGGGCAGGTATCGAATGGACCCGCGGGAGAGAATGTGGATATTCTGAGAGTTGTCCAGATGATGATGGAGAACCAGCAACAACAGACAGAACTCCTCCGGCAAGAGTTGGCAGCTCCAAAAGGACAAAGGCCAGGGAACATATCAGATTTCAGACGGCTGCAGCCAGCCATATTCACGGGTGGAGAGAAACCCTTGGATGCTGAGCAATGGCTGACCGACACATCGGACTTGTTGAATGCAGCCAGAGTTCCACAGGAGAATCAAGTGGAGGTCGCCAAGATTCAATTGAAGGGTATAG
The DNA here is from genome assembly GCA_038442645.1 of Agave tequilana. Classification (NCBI taxonomy): domain Eukaryota; kingdom Viridiplantae; phylum Streptophyta; class Magnoliopsida; order Asparagales; family Asparagaceae; genus Agave; species Agave tequilana. The sequence continues at coordinate 30,805 of JAVJIF010006483.1, forward strand.
CTAGAACTTGGTGGCTAGCTGAGGAGGCAAGATTGGAGAAGCCTGTCACTTGGGACACATTCTCCAAGAGCTTCTATAGCAGATTCTTCCCTGCTACTGCTCAGAAGGATATGGAAGAGCAGTTTATCAGACTTCAGCAAAGGGATAAGTCCGTGGATGAGTATGCCGCGGAATTTCTCAGACTTAGCCGCTTTGCTCCGTACATGGTAACTGATGAGGAGAAGCGGGCAAGTAGATTCCAGCAGGGCCTACAGATGGATATCCAAGTATTCCTAATGCCCCAGCAGCTGAAGACTTATTCAGAGGTTCTCACCATAGCTCGAGAGGTAGAGCGTGGACTGGAGAAGAAGAGATTGATTCAGATGAGGAACCAGGCCAAGAAGAGGCCTTTTCAGTTAATGGATGAGGAAGATGCAGATAAGGCAACCCAAGGCCCAATGATCAAGAGACCATTCCAACCTCCTCTGTCTCAGATAATATGCAATTTTTGTCACAGACCCGGGCATTATAAGAGAGATTGTCGAAAGGCCAATGGACTTTGTTTGGCATGTGGAACAGATAGACATGCGCTAAGGGATTGCCCGTTCAGAAGGGTAGGTAACATGGCACCAGTCAGACCAACACTTCCAGCTCCAGCACTTCCAGCCCCAGCACTTCCAGCACCGCCATTGAGAAGGAATCCAGAGCCAGTGGACCGGAGAGCTCCATTTCCACCCCAGCGGTATGATCCACAGAGAGGAGCAAGACCCAGAGTAGATTATGGCAGAGGCCAAGTTCACAATATGGAGGCAGAAGTATCAGATGAAGCAGCAGCAGAGTACGAAGCTCAGTACCTGGAACAGGAACCTTGAGGATATCATGGTAACTATTACCCCAGATCTTGTATTTGAGTTGACTATCTTTCTAAATATTTCCATTATCATTCTCTCATTGTTCATCCTAGTCCTTCCTGTGTTTATCTTAACCCTGTTTTGGTTTTTTCGAAGCCTTTGATTTCACTCTTGTCCCCTTTGTGTTCAATTTGCCCCTTAATGAAATTGCGAGGACGCAATTTTTGTAAGGTGGGTGGATTGTAATACCCCGTTCCCGGAATACGTACTTAGTTGCGTATTCAGATTTTCGATCGTATTTTTTCGATTTGTTTCCTGCATTTATTCTGTATTATGAATTCCTTATATGATTGTTTTATTTGGATTTGGATTCGTGGACTCGGAGTCAGCCCTAGTCTGAACCGAAGGCCCGATCATAGTATATTATTTGATTTAGTCTTTCTGATGTGTAGATTTGACCGATTTCAGTTTCAAATATTATTTTCCAATATATTAGATTTTCCATGATTTTCTAGATTTTTCTTGAATTAAATTGAATTTCTTCAAAACCGGTGTCGGCCAGTGCCGCTGACCGATTCCTGGATTTTTAATTCTCAAACAGTTTGGAATTTCATGATGGTCCTTTAGGCTTTATTCCTTAGAATCATATTTTCTACCTACATTCTTTTTCTGAGGATTTTATGATTTTATGAAAATTCCATCGGAGTCGGTAGGTAACTGATTCCGGGATTTTTAGTTTTAAAACTATAAAGTATTTCTTAAAACGGATTTCACTATGAGTCTTCATATATTATTATTGATTTTTGGTAAAATTTGCGAGTCGTTCCGAGATACTTGAATTTCGGACGATTTCGGTATTTCCGAAATGTTTTCCGTATACTCGGCTTAAACCCGGGAACTTGTCTTTTCAATATTTTTATTTTCTAAGTCCAAGAGAAAATCTTCTCTTTATAAATTTCTTTTCCTTTTTCCTTTCTCCTTATTTCTTTCCTTCCTCCACAAGCCAAAAGATTTCCAATTTTCCAAAATCCAATCTTTCCATAATTCCATTTCTTCCACACACTTCCACAATAAATATCTCTCTTTCTCTCTCTCCACTTGGCCGGCCATGATTGGCCAAATAGGACACCTCACCCTCACCTTGGCAAACCCCTATTGGTCAAGAGACACCTCATGCTTCCCATCTTACACAAAACCCCCTCTCTTCCATCTCAATTACAACTCCTTTACAAAATCCAAATCCCATATATGCATTTCCTTTTCATTTCATCCCCTTTCTTTCACTTCTCTTCACCAAGAGCCAAAACCCTAACCTCCACCAAATTCCTCTTCATCTCCATCACCACAACCACCAACTCCACAACATCAAGGTCTTCATCTTCAACCTCAACTCCTTCTTTTGGATTGGATCGTAGTTTTCTTCGTCGGAGATATCGCCGTGGATCGTATTGTCGACCTCGATCTCTTCGAACTCGTGGAGCTTCGATTAAACCGATCTAGGTGAGTATTTTTACTCACCAAGACTTGTTTCATTCTTAGTATACTTGTCTCTTCATATCTTGTGTAAATATGTCATCAAAATCATATTTTTAGACCATCAAACCCAACCACCAGATTCTGTTCTGTACGCTGTTTTTGACCACGATTAGTCGACTTGACCTAGGGCCTAGTCGACTAACCCATCTGTTATTGAAACGTAGCTTTTTCTAGAAACACAGTTTTAGTCGACTAGACAAATTTACCAGTCGACTAGAGAACCTTAGTCGACTACACTCTTGACCCTAGTCGACTAACTTTTCCTGAACCAAAACCTTAACTCTCTGTATCACAGTATTAGTCGACTTAGCCTAACTATCAGTCGACTTGTCATGTCTGTTAGTCGACTACCCCTATGACCCTATTCGACTAACTTTTCCTGAATCAGAAACCCAACTCTCTGGTGCACAGTTTTAGTCGACTATACCAGACTGTTAGTCGACTAACCCCTCTATTAGTCGACTACTCCCTTGACCCTAGTCGACTAATCTTAGCTGTCTGTTATAGTTGTTTACCTTCTTAACTTTAGATCTTATACTTGGTTCATGTATTTGTATCTTGTACTTCATGACTCTTTATTTGATGTATATCACCTCTAGTCACTTCATATTTCTATGTTTATGTATTGCCATGCAACTGCTTGTTTCATTCTTACACTTGCACCATGCCTGTGATATTCTTACTCCTTTATCGTATACCATGCGTGGCAGACCCTTCGTGGTCGTTGAACTCTGAGTTTCTTCTATGTTTCCACTTGCCATGTCATTACTTCAGACTTGTCAGTTACATGCTTCCATTTAACACATGTATATCACTTGATATCTGATGTGTTATCATCTGACCACTTAACAGGTTATCAGTTAGTAAGACCCTCTTGTTATGTCATGACTGACCCGGACTATTATTAATCTCTTGTTATGTTTGGTTGTTTGTTAAATATCATCATCCTGTCATGCTATCACTTTACACCCAGCATGATATACTTGACTTTATGATTATCTTGTTTACGGGAATCCTGTCTTGTTATTCTGAATGGAACTAAGTGCCACACCACACGGTGGGGGCCACCTCTAGAATCCATCCCTCAGAACAAAGTGCCACATGGAACAAAGTGCCACACCACACGGTGGGGGCCACCTCTTGAATCTGTGGGGGCCACCTCTTGAATCTGTTGGGCTATTCTTGTTATGTCCAGTTATTCCCGTAATTTGATAATTATGTAATAAGCTACAACTTGTACGGGGAATGTGAGGAAGTGATGGATGCCGGAATGATACCTTGCTTATAGTAATGGAATAAAATATTGACGTCTCGTGTGAGTGGGACTTTGGGCCCACAGAAGATTCGTGTGAGGGGGACTTTGGGCCTCCAAACTGGTTCCAGGTGTATGGAAACTACTATAAGAAGAGTTATCAGTTCTCCATCGGCTTCCGGTAACAATCCTCGGATAGCTTATATATGGATGTATGTGAGTTGGGATATATACCGAGACACATACCTAGATATATGGGTTAGACGAGTAATAATAATAAGTGATACCCGTTATGGATCTTGTTATGATTCTTGATATTCCGGTTATGATTCATGTTTCTTGTTATGATTCCAATCATGATTCTAGATTATGTTTCCAGTTGTGACACTTATTATGATTTCCGTTATTCCAGTTATATTTCCAGTTATGATTCTTAGTATTCTTGTTATATATTCCTGTTTGACTTTCATATGATTTGCAACTCTGATTCTATACGCTTGGATTTCTGTGGCAAGAGATAACGGTATATAGATGAGGGTTTCCTTGTTTGGATTATTCCTTCGATGTATTAGTCTCATGGGACCGTGACTTAAGCGTATACAATCAATCTTGCTTATAATCAGTTTTATCCTGGATTTCCTGTTTTATGATATTCTTGTTCCTACTCATTATACTTGTATTCTAACCTTCCTATTCTTGTATCTTGCCATTTGGCTGTAGCCTGTTCATTATTGGGAGGTCCTGACTCCCTTGGATTTGTATATTCAGGTTTAGAAGTTTGGATCGAAGTGGAGTCGTCCACAGTAGATCGAGCTTTCCTTAGTGAGCAGGCCGTTTAGCTCCAGTTCCTCCGTGCCAGACATCTCTTTTGACTCACGGGATCTTCATCCTACTCGTGAGCATTTTGTGTCTTTATTGTATATTTTACTTTGGACTGGGTTGTGATAAAAGACACATGTGATGTGTATATGTTTATCATACTGTGATGACTTTGTATAGGTACTTTTGAGTTGGCAAATTTATGTATACCACGCTTTGTGTTGTACTCTGATTTCTTGCTTGTACTACATGCTTAGCGTATATACGTGGGGGCACTTTCTGACCTACGTATATACGTTGCAGTGACGTCCCCGTATTCGTGGAATCGGGGCGTTACAGTATAACCGACTATTTCTCTAAATGAGCTGAAGTTATTCCCTTGAGGGAGATAAAAGCATCTGACATGATCAAATTCGTTAAACGTTACGTCATTTATTGCTCTGGCGTACCACGATGGATTGTTCATGATAATGGGCCCAGTTCATCAGTCAGGCTTTTAAGAGATCTGCAACAAGTTCAGGATCTAGAGCGTGTCTTCAATGGCTTATTATCCAGCCGCTAACGACCTCGCAGAAGCTTTCAATAAGATTATTGGAAAACTTCTCAAGAAATTTGTCTCAAAAAGCCAACGTGATTGGGACGACAAGTTAGGTGAATGCTTATGGGCCTATCGCACGACGGTTCGAACCCCAATGAAAGCTACATCATGCTCTTTGGCATATGAATGTGAAGCTGTACTCCCATTAGAAATCCAAATCCCATCTCTACGTGTCGCCTTGACGGCAGAGATGACAAATGAGGAGAAACATCGACTGCGACTCCAAGAGCTGGAGGCTTTGGATGACAAACGCCTGCAAGCTCAACAGCAAATTGAGCTCTATCAAGCTCGAATTATCAGAGGCTTCAACAAGAAAGTTAAGGAGCGGACTTTCAAGAAAGGTGACCTTGTCTTAGCTGTCAGAAGACCTACGGTAATGACGCATAAGACCAAAGGAAAATTTCAGCCCAAATGGGAAGGACCATTTGTAGTAGAGTCGGTCTACTCAAATGGAGCGTATCGCCTTATAACCTCAGACGGTGATACGATTATGATGACATTTAACGGCAAGTTCTTAAAGAAATACTTCCTTGATAGCATTCTTTTCCTGATCAGGTTAATACTACACCTCTGATCGAAACTCCAGATCCAAGAAAAGCTTCTTTCCTCCACTGGATCACATCACGGTCGATCAGTGTCAAGCTGATCAAGCGCTGGTTACATCATGATGCATGATGTAAAATTTGAAGAAGAAACAAAATGCAAAACTTCGGTTTTAGCTTAGTTACTCTTCTATTGACATCCGACGCCTCCGATGGCTAAGGATAGAGAAAAAATGTTGGCTTTTAAGTCCAACATAAGACCTTGACAACTCATCATGCTGAGGGGATAGCGTGACTAGCCCAACTCAAATGGTAGTTGGTAAAGGCACACCAAATCCGTTGATAGCTGAGGGTTTGCTAAAAAACTTAAGGGAGTTGATCCCATCCTCTCCTCCAAAATCCCCTACCAATTCTCACCATAGAATGGTAGGACTACAAAAACACCTATGTTCATTTCTCTAACAAAATGAGCTGGGACTTGTCACGTTAACAGCAAACCTCCGACAAGCCGAACTTCCCGATCCCCAGTGGATTTTGTCAAGTTAATATTAAATCTCTGACAACAAAACTCATTAAAAATCCTCACTGTTAGGTTAATACTACATCTCTAACGGCGAATCTCCCATGTCCCAGGAAATCAACGATTGTCACGTTAATATTAAACCTCTAATAGTTCATTTTACTTTCCACCCAAGATCTCATATCAATCCTCTTTCATAAAGTGGTAGGTCCACAAATGCAATCATTACTATGTTAACAATACACCTCTGACAATGAAAATTTTCAATACTCCCCAATGAGTACAAACTTCACTCGTCTCTCCTCTACATGGAGTAGCAAGTCTTCGAAACTACTCCTATCGCAACCAATTCTTGTCAAATTAAAATTAAATCTCTGACATTCCAAATTCTACTTGTCAATTCTCATCAATAGGATGACAAGTCCTCAAAATTGCTCCTATCGCAAACCAATTCTTGTCAAGTTCAATATTACACCTCTGACATTTCAGACTTCACTTGCCAATTCTCATCAATAGAATGGCAAGTCCTCAAAACTGCTCATATCGCAAATTAACTCCTGTCATGTTAATATTAAACTTCTGACAAATTTCTGTTAAGTTTAACACTACACCTCTAACAGTGTCTAAGTTGCTGTCAAGTTCAATATTAAACATCTGACGGTCACTTTTTCTCAAACTTCTATATCGAAGCTGAGATGAGCGATGCTAAGTTTAACATCACACCTCTAACATCTAGTTCATTGTTAAGTTTAACAATACACCTATGACAATGACTTTCCCTCGAACTTCCATATTGAAGTCGAGATGATTAATGCTAAGTTCAACATTACACCTCTAGCATTACTTCACTGTCAAGTTTAACACTACACCTATGACAGTGATATTTTCAGTTTTCCCAAATGAAGTTGAAATTCCCGTGGAGCTAAGTTAACATCACACCTCCAGCTCACGTTCTTGTCAAGTTAATACCGCACCTCTGATAAGATCTAATTCAACCCGTTAAGTTAATACCACACCTCTGACGGTAAAGATTCTTCTAAATCTCTAACGGATTTAGATTCACTTGTCATTCTCATCCATAGATTGGTAAGTCCACAGAAACCATCCCACTTCTGTCAAGTTAATATCACACCTTTGACAGTAATTTTAAATTTCTTCTCGGCTTGCTAAGTAAATATCATATTTCTAGCAAATCAAAAGAAATCACTTCTACTTGTCTGATTTTCAATGCAAAAAGGAATTCAAGACATAAAAGAAGACAGGGAAAAGTGTTACTTTTATTGATATTCAAACAGATGAAAGTAATACAAGACACTCTCTTATACAGTAAGATTGAGTGTTATAATAAAGGAGTACAAAGAAGTCCCTCTCGCTCGGTGAAAGGTTGCACTCACTCCTCAAGACATCTACACCGCTCCAGATACAAGATGTTTGGAAGAGCGCCGAAGAGAGATCCCTCTTCTTCTTCCACTGGATCATATCACAGTTGATCAATGTTGAGCCAATCGAGCACTGGTTGTATCATGATGTATAATGTGAACATCGAAGAAGCTCATCGCTAACTGAGAGCAATGGTGTTTCTCGAGGTCGAAATGTAGGGGAACATTCTGATTCCACCTGACCAACTAGTGTGGGCCGTAATCCTTCACTTAATGAGCATCTCCACCACCAGAAAGTCATCCATTGAGCATGGATTTTTCGTCGATGTCACTTCTGGGGGTAAGATTGGTGAAGGGAGGATCTGAGACCTTACTGGTAATATCCTCTTTCTTGTGGCCTTTAAGGACACCATACCTATTACCATACCCACCAACATACCCACTGTGACCATGATAAACCCGGGGCAGTGCTGGTGCGTTATGTCCAATAAGGTCTTGACGGATATCTCAAGAGCTCGAATAAGCTGGCTGGTCAAAATATCCTCCCATGAGCCCAGCGAAGATGCGGAAGACTGACTGAGGCTGCCAAAACCTGCAAGAAGTAAAAAATTAAAAAGTTAAAATTCTGTTAAGGCAGAAACAGAAAAGCTGAAGGGCAGACGCGAGATTGAAGTTGTGAACTTCAAACGCGGAATTGACCAGTGCAGATCTGAACACGATCTGGTGTTAGACTTGCGTCCAAGATATAGACGCGAGGTAGCCCAGACGCAGAGATCGTCACACCCGCATTTGAGGAACAGGGGTTGCCACATCCATGTCCAGAGGTCTCAAAAGAACTAGATTCTCTTAAGTCAAGAACCTCAAACGCGAGCTTCATGTACAAAGCTCATGTCTCAAGATCCAAATACAGAGTTTATCACACTCGCGTTCAAAGGATTTGTGAGTTAGAGCTCAAAGTCAATCAGCTCGCGCTTCATCAAGAAGTCTGAAAGACGCGACTTCTGAACATGGGTGCATCAATCATATCTCAAGAGAAGATCAAGAGATCAAATTTCTTCAATGGACAGGAAAACAGAAACTCAGTGGGACTCAGTATTTCATGGCGACAAATGGTTCCTACCCGGGGAAGAATTCTCTAGAAGTTGAACTTTATTCATCAAGGCGCGACCATTAAAGCAATTAAAGTAATGCTTTTTGATCTTGAAATCACTTGACAGTGGTAATCTTTGGAGAAGATTAAAGGAAAGTATGAACGCTTTGAGTTCTTGCTGTTCATTGGAACTCATCCCCTTGAAGGGAAGATAGACAAATTAAGACGAAGACCCTCAGAGCACATGCTCTCAAAGGAAAACAGTCTAAATAATGGACTATTAAGGGGGTAAGGCCTATTTATAGGCAAGCCATAAGGCTTACAATTAATGGCATAAAAATCAAAGCCATCAGCCTTAATTCCCGCACGAACATCAAGTCCAATAAGAAGCTGACGCGTGGATTGCCACTTTGGGAAACATCGAAGGATAAAAGTTCCCAATCGTCAACACCGACTTTGCATTAAAAGATCCAACAAGATCTTTAAGACAGGCTGCATGCGACGCTTAGGAAGCTGCATCGGGCGCAGACTCAAAGGTTGTGTCTACAAGTCCGCGACCTTTCATAGACCCGAGGGCTGTGTTCCTTTCATTCCTACTGAAGAGGTCACAACTGCGTCTCCTGAAGTGGTTCAGAGCCGCGTCTCCTCAGCAAGCTGGGACCACCCTCCACGACTATTCAGGGTTGCGTCATGAGTTCACACCCATTCACAAGACTTGAAGGCTGCGTCCTAAAGTTTGTGTCCTTTCATGAACATGAAGGTCGTGTCTCCTTTATCAAGAACGCAGGCTCGTGCTTCAAGGGCGCGCCCTCTCAATAGACCAGAGTCGCGTCTCTATCGAGTCAGAGCAGCGTCCCCACCAAGCAGCTGAGACTCGCGCGCCATTCTTGAGGAGCCAAAAACTGCGTCTCCATTGTAGATGAAAGCCACGTCTCAATCATGAACTCAGTACAGCCTGAATTTGTTATTCATGGCTATACCCTATCAAAATGACTAAAAGCTATGTTTCTGTAAACAGTCAAGGAGGGCGAATATGAAAGCTGAGTTTATCCAGGCATCAAAGAGTCCGAAAAGATAAAGACGAGACAAAAATTTAACAATTTTTATTATTTGACTCGAAAATAATAAAAGTAAAACAAACACCCTTATTTGACAATAGGAGTGTTACAAAAGGGAGAAGGAGGCTAATAATCCTGCTTCGCCAAAGAATGGATTTGTTCCCGGAGGCGATGCATCTCGTGCTGACGTGCCCTTTCAACTTCCACCAAAGCTTGGGTCCGCAACTCTTCCTCAGACAAAAACCTCTTTGTAGCCAATTGTGCCTGAAGAGACTCCAACCTAAAGGAGTGAGCAGAAAGATCTGTTGGCCCAGAGGCCTTCCTCTCTAGTTTTGATGATGATTAACTCATGTAGTTATGTTTACTAATAATCTTGTGATTTTAGTTTCAGATCATTTAACAAGATATTAGTTGGTGATTAGCTTCAACAAAGGAGTTTAGAAGCTTTTCATGGTGAATCCAGGGCCAAAGCATCAAGATCACACCTTGCCTAGCTCATGGATCACAGTGTTTGTGGACCGAGTCGCCTTGAAGATGAAGATCGTCAAGAAGACTTATAGTATCCATAGTTTAGTGTGTTTAGATCCATATGTAAAGCTTAGTATAGTTGATATGCTCAAGTGCACAGCACACCAAGTTTCATGTTTTGGATTTTGGTTTTCATGAATAGTTGATCAAAACAAGTTTACATGGTTTTTATGTATATTAGATGTGTTCGATATACATACATGCTTACATGACTTATACAAACTTATTTTGATATGTCTATTCATGAGTTTTAGGAAAAATCAGTTTTCCTATTGAAAAATCAATTTTGATAAAAATACAAGTTTTGTTTTTGATAAAATTTGCAAGACTCAAAAATGAATTGATATGATTGATATATGTCTTGAAATTTTTATCACTAGTTTGTATTTCAATATAAAATGTTAAAACAAGTTTTATAGAATTTTCAGAAAAGATAAAAGATTTTTATAAAATATTTCTAACATGTTTTTCTGACCCAGTTTGTGCTGACAGGCCAGGTCGGTCGACCCGGACGGTTGACCGCACCATGGGCCGGTCGACCCTAGCGGTCGACCGACGTGCATAGACTTGTGCACGTCTGGCAGACACAAGCTCGGTCGACCGGGCGGTCGACCGGCTCTGAGAGCAGAGCTCTCTGTTTGTTTGGGTCGACCGGGCGGTCGACCGGGTTTGCCCAACGGTCACATTTTTGACCATTGGCGGTCGACCAGGCGGCCGACCGCCAGGCCTGTCAGGCTGCCACATCAGCCTAACGGCTAGTTTCTTTTCGGCCTATAAATACCCCATTTCTTGGGGTTTTAACTAAGATTTTCAAGAGCAAAAATTCCCTATTCTCTGATTTTAAAAAGAAGTTTTAAAAGTGTTTAAAGAGTAAAAAGATTCATTTCATTTGTTTTAAGTGTTTTGTTATTTTCAAAGAAAATAGGTTTTTGGGAAATAGTTTATTGTTCTTCGGGCTGTTTGGTTGCAAGGAAGTGGGCGGAAGTAAGGAAATAGGGAAGTATAATTGCTCACTTCCCTATCTATCCAAACACCGAAAAAGGAAAATAAGAAAACCTTTTTTCTTTTTCTCTTTTCTCTTTTACAAAATCATTTCCTCACTTCCAGAGTGCTACAGTTAATTTGTGGTCATGTAAATCTCATTTGTAATAAGTTGTAGCATAAAAAAGTTAATTTTTTGATTATGTAAATCTCACTTGCATTCTAATTACAGTCTATTTTTTATTTTTCATAATTAATTTTTATTTTAATATTATTTTACGGTCAACTTTGTGGTCAACTTTTTCAATTCCACTTTCACATTACCATCCAAACACCGGAAAGGACAAAACATTTTCCAAACCACACATCCCAACAACATCCAAACACCGGAAAACTTACTAACCAATTCCCAAGTTCCAAAAGGAATTATTATCACTTCCTCAATTCCTCACTTCCTCAATTCCACCCTTAACCAAACAGGCCATTCATTTCAATATCTATTTAGTATTTTCTCAAGAGTTTTTCTTTGATCAAAACACTTGTTTTCCACACTTGAGCTTATCTTCTATCCTATTCTATTAGGATCTTGTTTTGTGGAAAAGAGAGATTGTTTGAGGTTGTGGAAACCTTCAAGTTGTACACCCTTGCTTTTGTTGTATCCCTCTTTGGTAGAGGTTGATCGGGTGATTGGTTGTTGTTTGCTCCCTCTATTGTGAGGTGGAGTTGGTTGTTATTTGCTCCCTCTAGTGAGAGGTGGAGTTGGTGTTTGTAACCCTCTTCGGTAGAGGTGTTGTGGTTGTTTGGCTACAGGCCTACCCTCGGTTGTGAGGCGGTGTTTGAGAGAGGAGTTCGGTACTCCTATTGTTGTAACAAATCCTCCTCGGTGGAGGTTCCCTCGATGGGAGATAGTGGATTGGAAATCCTACACGGTGGTGTAGGCGGGGAAGTAGAGCTAGGGGCTCGAACCTCGTAACATATCTTGTTGTTAGCATTTGATCCATTGTCTCTCTAACTCTCTCTTTATATTGTGCAAAGCATCATTTCATTCATTCATATCTTATTGCTTGCATTTGTACGTTACATTATTTCATATTGTCTATTCATTATATGCTTGGCTTGCTTGTGTGTGTGCCTCACTTGTACCTAACCACAAGAGCTTCACATAGCACCTCAACCCATATCTAGGGGAAACAAGAGGAGTTAGTCCAGAGCCCTTCACGGGGAATTCGGCTACACTTGTTGGTTGTACTAAGTGTGATTGCAAAATTGTTTTTAAGCTTCCGCATTTAGCGCATTTAGTTTCTAGATTAGCACTTACACCAATTCACCCCCCCTCTAGGTGTTTTTCAATTGGTATCAGAGCCAACGCTCCTGATACTTAGGCTTAACATCCTAGGAGTGAGATCCTTTGTTTGCTAATCTTGTTTGCATTTGCTTGTTTGCACACATATAGTTTATACCATGGACTTCATGACCCCACCTATGTTTGACCCTTCCAACATCATTATTTGGAAGGCTAAGATGTCCGTTTACTTACAAGCCCTAGGATATAAGGTTCACCTTGCCATTACCAAGGAATCCTTCCTTAGTGATAGCAAGCATGTAGGGGCCAATGCACAAGCCCTTGAGGCCATTAGAAGCACGCTACCAAAAGAATATCTTATGCATGTTTCTAATCTTGATTCCGCTTTTGCAGTGTGGAACAAGTTGACAACCACCACCACCTCCAAGCTTCAATTGCATATCCAACAAGAAGAGGAATCTAGTGGAGACTCCGAGTCACAATGTCACATGGTCCAAGGGAATGACTCTCTTGAGGTAAACTCGGAAACCCACTTAGATGATGATGATGATGCTAGTTCTTCAAATGATTATGTTGATCCCCATGCTTTAAATGAAGAACTATCTATTGTGTGTGAAAAATTAATAGAAAAATATAAAGTTTTGAAAAAGAAAAGTTTAGGACTTGAAAATGAAAATAAGTGTTTGCATTCTAGACTTAAAAATGTTTTGCAAGAGAAGATTGAGGTCTATAATGAAAGGGATTCATTGAGATCTCAATTAGAACTTGCACTTAAAGAAAATGAGTTTTTAAAATCTAAAAATGATTGTCATGTTATTTTAAAAAATAATGATGTTTGTCTTCAAAAGTTGAAGTTGTTTTAAGAGAAAATGATATTTTGAAAATGAAATAGATTTTATTGTAAAAGAATTAGATATTTGTGTAAAGAAAAATAATTCTTTGAAAAATGATATTTCTTCTCATGTTTGCCATGCTAGGGTAGTATCACACACTTCACCTATTGCATGCCACACCTCTTCTTCAATTGATAATGATATATCCATGCTTAAGAAGAGTGTAGATTGTTTGGGCTCCACTTTGAGCCAATGTGTAGTGGGTCATACACGTTTGGAATCCTTGTTTCAAAAGAAGCAAGTTCCATCTTTTCATGCACACCCATCACGGCATACACATGCTCCTCACGGACACCATCACACGTATGCTCATGTGTACACTTGTACACATTGTGGACGTAAGGGCCACCTTGCTAAATTTTATTTTGATAGATTACATAATGTAAATTTAGCAAATAAATTTGTTTGGGTTAGAAATGAGACTAACCCCCATGGACCCAATAAGATATGGGTACCAAAGACCACTCCTCTTGTTTATGATGTAGGTGTGGGCTCTCACATGGCATGAGAGTAGCCGTACCTTGGAGTGGATGCGTTCCGAGCTTCATGGAGATCAATTGGATGCATCACTTTCAAGGGATGTTTGGTGGAGAGGACCACCATGTTTTGGAGACAAGGAGAGTTGCCTTCTAGGTTTTGGTAACGATTCCTAACTCCTATTTATTATTTACATGCTTTTCATATTCATTATTTATAGCATGTTTCATTGTTTAGTGATTAGTATGAAAATGCCATGTTAATTAGATTCTTGACATACATGTATAGTATTTGAGACACACATGCTTAATATGGATTATTATTTTGTGTTCTCGTATTTGATTAGCTATCATGTACATCATAAATCTAATAACATGTGAATTTACATAGTAATCATGTTTAGTTTTATCATGATGATTTATGTCTTGTTTGATGCTTCATGTTTTGAATATATGTTTAAATGTTAGTTTTTATTAAAACTAGGTATATACTTGTGCATATAGTGGGCCACAAATAAATCTATATATGTTTGTGCTTGAATGCTTATTTGTTCCCATTAGATGTGCTAGTATAGTCTAGTTTTGACGATTCATTCATTTTAAACTAGTATTCCCATTTTTGAATTTGTTTTATGATTTCTTGTTTAAACTTCATGTATATGTCCATCTTGTCCAAACTATTGACTATACATGTGTATCCTTTGAGCCACGTGCCTTAATGCATATATTTTTGTGGACTCGTTGTGTTTGGATATGTATGTATACTTTAGTTTGTATAAGACATACATATACCTTGAAGATTAAATAGTTTAATGATTTTCATGATTTCATGTTTTAAGGAATAATTGAGCTTAATTGAATATTTTCATGATTATGATATTCACATTTTATTTGTACACTCACATTTATTGCTTGCTCATGTTTTTATTTTCATGAGTCATATTTATGCTTAATTGACTTGAGTGTTTGATATCATGTGGATTTCTTGTTTCATGAAAAATAATTTTGTTTTATTCCTTACTTGAAGGATTTCGTACTAGTTTACAAGTTTTTCATTTAAACTAGTTCGTATTCTTCATATGGTAGAGATTTTCAAACACACATTATTTTCAAATCTATTTTTGAAAACCCCTACCTTTCACGGGCGGTTGGATGGGAGTCCATGCCTTGTATGTTTATATCGAAAATCTTTTTAAACTTCAGCATGAGATGGGAGGTAGTCATATGATGTATACACTTGATTATTATTGTTGTCTCAATTGGTATCATTGAACTCTTTCAATTGTATCAATTTTGATCTTTTTGTATACTCATATGTTTATTGTGTATGTATACTTTCAATTGGTATCATCTATTGGTGATTGGTACTCATTCTATTTCATACACATATACATGTTTTATTTGTGCTATTATATTTCTATATCTTGAGCACAAATCTTGTTTTGTTAGAGCTTGAACTTTATTTTGTCTTAATTGATTTATTTTTCAATTGTATCTTATTTCAAGCCTATGCATAGGTTTATTGGTATTTCATAAAGGGGGAGAAAACTTATCTTTCAATTAAATTTTTGTATTCCACTCCCTTGCTTTATGATAGAAAATAATAGTTTTTCAATTTGATATTATTGTTTTTGATGAACAATTTCAATTGGTATCATATGCTCAAAATGCAAAATATTTTCAATTGGTATCAAGATTTTGTTTTTATGTTCACTTTTCAATTGGTATCAATATGCACTTCATTGCCATATTTTTAATTGGTATCAAGGTTGTTTGATCATACCCCTTATTGACATTGTGTTTTGTTTTAGACAAAAGGGGGAGAACATCTTATCATTATTTGTTGTTCACCCCCCCTCTTGCTTCTTTATTTCATATAAAAAGGGGGAGAAGATTTTGTTTGTTTTACAAAAGCTCTGATACCTTCAAAATTTTGTTTAAGAAAAATTAAAAATGTTTTGATGTGTATTTCCTATATGCAAGGAGAGCTTAACATCTCTTCTACATATAGATTCATGTTGAGTGTATTGTATATTAAAGAGCTTGACAACTTTTTTTTATGTGGTACACTTGTGTAGGGGGAGCTTCACATCTCCTCTTATGCATTTTATATTATACGTTATGTGAATTAGGGCTTGTCATCCCTTTTTCATGTAATGTATATGTGTAGGGAAGCTAACTTAGCTTCTTCCTCTTCATGAATGTATATCACATATAAACTTTTATTGATTGAACCCCTTATTGGTCTTTTTGTTTTTGACAAAAAGGGGGAGAAAAATTTGTTTTTGTGTTTTTACCCCTTTGTTGATGATTGACAAAAAGGGGGAGAAAAATGTGAGTTTTATATGCATCTTTATGGTTTTGCATATACTATGTTTATTTGGTATCTAGAGATGTTTATTTGTTTTTGGAAACTTTCAATGATATCTAGATAACCTTTTATTGTTTATGCATATCCATGCATGTTTCATGTTTAATATTCATTGTATATTTATGTTTATTTGTTTATGCATGAGTTAAGGGGGAGCTTCTTTGAAGCTTAACTTTAATCCATGCATATATAACTCCATGAGTTTTGTCATCATCAAAAAGGGGGAGATTGTTGGCCCAGAGGCCTTCCTCTCTAGTTTTGATGATGATTAACTCATGTAGTTATGTTTACTAATAATCTTGTGATTTTAGTTTCAGATCATTTAACAAGATATTAGTTGGTGATTAGCTTCAACAAAGGAGTTTAAAAGCTTTTCATGATGAATCCAGGGCCAAAGCATCAAGATCATACCTTGCCTAGCTCATGGATCACGGTGTTTGTGGACCGAGTCGCCTTGAAGATGAAGATCGTCAAGAAGACTTAGGTATCCATAGTTTAGTGTGTTTAGATCTATATGTAAAGCTTAGTATAGTTTATATGCTCAAGTGCACAACACACACAAGTTTCATGTTTTAGATTTTGGTTTTCATGAATAGTTGATCAAAACAAGTTTACATGGTTTTTATGTATATTAGATGTGTTCAATATACATACATGCTTACATGACTTATACAAACTTATTTTGATATGTCTATTCATGAGTTTTAGAAAAAATCAGTTTTCCTATTGAAAAATCAATTTTGATAAAAATACAAGTTTTGTTTTTGATAAAATTTGCAAGACTCAAAAATGAATTGATATGATTGATATATGTCTTGAAATTTTTATCACTAGTTTGTGTTTCAATATAAAATGTTAAAACAAGTTTTATGAAATTTTCAGAAAAGATAAAAGATTTTTATAAAATATTTCTAACATGTTTTTCTGACCCAGTTTCTGACCCAGTTTGTGCTGACAGGCCAGGTCGGTCGACCCGGACTGTAACGCCCCGATCTCAAGGATACGGAGACGTTATGGCGACGTACATACGCAGGGCAGAAAACCCTCACGTACGTACGCTAAGCCTCAGTACAGTAAATAACCTCCATATAGACATGAGTTCCAGCATGAAATAAGTATAAGAATACCTGCAGAAAGAGGTCAGCGATCATAACAGATATGAAGAATGAGGACAAATAAGATAACAGAAATAAATCAACAAGATACCTATGAATGATCTCGATGAGGAATCTCCTAGGCCACTCCAAGGCATTCTTTGATACTACGGTACCTCGAATCTCCAAAACTGGGCATGCAAACCCAGGGTCGTCAGAAAGCGACCTAGTGAGTGGTAAAATAAAGGAGGCAGTAATATACATGCACGATAATAACATATAATACATGATTCTGTAACAGTGATACCATATAATAGCCATATAATAAGCAGTAGAAATATAACCATGTCATATGTTAATATCATCACTACCTAGCAGGTTATCATCGGGTCATGTCTACAGTCGTGTCCAGTTTATAGAATAAATGGTGACGTGATAGAAATGAACATGCGAGTGGTGACGTGATAGCAGTGAACATGCAGATGTGCGTATACAAAATACCCATAATACTGTGTTGTGCACATACAGTCATGATGTCTGCAAAAATAGAATATATGCAATGCAGAACATGCGTAGTATGCCACTACATACAGTGTAACATGTACCAGGTAATGTAACAAAATATACATGTAACAAGATGGCGCATATATAGTTATATCATCAGGAACAGTAATAAGTACATCTAAACAATAGTATACATGTATCAGGTAAGTCATGTCATTTATACAATAGTAGCAATCAGTACCACCTGGTATTTTAATCAATCTCTTCCAGTGTCCCATACCACTGGCAGTTCATACTGGAGCCCGCACTCCAGTCGAACCCATCCGGACATGGCCTACGGGTACCATTATCCAAACGAGAGAGTGACCAAATAACAAGTGTTCCCGACGTCACTATTGTGTATACTATTTTATTATGTTAATTGGAAACCCATGGTCGAGGAGTTCTTATCGGGTAGGTGTATCCCGTGCATACCCGGGATCACGGCCTTAAACAAACCCCTGGCTGCTGAGACCAGGGCACTCCGCTAAGAGGGGAGCATGAATCAAGTAACGAGAGCTCATGGAGCAATTGGTAGGTAGCACTACCGTCCCCTGCAGTGGGAGAACAATATGGATCCAGTACATCACCCGATAAGATCTAATCAACTGTCGAGTCTCCCCCATACCCAAGTTAGCTTTATGATCTGATATGTCAAGTATACACTGTAACAAGAACACATACAGTACATGATACGGGTAACATGATAACTGGACTAGAGCTCTGTTGATAGCATAGAACAATATAACGGGAAACGGGAACAATATAACGGGAACAATATAACTGGAACAATATCACAATCGATGTGGGATTCCACATATCGCATATCAACAGCTTTCATGTCCAGTAACGGGATTATCCATATCAGTAACAGGAAACAATCATATAACATGAATATGATAACATGGAACAATAATACATGTATATGCACGGTGAGCCATATGACAAGTAGAAAGAGACAACACATGCATGTCCACTTGTGCGGTGAGCATATGTAGCAGTGCTGTCTGTGTAACAAGTATCCGTGACGTGGAGCATTTATATATCGGTGGGACATGAATACGAAATAAGAGAGTGTGACGTGTCATAGTGTCTGTGCAACATGTACATGTAAGAACAGTGGTCAGTGTCTACTATAATACCATGTCCATTGACCTTACAGTATCCGTGTCATGATGATACCAGTGCATGTAATGCCAGTGTCCTGCATTCATATCTAGGGACAGTGTAGTGTCATCGAATACCGTGGATCAGTATACATGTGCTGATAGTTATCTAACTGTGATCCAATACCAAGAATAAGGTGAAATAATGGTCTGCGTGTCAGTGGCTGTGCCGGTATGATGACTGTGTCCGAGTTGTCTATATCAGTATTTATTGTTATTCTTATTACATCACCTACATTTATACTAACTCAGGAAATTATATGTTCTTCCTATACAATGAGGTTCCAATAATTACAAATTAATAATTTATAGTTACCGTATTTTATTCATAATCAAGATCTAGCAATCAATGTCATTAAACATGGTAAAATATAATTTATAAAAGAAAAACACTCACCAACTAGCCATGGGAAGGTAACTCTCTTTCCCACGATCATAACGGATCCAGAATCGTCCAAATCGGAGTCCGGATGCTCCAGATATCGCCCGAAGACTAAATCATAACAAAAAGGGTTAAATATGTAATAAAGATATTTCAAATGCAAATACTGAAATGTAACAGGGGGGTTTTCTTTAAGATTACCTTTATTGAGTTTTGGAAGCGGGTTGGGCTCTTAACGGGTCGGGTTTGGATCCACTACCCAAACCCATAACTTAAGTTAAATGGGTATTGGGTTTATAGGGTTAACGGGTTTAAACAATTGGGTTTTGGGTTTCCAACTAACCCAATAGGGTTATTGGGTTCGGGTCCATACCCGAACCCAATATTACACAACAACAGCAGCAGCAGCAGCGACAGCTGCTGCTGTCGCCCGCTAGCCGGCGGCGCCCGCCGCGGCCCACGCCGGTGGCGCCCTCCGCGGCCCACGCCGGCGGCAAGGGGAGGGAGAAAGAGAGAGAAAAAGAGGAAAGAAGAAGTAGAAGCAGCAGCAGATGAAGAAAAGAAGGAAGAAAAAGAAAAAGAAGAAGAAAAGAAGAAGAAGAAGAAAAGGAGAAAAAGAAAAAGAGAGGAAGAGGGGTGGTGCCCGGTGGCTCGCCGGCCACCGGGGCTTGCCTGCCCGCCGGCGGCAAGGCCGCCGACGGTCGGCCTCCGGGCTGAAAAGAGAACAGAGAGAGAAGGAGAGAGGGACAGGGAATAAGAGAGAATAGAGAGAGAGAGAGAGAGAGAGAGAGAGATGCGTGAGAGATAGAGTTTTGTGGAGAGAGAGAGAGAGAGAAAAACAGGTGATTTAAAAAGGGGGAGGCTGTTGGGTTAATGGCGGTGGAAGAATGGCGGTGGGAAATGTTGAGAAGATTGGAGAAAGAGGAAGGGGAAAAAATAGAAAAGTAGAAATTTTAAAATATTATTTTATTAGGTGAAATTTTGACTAGCTCCGAACAGTTCTCAAAAATTACAAAAAATAGAGAATATTATCCTGAGACGTAATATAAAAACGGTTTGAAGAAATTCGATCCAGTTTGCAAATTAAAAATCCTGAAAGGTATCGTCGATATTGGGCGACACCGGTTTGGCCCGATTTTCGATAAATTCAGAAAAATCCCCAAAAATACCCTAACGTAGATCATATGCTTCTAAGACATAAAATGAAAGCGGATTTTCAAAATACTACTCCGTTTGTGAATTAAAAATCGTAGAGCCGATTATCGGTATCGGTCGACACCGACTACGGAGATTTTCCAAAATAATCTAGAAAAATTTCAGAAAATTCTGAAAAATCTAAAATATTAGAAAATGATTTTTGAAACTGAAATTAGCTCAATCGGACTACTACGGAGGTCAAATCAATTTTGTGCGTCGTATCGCGTACTGATACGGTGATACGTACACTAGGGATCAGGGGGTTACATTTCTCCCCACCTTACAAAAAATTGCGTCCTCGCAATTTCTATTCAGGTGTGGGAATAATATCTCCAACCCCAAAGCCTAAATGTGACGAGTCCACAACACTTCCACTAAGCACTCTGCTATCTATAAGGAACTCGGGATGGAGAAGTATGGTAGAGAACTAAAACTAACGAATTGAAAGCAAGACAATGCAAGGAAAGTGAGAAGAAAATTGGATGTTCTGGGGGCAACAGAACGGAAGGAAGGAATACAAACGAGTCACGGAATGAATTGTCAAGGTCATGGAATTCTTGTACTCGTTGCTGGAATCCCCAAATTCAGATACATATCAATTAATCTGAACCTGATTGTACTGTTGGTAAGAGCTCAAGGATTGACCCAGGTGGTTACCCACACCAGGTGTAAACCTAGGATCTGATACCACTATGTAAAGCCCCGATCTCAAGGATACGGAGACGTTATGGCGACGTACATACGCAGGGCGAAAAACCCTCACGTACGTACGCTAAGCCTCAGTACAGTAAATAACCTCCATATAGACATGAGTTCCAGTATGAAATAAGTACAAGAATACCTACAGAAAGAGGTCAGCGATCATAACAGATATGAAAAATGAGGACAAATAAGATAACAGAAATAAATCAACAAGATACCTATGAATGATCTCGATGAGGAATCTCCTAGGCCACTCCAAGGCATTCTCTGATACTACGGTACCTCGAATCTCTAAATCTGGGCATGCAAACCCAGGGTCGTCAGAAAGCGACCTAGTGAGTGGTAAAATGAAGGAGGCAGTAATATACATGCACGATAATAACATATAATACATGATTTTGTAACAGTGATACCATATAGTAGCCATATAATAAGCAGTAGAAATATAACCATGTCATATGTTAATATCATCACTACCTAGCAGGTTATCATCGGGTCATGTCTACAGTCGTGTCCAGTTTATAGAATAAATGGTGACGTGATAGAAATGAACATGCGAGTGGTGACGTGATAGCAGTGAACATGCAGATGTGCGTATGCAAAATACCCATAATACTGTGTTGTGCACATACAGTCATGATGTCTGCAAAAATAGAATATATGGAATGCAGAACATGCGTAGTATGCCGCTACATACAGTGTAACATGTACCAGGTAATGTAACAAAGTATACATGTAACAAGATGGCGCATATATAGTTATATCATCAGGAACAGTAACAAGTACATCTAAACAATAGTATACATGTATCAGGTAAGTCATGTCATTTATACAATAGTAGCAATCAGTACCACCTGGTATTTTAATTAATCTCTTCCAGTGTCCCATACCACTGGCAGTTCATACTGGAGCCCGCACTCCAGTCGAACCCATCCGGACATGACCTACGGCTACCATTATCCAAACGAGAGAGTGACCAAATAACAAGTGTTCCCGACGTCACTATTGTGTATACTATTTTATTATGTTAATTGGAAACCCATGGTCGAGGAGTTCTTATCGGGTAGGTGTATCCCGTGCATACCCGGGATTATGGCCTTAAACAAACCCCTGGCTGCTGAGACCAGGGCCCTCCGCTAAGAGGGGAGCATGAATCAAGTAACGAGAGCTCATGGAGCAATTGGTAGGTAGCACTACCGTCCCCTGCAGTGGGAGAACAATATGGATCCAGTACATCACCCGATAAGATCTAATCAACCGTCGAGTCTCCCCCATAACCAAGTTAGCTTTATGATCTGATATGTCAAGTATACACTGTAACAAGAACACATACAGTACATGATACGGGTAACATGATAACTGGACCAGAGCTCTGTTGATAGCATAGAACAATATAACGGGAAACGGGAACAATATAACGGGAACAATATAACTAGAACAATATCACAATCGATGTGAGATTCCACATATCGCATATCAATAGCTCTCATGTCCAGTAACGGGATTATCCATATCAGTAACAGGAAACAATCATATAACATGAATATGATAACATGGAACAATAATACATGTATATGCACGGTGAGCCATATGACAAGTAGAAAGAGACAACACATGCATGTCCACTTGTGCAGTGAGCATATGTAGCAGTGCTGTCTGTGTAACAAGTATCCGTGACGTGGAGCATTTATATATCGGTGGGACATGAATACGAAATAAGAGAGTGTGCCGTGTCATAGTGTCTGTGCAACATGTACATGTAAGAACAGTGGTCAGTGTCTACTATAATACCATGTCCATTGACCTTACAGTATCCGTGTCATGATGATACCAGTGCATGCAATGCCGGTGTCCTGCATTCATATCTAGGGACAGTGTAGTGTCATCGAATACCGTGAATCAGTATACATGTGCTGATAGTTATCTAACTGTGATCCAATACCAAGAATAAGGTGAAATAATGGTCTGTGTGTCAGTGGCTGTGCCGGTATGATGACTGTGTCCGAGTTGTCTATGTCAGTATTTATTGTTATTCTTATTACATCACTTACATTTATACTAACTCAGGAAATTATATGTTCTTCCTATACAATGAGGTTCCAATAATTACAAATTAATAATTTATAGTTACCGTATTTTATCCATAATCAAGATCTAGCAATCAATGTCACTAAACATGGTAAAATATAATTTATAAAAGAGAAATACTCACCAACTAGCCATGGGAAGGTAACTCTCTTTCCCACGATCGCAACGGATCCAGAATCATCCAAATCGGAGTCCGGATGCTCCAGATATCGCCCAAAGACTAGATCATAACAAAAAGAGTTAAATATGTAATAAAGATATTTCAAATGCAAATACTGAAATGTAACAGGGGGGTTTTCTGTAGGATTACCTTTATTGAGTTTCGGATGCGGGTTGGGCTCTTAACGGGTCGGGTTTGGATCCACTACCCAAATCCATAACTTAAGTTAAATGGGTATTGGGTTTATAGGGTTAACGGGTTTAAACAATTGGGTTTTGGGTTTCCAACTAACCCAATAGGGTTATTGGGTTCGGGTCCATACCCGAACCTAATATTACACAACAACAACAGCAGCAGCAGCGACAGCTGCTGCTGTCGCCCGCTAGCCGGCCACCGGCCGGGCTGGCCGGCGGCGCCCGCCACGGTCCACGCCGGCGGCGCCCTCCGCGGCCCACGCCGGCGGCAAGGGGAGGGAGAAAGAGAGAGAAAAAGAGGAAAGAAGAAGTAGAAGCGGCAGCAGATGAAGAAAAGAAGGAAGAAAAAGAAAAAGAAGAAAAGAAGAATAAGAAAAGGAGAAAAAGAAAAAGAGAGGAAGAGGGGTGGTGCCCGGTGGCTCGCCGGCCACCGGGGCTTGCCAGCTCGCCGGCGGTCGGCCTCCGGGCTGAAAAGAGAACAGAGAGAGAAGGAGAGAGGGACAGGGAATAAGAGAGAATAGAGAGAGAGAGAGAGAGCGAAAGAGAGAGATGCGTGAGAGATAGAGTTTTGTGGAGAGAGAGAGAGAGAGAAAAATAGGTGATTTAAAAAGGGGAGGCTGTTGGGTTAATGGCGGTGGAAGAATGGCGGTGGGAAACGTTGAGAAGATTGGAGAAAGAGGAAGGGGAAAAAAATAGAAAAGTAGGAATTTTAAAATATTATTTTATTAGGTGAAATTTTGACTAGCTCCGAACAGTTCTCAAAAATTACAGAAAATAGAGAATATTATCCTGAGACGTAATATGAAAACGGTTTGAAGAAATTTGATCCAGTTTGCAAATTAAAAATCCTAAAAGGTATCGTCAATATTGGGCGACACCGGTTTGGCCCGATTTTCGATAAATTCAGAAAAATTCCCAAAAATACCCTAACGTAGATCATATGCTTCTAAGACATAAAATGAAAGCGAATTTTCAAAATACTACTCGTTTGTGAATTAAAATTGTAGAGCCGATTATCGGTATAGGTCGACACCGACTACGGAGATTTTCCAAAATAATCTAGAAAAATTCCAAAAAATCCTGAAAAATCTAAAATATTAGAAAATGATTTTTGAAACTGAAATCAGCTCAATCAAACTACTACGGAGGTCAAATCAATTTTGTACGTCGTATCGCGTACTGATACGGTGATACGTACACCAGGGATCAGGGGGTTACACAGACGGTCAACCGCACCATGGGCCGGTCGACCCTTGCGGTCGACCGATGTGCACAGACTTGTGCACGTCTGGCAGACACAAGCTCGGTCGACCGGGCGGTCGACTGGCTCTGAGAGCAGAGCTCTCTGTTTGTTTGGGTCGACCGGGCGGTCGACCGGGTTTGCCCAACGGTCACATTTTTGACCGTTGGCGGTCGACCGGGCGGCCGACCGCCAGGCCTGTCAGGCTGCCACATCAGCCTAACGGTTAGTTTTCTTTTGGGCCTATAAATACCCCATTTCTTAGGGTTTTTAACTAAGATTTTCAAGGGCAAAAATTCCCTATTCTCTGGTTTTAAAAAGAAGTTTTTAAAAGTGTTTAAAGAGTAAAAAGATTCATTTCATTTGTTTTAAGTGTTTTGTTATTTTCAAAGAAAATAGGTTTTTGGGAAATTAGTTTATTGTTCTTCATTTCAATATCTATTTGGTATTTTCTCAAGAGTTTTTCTTTGATCAAAACACTTGTTTTTCACACTTGAGCTTATCTTCTATCCTATTCTATTAGGATCTTGTTTTATGGAAAAGAGAGATTGTTTGAGATTGTGGAAACCTCCAAGTTGTACACCCTTGTTTTTGTTGTATCCCTCTTTGGTAGAGGTTGATCGGGTGATTGGTTGTTGTTTGCTCCCTCTATTGTGAGGTGGAGTTGGTTATTGTTAGCTCCCTCTAGTGAGAGGTGGAGTTGGTGTTTGTAACCCTCTTCGGTAGAGGTGTTGTGGTTGTTTGGCTACGGGCCTACCCCTCGGTTGTGAGGTGGTGTTTGAGAGAGGAGTTCGGTACTCCTATTGTTGTAACAAATCCTCCTCGGTGGAGGTTCCCTTGGTGGGAGATAGTGGATTGGAAATCCTACACGGTGGTGTAGGCGGGAAAGTAGAGCTAGGGGCTCGAACCTCGTAACATATCTTGTTGTTAGCGTTTGATCCATTGTCTCTCTAACTCTCTCTCTTTATATTGTGTAAAGCATCATTTCATTCATTCATATCTTATTGCTTGCATTTGTGCCTTACATTATTTCATATTGTCTATTCATTATATGCTTGGCTTGCTTGTGTGTGTGCCTTACTTGTTCCTAACCAACAAGAGCTTCACATAGCACCTCAACCCATATCTAGGGGAATCAAGAGGAGTTAGTCCAGAGCCCTTCACGGGGAATTCGGCTACACTTGTTGGTTGTACTAAGTGTGATTGCAAAATTGTTTTTAATCTTCCGCATTTAGCGCATTTAGTTTCTAGATTAGCACTTACACCTATTCACCCCCCTCTAGGTGTTTTTCAAGATCCTCTTGGACCAGCTTCTTGGCAGCCTCCGACTCTTCCAGCTTTTTTCAGGCAGCAGCAGGTTTCTGCTCGTTGACTTCAATCAAGGCTTGCGCCTTAGCAATAGTAATCTAAGCAGTAGTGATAACTTGCACTGCACTTTGGATGACTACTTCGGGTTCCTTTAAATCACCAACCGGTCTTTGGTAATCGGCTTGAAAGTGCTAGAGATGACGGGCTTCTTCAGCCATTTGCTCCTCTATCTCTTTTCGCTCGTGTTCTTGAGCGGCGAGGAGCTTACTCAGTGTTGACCGAGTCTCATCCATTGAGCCAGCATTCTCCAGAGTCTTTAGCTCCTTCAGGTGACTCCCCAGCTGTTCGACCAGCACCAGGTACGCCCTAGCCTGCGAAGGACTCCCAGTGTAACTGATGTTCTCGATCTGATTCTCGAGAAGCATCCGGGAAAACTCAAAGAAACTACCCCCGGAAAGGACCTCGTCGATACAGGACCTCATGGAAGCAAAAAATTGTCACACCATTTGATGTGCTAGCTCTTCCATGATGTCATTAGCTGGAGATAACTCTGCTGATGTACTTCCGGACCCTCTTTCCATGACAGAACGAGAGACGGGAACCAATTCAACTTGTGCAGGGGTGAGGCCGATAAAGGCTCGTCAGACACTGAGGTCGTCGCCAATACCTCTGGGACGGTTGTTGTTGTTACAGCTTCCACTGCAACATAAGCAACAGCAAACTCCACGGCACTGGATTCACCAGCCGAAACTTGAACTGTGCTATCTTCTGCGCCAAGGCTCGCCACAAGATCCTCCACTTGAGCTACCACAGTACTCTCTGTAAACCATAACATTAAACGTCAGTGGTAATGATGAGAAGAAGAGTATCCAACACGTCAGTATTCTCTTACCACGTTGAGGATCTGAAGATGGCAAATCCTTGGATAAGCCATTTAGGGATGAGGGCTCCCCGATCTCGACGGTTGCACCCTCATAAGGCATCCCGGTAGCGGGAGATTCGAGGCCCTCCTACTGGGCCAGCTCTTGGATCATCCTCTCAATATGAGAAGAAGTTGTGGCTTCACTACCGGCAACCAGCCCTGTAGAAGAAAGTCAAAAGGAAATGTTAGAACTCATTCCTAACTTGATGGGGAACCAGTTCAAGAGGACAAAGAAAATACTTTCAGTAGCAGTGATCCTTGCTATTGGCGAAACTGTCACAGGGACGAACCCCTGTATCTCTTCCTCTGAGATGTGCGAAAATTTGCTTGTGTCAGGAAGAGCGGGTTCATCGCCAAAATCGACTTCCTCGCCAGAATAATATCCATGTTCTTCGGACGAGGAAGACGACAACTCAACACAGGAGGTCTCAGCGATCGAAGCTTTACCACTGAGTACCCCAGTAGTAGGGTTGGGTTCGATAACCTGTGAGGTGGACATGAATACACTAGAGACCCAGGCTGCTACACCTCCACCCTTCTCCCATGAACTGAAGAAGATCCAGGCTGAGTCGAGACTCCTAGAATCTCAACATCATCCTTTCTCACCAAGTCAACTTCAGGTCGCTCGACCTCCTCATATGTGACAGGTTCACCTGCGAGCTCTCCCTCCTCTAGGATCACGGGACCCCTGCTACGCAGACCTCGGGAGCGAAGGACGAGGCCTTCTTCCTCCTCCTCTTCTTCCTCCGTATGCTCCTCAACACCAGGAGGAACTACTTCGAGCATCGAAGCTTCAGCCTCAGATTCCCTCCGGGCCTTCTTTGGGATAGGCTCACCCTTGGAAGCAGAGCCATGGGAACGTTTGGCCACGGCCTGCCGACTCTTTCTGGCGGATTGCCCCTTAGGCGCTACTATCCTTGGCTCCATCCCTACCTCCCCTTCTGTTTCCCTCTCGGCTTCCTGATATTCGTTCATACCTCGCACACGTTTGTTGGACTCCAACTTAGATTTGTAAGACGCCTTGATGCTCTTGATGCAAGAGGAATTTATTCCAAAATCAGGCATCCTACTAGTAAGGAAATACCACGTGCAGAAACTGAGACTGGTATGACAATTGGGCGTCTTGTGAGACAGGCTGAAAACAGCTCTTGTCCCCTCCAGCTACACTGCAGTACCACGCCCGAGCACCTTCAAATAAGTTTCCACTGAAGCAGAGGCCAGCGTTAGGGTTGCCGATATATAATTGATCATAGCCGAACTGCCGAGCAAAACGACTGGGCATGTAAGGCTCGATCGTACATGAGTCACCTTGCCGGAAGATCAGATATTCAGGCCGAATATTGATCAACCACCAGAAGACTCCTGATGGCAGCCTTGTGAAGTCATCTGGTCTCGCAAGGTCGGGAAACTTATCCCCGTAGGACACACCGGAAATCTCAAGGAAGCAACGGTCGAGCTGGTAATTCGAATTGTTCAGAATAGAATTCCAAACAAAGAACATGTAGTAATGAGACCAACTCGAATTCTCCAGCCTCTGCACGAAGGGAACGAAGCCTTCGGAGGAAGGCACCGCCGTCATCAGTGAAGGGCAGTGCATAATGTACCAGGCTATCAGGTACATATATGGAAGCTCAATCCTGGGGTTAGGGGTCTTCACTTCCGGCCTTTCCTCTGAATCTACCACCAGCCCGCCCTGGGAGTCTACAATGGCCTCCACTTGATATAGGTTTTTGACCAGAACCCGTAATCCACTCTGAATTCTGGCTACCGTCGCTGGAAGAAGAGCGATAGACTCCCTGTAGGCAAGCAAGACCACTGGGTACACCACATCGGTAACAATTACTTCATATAACAGTGTTGGCACCACACAACGCTTCAGCCACAGCATAAGGTAGCCCGCCAATAGAGCCCGGTCAGAAATGGGAACTCGGGCCTGGTGATGAAAATTTTCAAAAACCGTATCAGGTCTGAAAGTGTCCTCGTTTGATTCGGTGGTGTAAGAACTTATAGAGGCATTAATCCTCTCGGTAATTTCCTCATCGGTGCAAGGAGCCAGACTAGTCACTGGGCTATCCTTTTCATTTATGCCGTTGAACAGATAGCTCGCTCAGGACATCTGCTCGATAGATACCTCTGTTCCTCCAGGAGGATATCTGTCCGCAGATATGGAAGTGGCACAATACTTCCCAGTATGTCTCGTATAGCTGAGCGTCCTCTTTCCTCAAGAGGTGAAGCTCCTCAGAAGTCGGGACGTATTCTTCATAAGGGGCATCTCCCATAACTAGACCCGAGACTTCATATCTCATGAAGAGCGTGCCCCATCTCTCCAACTGGGGTAAAAAATGTGCCTGTCAGAGGATTATAATGTTCCAAGATGCCATAAAAATTGTGGGAACTCTGCGGGAGGCCATACTGTACGGCCCTAACCGAATGGTATAACCCCACCTGTTGCAGCAGAGCCCCAAGCTTGACAAGAACAAATCCAACCATTCTACCCCACCATGATTTGTCGGTAGAATGGACCCACCCGAGCGGACGATAGTCAATGAAAAAATCACCCTAACTTTCAAAAACTGATTGATGAAGGTGGCGGCAAGCTGAGGGGTTTCTCCTTTCGGATATTCAGGCCTGACTAACCTGAGAAATAAACCGAAGACTTCTTTCCCATGGCCAGTAGGGTATACTTCTTTGGCACCTAATCTGCAGAGAGACACGCCAAAGACAAACCGGGAAAGATCCCACTCCATCGTATGATGAACGGACATATGTTGAAGATAGGACAAGGGATACATTCTCTCTATGTTGGGAAGAAAGAACCTCATGTCCCCTATCTGACGGAGTCACTTATAATCTCCGTCGTACATGATCCTATCATCCTCTTCAATGGCGCCACCAAAGAAGAAACCAGGCTCCTTAGCAGAGTACGGGAATTCGACTCAAACTGGCTATCAAAAATAATCTCCCGGAGCATCAACATACTGGCCTTGGTGATCCTCTTCTTCCACTCTTTTGATTTTTCATTAGTTACAGGAGCGGTCCTTTGGAGCACAAAGGTCAGATTACGATTAACGCCACCTACGTGCCCAAAGTGGCACTTCTTGGATAAGGGGCTGGAAGAGTATCGCACTGCAGTGAAGACAACACTTAGTCAGAAATCTAAAATAAAATGGCTAAGTGTTTGAAATTCAAACGCAGGAGTGAATCCAGACGCGAAAATCAGCAAAATCTGCGTCTAGACAAAAAAAATGCGAGCCTTGCATGAAGCCTGCATTTCAAAGTCCATAACTTAGAAATTTTTCTAAGTGTCGGACTCAGATGCGAGAATCAGTGAAACTCACGTCTGATGTTAAAAGACGCGAGGATCACATGAAGTCTGAGTCTGAGCCTTCCACACTTAGAAAAATTCTGAGTATTGAGTTTAAAATGCAGGGCTCAACGAGGCCCACGTTCAACAAACAGAGACGGACTCAAATTAATGAAGCGAAGGCGCGTAGGTCGTCAAACTCGCGTCTTGCTTACCAAATTCAAGAGCCGCGTCTGAAAAATCAAACACAGGTATGAGCCTTGCGTTGGCGGTTCACATTCAAAAGAGACTTAAAAGTTAAGAGAACTTTTTAAGCCTCTTCAATGGCGGAAACGAGATCAGATGGTTTTACTACCTGAAATAGGGGCCTCCTGCGTGGAAGGACCGCCCATTTGAATCTCCAGAGCGACAGCGCTCGAGGATGAGGAAGCAGGTTTGGTCTTTTATGCCATTTCAACCGTGAAATCAGTGTTGAAGACGATGAAATGGAAAAAGCTTTAAGCTTTTCTTAACCCTCGATATAAAGCTCGGCGAAGAAGAAGAATAGTCTAATGATGACTCTTGAAAGACTGTTGTCTTTTATAGGCACAGTGATCCGCAGAGATACGCGGCACGTGTCTCGAGGCCTAATCCTCGCCCGACATGTGGCATGCGTCTTAAATGGATGCAAATTTCACGCGTTAAAGAAAGGATGTCCCCTCTACTCCACCGGACACGTGGCAACGAGCCCAGAATGTGAGAGTCGCGTTTAACAAAGCCGCGTCCCTCCAAAGGTCGCGTCTCTTCAGCAAGGTCAAAGTTGCGTCTAGTCAACGGAATAAAGCTGCGTCTTCACTTCAAAGCCGCGTCCCTCCAGAGGTCGCGTTTCTTCAGCAGAGTAATAGATGTGTCCCCACTCTGAGTGAGGACTGCGTCTCTAGAGCAATATGACCCCTACGTCTACAAGACTTACATTCAGTCTTTTCTTCTGCAATCAGTTCAACAGTACATTGGCACAATCAGACGATTGTTTACCCCTGATTCAACTGTACACCAATAACCAACTCAGAGCACTGAGGAGGTCGGGACTGCGTATCTAGATACTCACCACGATCATCTCTGGTGGCTTCAAAGGGTTTTACAGTATGCTCACGAAGACCACATTCCAGATAGGATTAAGCTTAGGGCATCCCAAATGATTGTCGGTCCAATCATGAGGAGTATAAATTCAACCAAGATCCAAAGTATTTTAAAATCCGTCCCAGTCAACCGCGGAATATCGAAAACTTTGGATGGGGTTCTGTAGACTGTTCAAAAATCACTGAGGATAAGTCATCAGAAAACAGAGTTCAAAACTCCAGAGGCAGGGCTAATTATAGCCACTCGTATAACGCCAAGGCGCAGGGCATGGAGCCTGTGCCTCAACATCAGTACAGTACCAAGACGCGAGGGTTGAAACCCGCGTCCTAGCTGTCCCGTAATAACCAAGACGCGAGAGCCTGAAGCCTATGTCCTTACATCAGTACAGTCTCCAGAGCAGAGCTTAAAGTCCGCATCTGGTAGAGTTTGAAACTCGCGTCCAGTAAGGTTCGAAGTCAACGACAAAACGCGAGGCTCAAAGTCCGCGTCTCGGTTATAACTGCCCTCATTACTGGGTCAATTACTGCCCACAAAGTGAGGGAGTTAACCCCCATTCTGGAGTGTTTTTAGGAGACACTTTTACCCCCTGAAACCTCCATAAATAGCCCAGTTTGCTATGGAAAAGGGGTCGGAAAATTTTGGTCAGAAGAACTTCAGTTGTAAGACTTAGAAGGACCAGAATCTCCAGCTAAAAGAAATAGAGAGTTCAACTCTTCTAACAACTTGCTGCATACAAATTTGTTCTTGCCTACAATCTCTTTGAGATTTTATTAGATAGAAGCTGTGTTACTTCGTCCACCATCCAAAAAGAAGATTCTCAAGAAGTCTTGACGTTCACCCGATCAATGAAAAATAAGATTCACTTTCCATCGCCACATCAAGAACCTAGCACTAAACAAAGGGGAGATTTGAGCTTGAATATCTTCCCTCTCTTGTAATCGAATTATTAATTCGTTATAATTTTCTTTACAATCAAATAAAGAATGTACACGCGCCTTCAATTTTCCCACCAACACCCGTGAGTCGTCGAACCAACCTATCTGATGTTCACCTCCATGGCGATAAAGTTCTCATTATTCTTCTACCTCGCCGCGGGGGCGGGGGGGGGGGAGGGGGTGATGGTTGCTGGACCTGAGGCCAGGCACATTAGCGAGCAACTCCTTCAGATGCTTTTCAGACTGCAGAAACAAATATAGCAACTCAAACTCGCTTCTAAATTAAATAAAGGTAATTTTACACAAAACCCCTAGTAAATATATGTTATTTCATTTTAAATCCTAGAAATTCACATATTTAACCTATTGTTAATGATTTTCAGTGTTCGGGCGATATCATGAGCATCCGAAGTCTGATTTGGACGATTGTCGAACCGTCACGATCATAGAAAGATGAGCTACATCTTTGTACTAGCTAAGTGAGTGTTTTTCTTTTATAAATTATACTTTTATCATGATTGAAAATGTTTGCTTTATTAAATAAAACATGATTATCGATAAATCACTATAAATATTATTTAATAAATTATAATTATTGGTAAGTCACATTAATTAGAATATGTATGATTGTTTTTTACACATAATCGATAAAATAATAATTTATTTTATTTCTTGATTTAATATATATAATATGGGTAAATTATCTAAATATCGAGTAGATATCAAACGGTGGATTAAAGACAATCCACATTAATAATTTAATAATTTTAATACCGAAAAGGATGATTTCCGACATGATTGTGAAGAGTTTAATAGTAAATAAGAGTAAATAATAACCATATAATATCGATCATGTTAATAATATTAAATCATTGTAACAAATGTAGATCTGTTGACACATGATCATGTTAGTGATACCACTCTAACATTGTCACTGATATCTCATTTATGACAACAATCACTGTGACACAGGGCATTGATATTTCATGTTTATTTTTTACCATTAAATGCACATTGCTATGTGTTATGTTTGAGGTCACTGATCTTTCATATCTTGTATTACTGTGACACGGATAAACTATTATACCGGATATTATTATTTCATATACATATATCACCGTTACATAGATACTGTTATACTGGACACTATTATTTCATGTTCATATACCACTGATACACGGATACGCTATTCCACTGGATACTGTTATTTCATACATTTGTATCACTGTTACATGAATACTCTGTACACAGTTATTTCATATTCTTATAACGTTGTTACATAAATTCACAAGTATACACGCATTGATTGTTTATGTATTCATGTTACATGGATCATTGTTTCTATTACATATATATTCTTGTATTCTTATTACATGATTGTTTCCTATTACTGAGATCGATATGATATTCATGTTACGGGACATGAGTGTTGTTGATATGCGATGTGTGAAACTAAGTGCCATATGGGTTTAAACCACGGGGCCACCTCTAGAATCTCATATCTCTTGTTTTCGGTTTCTTGTTATCTTGTTTCATGTTATCAACAAAGCTCATGTCTTATTATCATATTACATATATCATGCACTGTTCTTATTCCTAATATACTATGTGGTTTAAATATAATAAATATAACATGCTGATGGGGGAGACTTGACGATTGACTAGACCTTATCGGGCGGATGTCCTGGACTCATGTTTGTCCCACTGCAGGAGATGGTAGTGCTGGCTACTGATTGTATATAGCTCCATCAACTCCCCTTTTCTGTCCCCCTCTCAGCGAAGGGCCCTAGTCTCAACAGTCAGGGTCTATTTAGGGTCGTGATTCCGGATATGCATGGGGTATACCCACCCGACTAGAGCTCCTTGACCATTGGGTTTTTCAATTAAAATAATAAAAACAATAAAAATAATGATGACGATGGGAATGCTTATTATTTGGTCGCTCTTCTATTCAGATAATGGTACATGTATGCCATGTTCGGATAAGTTCAGCTGGAGTACGAGCTCCGGTATGAACTGTTAGTGGTATGAGACACTGGAAGAGATTGATTAAAATATTAGGCGGTACTGATTGTAATTATTGTATAGATAATATGACATGCTCGATACATGTATATTATTATTCATTAGTACTTATTACACTTTTGATATCTTATCCACCATCATGTCACATGTATATTGTGCACTTCATGTGAAGACACTATTCATGTAGTCGTACACTTTGTATCTTATGTGTTCTCTATTCCATGTATTCATGTATAAATATTTTTATCGCAATACCATCATGCTATTGTTATTATTAGTTTAAATAATTAATATACTATAATTAAGACTTAATACATGTTCATTAAACAACTTGATTTTGTTAATATATAACTGAATATTATATATCTTATTACTAATATTGATCATAACATATAAAGAGTATTACTCGTATTGATTATAATAACCTAATAGAATAAAGGTAGATGATATATATAAGACTCTTTTCGATAATGTTAATTACTATTCCTGTTATATAATTGTATAAGATTTTAGTAATATCACCGTTGTAACATGCATGCTAGGTATTACTATGTTATAGTGTGGATATAACATTTGTATTAGTTATACCGATCGTTAACATAATTATATTGTATCACTGGTAGTTAAACATATATTATATATTATTATGGTTATACTACTATATAGTATATATTATTGCTTCCTTTATTTTACCACTCACTAGGTCGCTTTTTGACGACCCTAAATTTGCATGTCCAGGTTGGAGATCCAAGGTATCGTAGTACTTGGTGTTTTTCGGGTTTTTGTTAGGAGACCCTCCACCTTTATTATTCATAGGTATATTTACTATTTTATCGTTATTTCTTTATTTATTTTTGTTTTTATATTTATCGTGATCATTAACCCCTTTTGCATATTTAATGCTAAAATAATTGTGTATATTATATCTATTCTCCTATACTGAGGCTTAGCGTGTATACGTGGGGTATTTTTTCTCGCGCGCGTGTGTGTGTGTATCGCCGATTCTCGTTGCGTTCCTGCTATTGTATATTTTTGAAAGCAGGGCGTAACAGTTGGGACTATACAGTCTGTCGACAGGGCCCTTTTACTGTCGACAGGGCCCTTTTACTGTCGACATGCAAGGGCGTATCAGCAATATCCGACTCTGAACATGATTCAATTTTTCAGTCTAATTTGAAATTCAATTTGTTTCGTTTTCTTTTGTTTAATTAAGCTTCCTACTTAGACTAATATTCTTCTTTATTTACCTATATAAGGTCATTGTAGCTTTGTTTAGTATTCAATTTTTGATAATCAATAAACATTGAGTCATTTCTATTTCAGTTGCTCGTGAATTCGAGTTGTTTATCCTTTGCTTGTGGATTCGAGTGCTTTGCTCATAGATTTGAGTGCTTTTTCTATCTGGAACTACCTTTCATAGTTCGTTGGTATTAGAATGAGATCTACTCGGCGTTGTTCGCTTCTTTGTCTACGTCACATTCCATCATTCATTTTGTATTAAAGCTTAAAAAAGAAGATATCACACTTCTCTTTTTCTTATTTTAGTCTTTCTCTCTCTTTTTGCTAGATTAAAAGGAACCAGTGAGCTAGGCTTGCTTTGATCAACTGGAAAGAAGAAGACCTCACTAACCTGCATCCAAACATGTGCGATTTCTTGGGAAGCTTGCACGCCCACATAAAGGTGTCGTTGGCGATCGTGAAATCAACCTCCATGTCAAGTCAACCTCTTCGTCAGATTTTCGTGTGCACATCTACTCATGTTTGATCCCATGTTTTTTGCATTACTCTTCAAACAAACTTAGGTATTCACTCCTAATGTCAGAATGAACTGCCTTGAGTGACAATCTCGTCTCTCATCCTACTGTCACATGGAACTTTTGAAAACAGTTGAAGACCTGGTCTTTGCTTCTGATCGTCGATGTATACAACTTTACGGAGTAATCATCTAAGAAAGTCACAAAATATCAAGTTTTATTGAATATATGTACCTCCAAGGATTGCACACGTCTGTGTGAACTAACTCCCACAACGAGTCCTCTTTGATGATGCGATCTTCTTTGCAAATGAGACTTTATGATGCTTTTCTACTAATAATCTGTGCATAAATCAAGTTCCGTGTTCTACAAGTTTAGGAGATACTTCCCCTTAAAAAAAACTTTCAAACCTTTCTGATTGATGTGCCCAACTCGCCTCTGCCAAAATCACATTCATCTCATGTCCTGCTGTTTATACCTGCAACTTGTAGAGACCACAACATTTACCCCCTCCAACCACAATCAATGGACCTCTGGTCAGCTTCAACTATCTACCGTGGGATTCACATTGCAACCTACATCATCTAGCTTCGACATTAGAACTAGATTCAAGGGAAGATTCAAGATGTGTCTAACATCTTTGAACCCTAATGGCCGATCTGCATCAGTGTCAAAATGTATGTCTCCAATATCTGCTATCTATGGTACATCTTTGTTTCTCATATTCAAAATCTCCTTTATGGTCATAAACATATCTTTCCTTGGAGTGGTGTGATAAGATGTTTATCAATCAATGAGCCAATATGTGTCCTTATGCATTATACACATATACATCTGATCTTCTAAAGAGAAAACAATCAAATCCTTCATATCTGTCGTTGTCTTCTCATAATCCGATTTTTCTTCTCCTTCCTCCTTTTATAGGCTTCTTGTTCTTTAGTGCCTTACCTAGTTGCCAAATGACCCTTCTTCCCGCAATTAAAGCATTCCACATCTTCTTAGATCGTGACCGACTCCTGTATCTATGTCTCTAACCTTTCCTTTTGTTCCTATCTCTCCAGGTTTTCAGTAATCAAGGCCTATGTCTGTGTGTCTCTGAATTCTTCCACCTGATGTCCTTATTGAGATGACTGCTAATCATCATACCCATAGAGATTTTCTCATCAGGGGGTGAATTGCTCAATGACACCACGAGTGCTTCTCTACTATAGGAAGTGAACTCAACAATAACAATGCCTGCAGCTCATCATGTAAGGAGACTTTCATAAATGCCAACTAGTTCACAGCATTCTTCACTTTGTTAAGATGTTCAGTGATGGAACTCTTTGTACTTTAACTTCACCAACTTTTGAATTAGAAATGGCTTGTTTGTAGTAGTTTTCGCTCGTAGAGACTCTCAAGAGTCTTCCACGGAGAATATGCTTACAGATTTGGAGACACGTGATGAGACACAAATTTTTTTCATCCACTGTATGATGCATCCGACAATTAATGTCGATGTATTTGATATCAACTATCTCGGGATCTAACTTTTTATAATCCTTTTGAGAAGTTTCTCCGGGTTTGACTTGTTCTCATGCTAGAGGTCCATGTAAGTTCTTGCAATATTGTAGCTCCTTCACGCGGGGCTTCCAAATTGTCCCATTTTTTTCACCGGGAGAAATCATCTTATTGTTTGAGGTATTCTCCATGTTGTGAGTCAACCTGGCTCTAATACTACTTCGAAAGGATTTGGCATCGTAAATCGTTCATGAATTTCCGACAAATAATCAACGAAATTTGCAACACAATATAGAGAAATATAAAGAACATAACCAAATAAAAACAAATGCAAAAAGAGACTAAAATTTACGTGGGAAATCGTTTCGGGAAAAATCACAGGGCAAGTAACAAAAAATAATCCATCATAAGAATAAATATTATAATCTGTAATTACTCTCACCATCTCAAAAGAAGATCAAACACCCGAGCTTGATCTTTCAGGGGTTCTCCAAAACTCTAGTTTTGCCGGTGACTCGAAAGAGAAACCGCCGTAATTACCTCTCTTTTCCTTCTGCTCCTCCTTAGGTTTTTCTCTCTAATTTTCATTGAATTTTTCGTTTTGATTAGAAATATCCGGGAGCAGGTCCTCGTTCTCCGATCTTTTCGCCGGTTATTATTAATAAAAAAGCCCACTAGTTCAAAAGTGAAGGAGAGAGCAATCTCGTAATTTCCCCTCACAGCCACAAACGTCCAAATGGAAACCGTACCGTTTTTATTTTTTTTAAATAAATGGAAAGCACCAGAACCGAAAATCAAACCCAATGTAACTAACGGATTCTTCCTTTTTTTTTTTAACAGGGAATTTTGCATATCCACTCTTTGTTTTCGTTGTTTTGCAAATGCCAGCCATATTAAGTATATATTTCCAAATTTAAAAAAGAAATCTACTCAATTCTTGGTCATGAAGGCATTTCGTTACCGTGAGTCATGGCGCAAAAATGCAAATACAAGACTGAAGTAGGATTTTTCTGCAGAATCGCCTTCCTCTTTTATCCCCCTCATTCAACGCCATACCCATTCTGAGTGCTTTGATCTTCATTGCTTAGAGGGCACTTTAGTAATTCAGCTACCCGACACATTTCTATGAGGAGATCACGAGGCCGGAAATAGCAACCTCTTCTCTCTGTCAACTCTCCTGCTTTTATTTGGGTTCGGTTCATGTGTGTGAGCTACACACATATTATAAGATGGCCAATTTTATATTGACACGTGGCTAAGATGTCTAGTTTTAAAGGGACAAAACATTAAATTCTTTAGAGCTCTTACAATATTATAAGAGGGCCAATCCCACGTGTCAATACAGGATTGGTCCTCTTATAATATGTGTGTGTGGCTCACACACATGAACCAAACCCCTTTTATTTGTCCCCCCAAATTAATTAAAAAAAGAAAAATCCCCATATTAGAGCGCGGTTACTTTCCTATTTTCCCAGTTCTCCCGCTCATTTTTCGGTAACTCTAACCTTAGTTTTCATCTAACCCTAGTTTTCCCTTCTCCTATCGACCTTCTTTTTCCCAAAAAAAAAAAAAACCCAAAGCCTAATTTATATTCCATCCGATCTCGCCCTTGAAACGATAGATCTGCCGCCGGTGGTGACGGGATCCAGCGCCATGGTTGTCAACGGCCGGTCGCTGAAGCGAGCTAAGAGGCGGGTCACCGCAGATCTGTACGATTTCCTCACGTTCCCGTCACTGTCGGCGGGCGGTGACGGGATCTGGGAGGGACCGTTCAGATCTAACGTCAGATCATTCCTCACGAAGCACGCGAGGCTCCCGCCGCCGCCTCCGGCGCTGATATTCTCGCCGTCGGCCATGACGATGTGGCGGGTGGCGTTCAGGATCGGCAAGGGGGACGACGACGAGCTCGGCTTGGAGGGATC
Organism: Agave tequilana; assembly: GCA_038442645.1. Classification (NCBI taxonomy): domain Eukaryota; kingdom Viridiplantae; phylum Streptophyta; class Magnoliopsida; order Asparagales; family Asparagaceae; genus Agave; species Agave tequilana. Next base: position 70,536 of record JAVJIF010006483.1, read on the forward strand.
GTGGAGATGGACGTGGTGGAAGAGGAGGTGATGCGGTCGAGGTCGGTATATTGCGATCAGTGCCGAGTTGTAGGTGAGTCGGCGATCTTTTGCCGATTTTTTCACCACGATCTGGTACCGTTTCGGTTTCTTTCGGAAAATGTTAAATGAAGGAAATTATTATTTGTTGACCGGATCTTTGTAGGGTTACCGGCTAGTGACTGACAGCTGGCGGTTGGGTGTACCTGACATTTGGATTGAGTTGAACGGTTTTATTTTTGGATAATAAAATTTTGTCCGTTTTGCTAATGTATAGAAATTCGTCGATCACCTGATTTATATTCAATTATTATAATTATGGTTGAAAGGGACCTAACCTTCACTCGAAACCTGCAATAACCGGTCAATTGGATATGATAAGTCACGTGACTGGCGCATGCTCCTCAACAAACTTTTTTTAGACTTCTATATGGAAGAAGTAAATTCTTTTTATTGGCTAATTATAATTTATAATTGATATGTGCTGTATTTTTTTTGAAGTGCATATGCATGCAAATGTTTTTTGTTTGATTATTTGTGTTCCATATTCCTAGTAGTAACTGTTCTAAATTAGATAAATTATGATATTGAATTCGTGTAGTGATGTTTGTGCAATATATATTGATTTTTCTTGTTTTTGTTGATGATGTTCATGATACGAATTTTATGCCTAAGAAAGTAGTGTAATTTTTGATAGTTCATTGATTGATGCTGTTGATTTCTGTATTGTTTGGCATGGAATGCTAGTGCAAGCGTGAGTAATGTTGTAAAAAAGTAGGTAATTATGGGATAGTTTAAGCAAAATTATTAAAGCGTACACACATTCATTCTAATACAATTTTTAAGAAAGAAATGGCAGCGGATGTATACTGTTCAATTGCTCTGGAATCCGTTCGATAGAAAATTCTTGAATCTACTGTAATTAGCCTCTTTTTGGTCTGGGAGTCTGGTCAACATAATTTCTCTATTTGATTACTCATGATGTTTATTTGGTTTTGCAGGTTGGAGTGGCCATCCAGTTTGCAGGAAACGGTATCACTTTATTATAAGGAACAATAGTAGCCTTTTTTCAGGATATCATCAGATGTGTACACGCTGTGGGTCCGTGCTGCATATGTTGGATTCACGGTGAGAAGTACCATTTTTGGATAGATTTGCTCTTTTGGCATGTTTGTTTGAGTTCCTCTGGGGAGCCTTCTGCAATGCACTTAGAAACTAACCTCGTTGTATATTAGTTGACTGAATCATTAAAATTCCAGGATACACAAGCCATTATAAATTTGTTGCTGGCTCAGTTTTTATAATGGTGGCAATCAATAGATATTAGGACTAATTGTATGAAATGTGAATTCTGGTACGAGTGCATATGCGGTCCACAATTTATCATGTATGATTTAATATTTTTTTTGTTGTGCTTCTTCTTGTAGCCGTGTTCAACATAACTCAGTTAACTTTCACATGCAGTATTATTTCTGTTTTAAGAGCCAGTTTTGGATCTCTCAATTAAGCAGCAACTAGTCACCGAGGATAATTGGTTTGCTACTTGGATGGTCAGCTTCTTATACTACAAGTTTGCTCCATAAAGAATTAAATGCCATGATGTGCTATGAAGAAACCAAGATATGTTATTGAACAGATGGATTGTACATGTGGTATGTATTTATAAGATTGCATCAAAATTGGATGTTCCCCCATGTGCAAACATGATATTTGAAGAGAGAGAAAAGAGCAGGAAAAAGAGGAGTTTGGTATGTATTGTAACAATTGCATCAAAGCTGGATGTTACCCCAGGTGCAAACATGATATTCAAAGAAAGAGAAAAGAGCAGGAAAAAGAGGAGTGAAGAGAGGGAGGAAGGGAAGGGAGGGAGAAACAATGAAAAGAAAGAGAGGAATGAAAAAAGGAGGCAGAAGTAAGAAGTAGTGTGGTGTTTTCTGATGGTTGGCTTATATTTTCTTCTCCGGGTGTTTCAAAATGCTAATGTTCCTTCCGTTGCACCTGTCAAAGAAAAAACCAAGTGATGCAGTAAAGGGAATTTGTATTCCTTAAGGAAAAGGTGCATGGGGTTCACTGCCATGTGTAGAAGAAGAATTAGTTCTTTAGGCCAGTGACTCTTTAGTGTTCTCAATCTCTTCATCAGCCTTCAAATTGCTAGCTTTTTTGGTTTTTTTATTTCCTCGTGTAGCCAGTTCATCTTATCTGTCAATCTTCATAGCTATTTTGTAAATTGAAGATTACTTTTTCTTTATCCTTGTCATAGTTATTGTGAGTCACCTAGTTTTGTGTATTCTTCAATTTAGGCTTTGTGTGTGTGCGCGCGCGTGTGCGCACACACATATCTTGGGTGGGGTTTTGCTGGTGTGGGGGGATTAGGTATATTTGGAAGAATATGTATCCATGGCAGGATTGATATTAAGAAAAAATCTTAGTTGTTTTGTATACGATAGGACATGTATCCTTGGAAGGATTGTTATAGACATCAAGAAAATCTTTTAGTTAGTTGGCTTTAGTTAAATTGTTCTCAACTGTAGCCCTTAGCATCGTGAGTTTGAGATAACAATATTGGTACCTCAGTTCTCATAGCTTGAATATTGAAGAGATTGAGCAGTTATTGGGAGTGCTAACTTATTATTTCCTTGGAATTTGTAGTGGCTTGATGTTATTGAATTTATTATTCCCCCTCTTTTAATTTTGTGTCCATGAGATACAGAGTATATGCATCTTGTTTAAGATGCTGTTGCCTTGTATCTTCATGGGTATATCTTACTTTTAGTGAAAACTTCTGATGGCAGGTTGTTTTCTCAAGTATGAACTCTGTTAGGGTGTTTGTAACTTGTCGTCTTTCATGGGAATCATGGTCATCTTTAAATTGGTTCTCTTTATAGATTCAAATTTTTTTTCTGGAGTGAACCTTGATCGTGCAGAACTATTAGAAGACTCCTCTTTGGTTCATGATTATGTGGAGTTAACTGGAAAGGTGTGTAGTCTTGACTCCCCCTCATAGCCGTATGGTACATGTGCATGTTTTGGGTTCTCTTTTAATTTGATTTCTTAAGACATTTTATGAAGGTCTTAATTTTTTTGCTTCCTTGGTTCTAATTGCAGCTTAACAAGGCAGTTTTGTAGCACGTTTTTTTCAAGTTACATTTGGAGCTAAAGAGAGACTATTTTGATGGGGGCATCATTTCCATCTTTTATGGACAACCGATCTATATTTTATTTCTAATTAAAGTGTCTAAGAAACCAAACAGAATTCAACAGTTCAGTTCTCTACACCATCATGCTTCAAGTAGTGTGTTTATGGTTTTTCAGATGGGCATATACTTGTGAAAGCTGGAAGACGAGAGAGATATTCCAAGAGCATTGTTAGTGGCTAGGCATGTTAGCCATACAGTAAAAACTTTGGAAAATAATGATAAATGAGTATAAGATGACATTAAAAAGGTATATTGTTCTGTGAATTGCCTGGAAGTTTTGTAGCATGTGTGCTTACTTGTTTATGGACTTTTGTAGGTCGGTTTCAGAGCATATTTGTTCGGTAACTTCCTAAGTTGGCTATCTTTTTAATATTTCTTGTAGAGTTTGCTAAAGCGATGTAGCTTTTTATAATTTTATCTCCTTGTGCAACTAAAACCTGTGTTGTATATTCAAGTAGGGCTGCTGCTTGTTTGTGGGATATGTAGAATGCAACATTTTGTTATATAATGTGTCTTGTGTGCTTGTTCTATTTTCCAGGTGTGTCTCATGCAAGTATGAGATGACAGCTGAAGATTTTGAAGACTGGGCATATCGTCAGTTAGAAGACTCTACACATTTGTTGCATGGTGTAGTGCATGCTAATGGTTATGGCCACCTTCTTAGAGTTAATGGCCGAGAAGGTGGTTCAAAGTCTCTAACAGGATGTGATATTATGGGTTTCTGGGATCGCCTGTGTAAAATGTTGCGTGTCAGGTATGAACTGTATCCTGTCATTTAATTTTCTTGAATTTTATTCCCTTTATGATTTTTTGAATGCATTAAATTAATCTGGTTCTTTTATGTTTTTACATCCCATGGTGCACTTCTATATGCTTCAAATATTATATTTTTTTGTGCCATCTTCTTTCTTATTTATATGTTATGAGAGGGTGGGGTGTGTGTTGGATGTGGAGACCTAATGAAAACTGGGAATGAAAAAATTTTTTAGAGGAAATTTAGTGAGGGCATGCCATCAACTATTGAATTGAGAGAAATTACTAAATATTTAACAAATATTGGATTCCATCATCATATTTCTGTATATCTTTCCTCGCATAAATGAAATTCAATTAGTGATGCATGCACATTTACATACATGTTTTCAGATGCAAATGCATGTGCATAAAAATATACTGTAATGAATGCTAGAAGAAAGTTGTTTTGCTGCTAATGTTACATTGAATTTACAGTTTTCAGGAAGTGTTACTTTCATATTCTCTACCCAGGATAAATAATGTGTCCAATCCTAGCAGTCAGACAACTTAACGAGAGTTATGTCGGTGTCTCTATGTTGGATTTTTTTTGATGGACTTGGATGATAACATGTCTTATCTATTCATGTTCTGCCTCCAGAAGATTTCACAAAGATTTAATGAGCAGATCAGTCTGGTCATAGAGAAAAATCATACTGATACATCAACTGTACTTTTTGGTTGCAATTCAGGAAAAATATCCATTCATCTTCTTGTCAATGCAATAAACATAACTGAATCTTGTAAAATAATTATAAATACATGCAAGATCTGATGATCTCATGGTATCTTAAATTGTAGGGAGCAAGAGATTTTAGGTACCAAGAAAACACAATGTGTTTTAACTAAGAGGAGATCAGGAACAGTCTTCTGAAAGTAGAGTGGAATCTATGTTGTTTATTAATTCATTACATTTAATCATGACATTTACATCCTAAAAAAATCCCCTTCTTAAATAGAGTGGTGAAAGGGGTCCTTAGTAAGGTCCCTATATTTTTGAGTTACAACTATTGTAATCATATGGTGTAATCAATTGGTCTTATACATGTTATCTCAGCTCGATACTAGAGACGTTTAGTTTGGATTACTTGATGCATGGTATTGATAACCTATTGTCTACAACCACTTGAAGACTGATTTAATATTTTCTTCTTTGATTTTTTTTTTTTTAAATCTGTTTGTCACTACATGGGCCTGTTGTATCTCTGTACAAATAAATACTACTTTCAATCACTTTGATCTCTGTACTAGCATTACATCTAACCTAGAATATACCTTATATATAATTGCAGGAAGGTAACAGTTATGGACATATCGAAGAAATACGGGATGGAGTATCGTCTCCTCCATGCGGTAACTACAGGCCATCCATGGTATGGAGATTGGGGCTACGAATTTGGTGCTGGGAGCTATGCTCTCACTGCAGAAGCCTACCAAAAGGCCGTTGACGCGCTGTCCAACATGCCCTTGTCATTTTTTTTCTCCCACTCGCGGTCACAACGGACATCCCTGCATAACACAATAGCGTTGTACTGGTCACTGGCTGACCAGAAACTAGAGACAGTGAGGGACCTTTTCTGTTACATTACCCACCTGCTTCACGAGTCTCACAGGCAGTCTCTATCCAAAACGAACTTGAGGAAGAAGCTTAGAACGGATACCAGCTCGGGGATACTGTGTGCATGGGACAAACATGATGTTGAAAAGGCAGAGGCGGCAATGGTGAAAGTTCTTCGAGCTGTAGGAGGGAGCCGGTGGGTGACTTGGCATGCTCTCAGAGGAGCAACATGCCAATCGGTTGCATCACTGGAGTTGCTTGATTACTGCCTAAAGGGCCTAGGTGGTAAAGTGACTAGTGAGGGTATGCTTGTCACCGCTCGATGCAATCCTGAGAACAGTGCCATTGAATACAGGTAAACTTTTGGCACCCTTAGTTCACTATCTACATATATTTCAACTGTCAGTGACCATAATAAGCCAGTGATTGTCTCTGTTCTTTATTATTTGCAGGCTTGAAGCTTGTCCAAACCAATTGCTGCCAACCACATGTCCTATCAGACCTCCAGTAGAGCAGCTGTTGCGTGACCTAAAATTCCTGTATGATGCCCTCTTGAACCCAGCCACCATGCATCCATACAAGCCTAAGGGTATGCATGAGTCTGCATGCATCTCGGCAGCAAAGCTCCTTGACTGCAAGCAATTTGTCAAGAACTATGATGATCAGGTCTCGAAGACAATGTGTCCGAATGCATCCTCACTGTCCATATGGTGCCATGTTGAGCTTGTGAACCAACCAAAAGACTACACAGCCCCACCACCAGAGCTCCTAATCCTTCCAGTAACTGCTACTGTTGCTGACCTTAAGCTTCAGGCAACCAAAGCTTTCCAGGAGACTTGCCTAATCTTTCAAAAGTTCCAAGCTGGACAGCTAGTCGACTGTGGAGATGTTGATGACACCACGAATGTCAGGCTTCTGCTCGGTGCAAACGGGAGTGTAAAGGTAAGGGGTAGGTGCTTGGGGGATGAGGATGGGCTTGGGCAGTTCAGGATGGAGCGGGGACTGGAAAACTGGATAGTGGACTGTGCGTGTGGTGCAAAGGATGATGATGGTGAGAGGATGTTGGCGTGTGATTCGTGTGGGGTGTGGCAGCACACTAGGTGTGCCGGAATCAGTGATTCAGATAGAGTACCCGTAAAGTTTGTTTGTAGAAAGTGTTCAAGCTCTGACAAGACCAAGGGCCGAGGGGGAGGCAAGGGGAATGGCAGTGGTAGGTTTAAAGACAGCAACACCTCAAATGGGGGGAGGTGCAAGGATGAAGTTGCACCATCTTCTATCACTGATGCAAGGAGATGTGGTCGGATGACCACCGTTGGGTGAGGCTGGCCTTTTTTTTTTTTTGTGAGAGCATAAAGACTGCGTGTGTACATAAAGGGTAGTAGGTAGTAGGAAAATGAGTCAGCCCTGGCCTGCTTGCATTGTTGCATGACCAGCTTTGAACATTTTTCCATGCAAATATTTTCCTTGTTTTGCCTACAAGAATGCATCTTTTTCATCTGCAGCGAATATGCAAAGTTAATCAGTTATGCATGTTAGATCTTGATGGATCTTCTTCAGTTTGGTACTTGAATATTTATGACATGGAACTAAATTGGCCACTGACCTGTTGATTTGTTCCTCACTAGCCCAGAAGCACTTCAGTTTGGCTGTCCAAGGCATCTGTCTGATAAAATTATTTCTATTCAAAAAGTTAATTGTAAGCTACAATAGAACTCACTGTAGGCCAAATATACACGGTAAAACAATCTCACTCGGTCCCTGTATGCAATCTATTTGGGGGCTTTCTACAGAGCTGAGAGTAGCAGTCTAGGATTTCCTCTTGAAAGGATACAGACAGTAACTGATCTTCAGTTATATTAAGTTGACCAAGAGCTTTAGATAGCATGGAGTACTTAGTCACTACTTGCTTGTACAAGCCAAGCAATTGTTGCACATCAGCTCCTGTCAAATCTTCAGCTCTTTTATCCATGAAGGGATAATTGTTGTCTCCAAATTCACATGAATAAATTGGTAATAATCAAATAAACAAAAACTTATAGCATTTTCCATCCACTACAAAAAGGGATGTGAAAACAGACACAATACCCTGAAGGGGCACAAGACTGACAATACATGGAACACACTGAATAACATAAGATCAAGCTTGGGCATGGATACAACAATCAATACGTTTGATATTTGATAAAATTCATGAAACGTGTAGTTACAACTATTAGGTATATTTTTCCTCCTGTGAAGGGGCTAAAATATTAGATACCGCACTGTTAATTTAACATGAAATTTGAGCTGAAAAATGTGTACTGATAAGTGCAATGCAAATTGAGATGTGTTTATTATGTTTTAAAGAACGATGTTTCCTTGTAAGGGAGGGTGGAAGTCATCCGTATTTATTTATTCAGCAACTACTACTAATATTACTACTTGGGGAAAGGCCAACAGATATATTATGGATATCCCAGAAGAGATCTAGTGCGCCATGGTTTACAAGCAGGCATGATATAAGATTGATTTCTGATATCAATTATGTCTGAACCTTGAACAAAACTTTTCTAGGAACGAAAGGCAATGGCAACATTTTATGCTAAAATGACAATGCATGATTATTCTAAAATATTTAAAGGCAAGCTTACCGTCAAAAGGAATCTCCTTGCCTCGCCTTCTCATAGTGGACCTGGCCTTCAGATGATCCAAGCACGCTAGTTTTATGATCCAAAGCAGTCCCTTTGATTGCTGATCTTGCTGCTTGCATATTTTTCTGGAACTCACTAACATCCATAAATAATGAACTAGCATCCATATTTTTCTATAAATGATTTTGCTTGTATAAGATTGGTAAGGTAATACTCCATTTCTGATACAAGCTTCGGATGCCACCTAAAGAGCTGAATGAATTGGATGTTCGAATGCAACAGTGGAGGATTGGCCTGCATCAGTAATTTAGTGTTATAGCTTTTGACGTAGAAAGAGAGAACTCCATCAAGTCTATAGGGAAAAATTTAAATTTAGACCAATAGCATCAAATCTACAACTCCTAAAATTAGTAAAAAGAACCATCACCTGCAAGTACTTCATTAATTACCATGCACCATGCATGACACAATAGTATAGAATGCAGTCAAATTTTCCATGCAAGAATAACTATGTTTAGAGGGCAGCACAGAAGAGCCTGACGGCCCTAACCTGGACAGCAGTTGCTTGGTTTGGGAAGTAACAGTATAATGCCAGAGGGAAACATCAACTTGCCCAGGATGTGAAGCAGCACCAATAATGGGTGATTACAAGCATTTTCTCCTTTTTTTGTATAATATATTCAACAACTAGAAGTGAACTAGAAACAATCTAAAGGCTTCTGAAGTTCCAGATGAGAGGAACATGTATGAAAATGTATAAATTTTAATATTACGTCAAATGGCTGTGTATCCCCTTTCATGAACATCTAATACAACCTCAACAATAAATTTAAGCATTATGTGCATTTAAATAGTTCTCAATCATGATTCATGACAAACCTTAATTTAGACTTTATAACCAATGTTTTTAGATCTCATCTTAATATTAGAGGGGCCACCAGATTACTGATGCATGTTTTAGATGTTGAGTAGTTGTTATATCAACGATAGGATGTATGAATAGATGGTTTGGAATATTTTTGGGAACCGTACATAAACTACAAGCAAAAAATTTAGGAGCCAGTTTAGCTCCCATTTCCTTCTTTTACAGTGAATCAACTACGGCTAATTAAATTGGGAGTAACGAGAAAAAAAATCAGTTGAATAATGATATGTACTGATATAGTCTTTGGCACCTTCAGAAAGAGGTCGAAGCAAATCCTTTCGTTCAAATTCAACAATAGGAAAATCAAATTGAAAATCTACTCTGTTCAAGTTGACCTATATCATTTAAAAGTATCTAAAATATCAAAAATCAAGCAAATTTAATTTTTTTTTTGTCCTTGCATCGAGCAGTGACAACAGTGGGGGATGACCAACAAGTTGTTTAGATCTGCAGTCCACAATGTTTGAAACCTTACAAAATTGGTGTTGAAGGTTTTTAAAGTGTCTTAATCATGATTGAACATTTAAATCAACAATTTGTATGATTCAAATCATGTTTAAAAATCTCAGCCACCAATATTGGCAATATCAGCCATATCAACATTATTAACCCCGATATCGGCATATTTTTATAGGGTTAATATTGTATAGGGTACCACAATCCAATACGATATTGCCAATGATATATTGAAATTGGCAAATATTTGTAACCATGCCTCAAATCATAGATCCAACCAACATGATATTTTTGGCCATCCATTTTGTGTTTATTTGATGCATAAACAAGGAAACTTAAGCATCACTTGATTCTTTATTTTTAGACACTCTAAATAACATAAATTAACTACATGGAGTAAATTTTCCATTAAGGTAGACTACCATGCATTTGCAGGGGAAAGATTAGTCCAATTTCTTCTCTAAGTAGCCACGTTTATCTCAATATATATTTTTTCAACATGGATATATAACGCGCAGGTTCAAAGCAAGTGGAGAAGGGCAAAAAGCATATATATATATATATATATATATATATTATATATATATATATATATGAGAAAAATGTATATCAGCCTGCGGCTGAGAGAACTCTCTCAGCCTGCGGTGACGTGGCTCAATATTTGTCACCCCACTAACTTACGGCCCGCTTATAGGAAGAAGTTAAATTACTAAATACCCCTTATGAAAAGCTACTCTTTCGGTATGTATAGTTTATTATATTTTTATATTTTCTGACGTTATTCAATTTTGTGACAATTATCTTTTATAACTGGGGCCAAACTGTCAACATTTTTTTATTAAATCACGAAACTAATTTGAATGCTTCTTTAATTTTTTTTATCTGATTTGAAATTTAATGATTTTTAATATAGTCGCAGTTTACTTTTTTTTTCGCATGTAATGCATAATGCGATCATGGACTGCGACTATGGTCGCAGTACTTAACGAGAGCGATAGTATAATCGCAGTTTACGTATGTTTTTATATTTTTTGTTCTTCATTTGTGACTGTTGTCTGATCCTCCTATGAACTATTAATTGGTTTTTACGTATAGCATGCGATCATGGACTGCGACTATAGTCGCATTACTTAACGAGAGCGATAGTATAATTGCAGTTTACGTATGTTTTTATATGTTTTGCGCTTCACCGTAATTGTTTTCTCAGCCGCCTATAAACTATGAATTTTTTTTTACTTATTGCATGCGTAGTAGGACTGCAGTGTTTAAGAACAGCAGTCGCAATTTCATATGTAATTAAAAGAGCATTAAAGAGCTTATAAGTTAATATAGTGAGAAAGACATTATTGCATGCGTAGTAGGACTGCGACTATGCTCGCAGTGTTTAAGAACAGCAGTCGCAGTTTCATATGTAATTAAAAGAGCATTAAAAGAGCTTATAAGTTAATATAGTGAGAAAGAGACATTGCATGCGTAGTAGGACTGCGACTATGGTCGCAGTGTTTAAGAACAGCAGTCGTAGTTTCATATGTAATTAAAGAGCATTAAAAGAGTTTATAAGTTAATATAGTGAGAAAGAGACCTTACAAAAAATGAGAATTAAAAGCTTTTAAAAGAAGACAAAATAAGGTTGAATATCAGAAGATCAAGAAATTCTAATCCTCGTCATTATCACCATCATAAGCAGATTCGTCGTCTTCATTCTTCTGCTCTTCCTGTTCATCACTTATTTCCTCATCATTTTCCTGTTTTTGAGGTTTTTTTTGTTTCCCCGATAAACTCTCAGAATGGATCGTCTCTATCAAGCTCTTCGTCCGATCCGTTGTGAGAAAGCAAGCCTACAGCATCAGAGGACATGCTTTCATCAAGCATGTCTCCGTCAAGTGGCAGATGGATAATGTCTTCCTCACTAAACCACATGAAAACTTCATCATCCTCATGAATAGGAGGATCAGTTATTACATTATTTGATGTAGTGAGATAGTCAAAAGGAGTGAAGTCCAGACTGGTATCAGATTCACTAGAATATCCTGAAGAAAAAGGACCGGTGGGGGAACGATTGAAGTTGAAATCTAAGTGTTCAGAGGAAGAAGATGAGGAAGACATGATTCAAGAATGAATTGATTTTTTGGAAGTTTTTGAAATCAAATTGAAAAGGAAGAGCAAAAATATAGTTTTTAGGTATGAGATAATATATTAGTTACAAGCATTATATAAAGGTCAATATTGTGAAAGAACATGAATAGTAATAATAATTGTTACAGGTGACGGTTAAGTATGGTAAGAAGTGGTAAAAAAATTAAATATTTAATTGAAGATTTATTGCGGGAGAATCCGAAGAGTTCCTTTTTTCCAGAGGTTTAATACGTGAAGTACAATTAACTTTTTATAGAATTGTTTGCGTATATCTTTAGATTACGTATGGTGCACATCTTTCCTTTTTCGATATTAACATTAGTGCATCTCTTTTTTCTAGACTGTTGTTGTATCACGGTAGAAAGAATATTAATTACTTCATTTAATTCAGTATAATTAATATAGTATTTTTTATAAGATGTGATATACGCGAACTGATCTCAGGATCGCATGGCTAATCTACTTTTTAAAAATATAAAAAATCTTTTACATAAGGCATGCGAAAGTAGATTGCGACTTTGGTCGCAGTACTGAAGGAGGTCGCACTGCTGTACGATAGCATGTTTCGTCTGGTATTCTTTATGCGAATAAGGAATGCCACTAGGGTCGCTGACCTTACAAAAAAGGAATGCGACTAGGGTCGCAGACGTGATATAAAAAAGTTTTGTTATACTATAACTGCGACTAGTGACTGCGACTTGTGTCGCAGTTGTCATATAAAATTGAAAGTTATATTGTATTAAGTCTGCGACCATGACATGTTTTTTTACTTTTCAATGCTTCTGCTTATTTTACATTATTATATTTTTCGATGTAGTATAATTACGAATTTTATAACTGTAGATATATTCCACTGAAATTTTTTTAGGTAAATTTTGTTTGTTGATGACTTTATTTCAGTTTAGAAGTAAAAAAGGGGTATTTTTGTCAATTTGTTTCACGATTGTTTAGGCGAGATTTTTTTGATTTTTTTGGCGCCTACACTCTGCGGCCGATTGTGGCATATATTCAGTCACGTCACCGCCGGCTGAGAAACTCTCTCAGCCGTCGGTTGAGGTACAGTAACCCCTATATATATATATATATAATATATATATATATATATAATATATATATATATATAGACTTGTCCTTCCAAAAGGATTTGAGCCCGAATCCTTCCAACTCAAATACAACCCTCCGACATTCGAACATAAGATCCACTCCGTTGAATTTGATCTATATTATTTCAAGTATCTATAAACCAAAAATCGAGTGTTTTGAATATTTGTTGTCTATCCATCAAGCGGCGCAAAATGGACGGCCGAAAGTAGTGAGTTGATTAGAATATGTCTTTAGACATACAAATTCTCGATCCGACCATTTGATTATGATCTAAACATTTAAAAACTCCTACAAACCATTTTTTGTTAGATTTCAAACGTTCTACACCGTTAAACTAACCAACTCACTATTTAGGTCATCCGTATTTTTCCTACTTGATGCATAGGAAAAAAGTATTCAAAACACTTGATTTTTAGTTTATACATACTTGAAATAATATAGATCAACTTTAACGGAGTAGATCTTGTATTCGAATGTCAGATGTTGGTATTTGAGTGAGAAGAATTCGACCTCAAATCCTTTTAGAAGGACACAAGTATGTATGTATATATATATATCAATTAATGAGGTCTATTTTTTGAGACACAGAAAATAACCAAAAAGTAGGAAGTGGTGGTTTTTTCCCCCGAGGAAATGGCGGTAGTGCTGGTGGTGGGGTGTGTGTGTGTGTGTATGACCCACAAGGTGCACGACACCACAAAGGTGCCAAAATTAAGAAACTGTAAAGAGAGTTCATGTTATATTTATAGCATTGGTCAATAGTAAAGAAAGCTTGTTGGGGATGTGGGTATCATTATTCTAAGCTTGATACAACCACTTAGGATATCTTATAAAGACCATGTTTTCCAAGTACAAAGGAAGGATTTGATGATCTCATTAAACCAAGTAATATAATATACATACATCTAAAAAATATGAAATCATGAAATGATAGCTGCAAAAAATTGTTATGAAGACGAGCTTACCCTGATGGTAACGTAAATGAGGATTGGAAGAAATCATCAGCTCCGGCTGGTATGTGATTTGTTGACAGTGATACGTCGAACAATAAATTATTGATAACATGGCAACAGTTCATAATGCACAAAAGCTTCTCACGAGGGGCTCCGAAAGCATTGATCTTTTGCAGTTCTGCTGCAAACTGGTAAGATACCCAATACTAGTTTACATTAAATAATAGAAAAAAGCACCTCAGAATAGCTAAAACTTCCAAAATGATCAGAGATTGGTAACATGCTAAATATTTCTCATGGAATGTATCATGACATTGTCTGTGCTGCGTAAATGACACCAATATCGTTCACCTGTTATGGTGTACAAATTTAAGCTGTATAATTGTGGGTGGTCTGATTTCCACAGACCACATAAATTTGTTTTAATTAAGTTTATAGAAAACATTGTCGACATAGCGGTTACTATGTGTTGTAAATGATGGTGGTTGGTTGTGGATTCATTTCCCACTTTTTGCAAAAAGTTTGTTATAAAAAAAAAGAAAATAAAAAAACCTCCCGTTCTCTACAGCAAACCTCCATTCACATGCAACTTTTAACAAGCCACTTGCATCTGCAATAAGATTTAAAGCATTTATCAATAAAATATTAATATACTTGATGTGAAACGTGTATGCGTATATAAAATCAGCAATAAAAGACTCAATCAACGCTTCACCAACCTGAAACGATCGTGATAAGAAACGATTAAAACTAATAATGCAAAGATAGATGTAAACAAAATAACATGCGCGGGTTAATCTAATTCAATAGTAAACTAATTAAAGATAATATATTATGCAACAAAAAATTCTACGATCAATACTAAATCTACTGAATTATAAGCAAGCAAATACGCATAATCTCACGTTTGTGGATGACAGTTAAATCGATAAAATATTAGAGATTAATTATCAAACTCGAAATAATCGATATGAGTTAGAAATGTACCTATTGAGAATCATGTCGATCTCAATGCCCTGTGATAGCTGTAGATGTGTAGATCTCGTCATCACAAACGTACCAGCTAAAAAATCGTCTGAATCAGAATCAGAATGTGAAAGTTACGACCCAAAAACGAAAACGGTGCACTAACGAGTCTGTTTTATTTGGACCTGTTACTGTAGCACGCGGGTCGATTACTGTCGCACACAGGTACATTACAATAGTCGGGGGTCCGGTTTTTTTTAATTTTCTTTTGTCACGTCAGGAAAGGAAAGAGAGAAAAAAAAAAGAGAAAAAAGAAAAGGTTTTATTTTTTATTTTTTCTAAGGTTTTTTCAAGAAAGAGAATTTTGAATAGGGAAAGAGGAAAGAGGTAGGAAATGAGTTAGGCTAGTTAGAACTTCACACCACTAATCTAGTATTTCTCTAGGCTTCACACATAAAGAGAGAGATTTGGGTGAGATCACAACTCACACAAATCTGAGGAAAAACTTTCATAATAATAATTCATTGCATAAAATTGTATGATACAAGGCCTTACATAGCCCTTTATAAAATTTGAATACAATTCAAACTCCTAATCAAAATAGAATTATAATTCCAAAATAAATAAACTGAACTCCTAATAAAAATACAACTCCAAAATAAAAAAATTCAAAAATAAAAAAAACTAAAATGCATAGAGTTCTACTACTACTGAGAAACTAGAACGAGGCGTCTTCTTCACAGGTGAAAAATGTGCCATACACATGGCTTTATTTTCGCATCATTCTTCCCATGTTAAAGAGAACTCGATTTCATCGAGTTAGAAGTGGAAGTGCTTTCATACTGCTTCAAAATTTCATGATCAATTTTTGACAGTTCATTTCGGTCTAACCATGTATCATCTATTAGTACTTTCCTTGTCCAACAAATAAGATATTTTCAAATCTCACCATCTTAAATGGTGATAATTTTATTTAAGAATTTATCAACTTAACATGCTGTATAGGTTAAAGTATCTGGTAGTGGTGAAAAGAAGAGGTTCTCGAGAATAAGATCATCAACAGTAGAGAAGACGGAGAAGGTGGTGTTGACAGTAGAGCCGGGGAAGGAAAAAGACAGGTGACAATAAACTCTTTAATCATAGGAGTAACTTTCAGAGAAATAGTATTAGCAGGCTTAGTTGCTTCAATGAAAACTCCGTCATTAATAACAATCTTAAATTGACTTGGACAGTTGGCAGCAACAGACCCATAACCTTGACATTTATAGCACTTAGTTATGGAACTAATTTTGAAAAAATCTTTTTCAGTATTCTTACTTTTATTGTTATCAGACTTTTCTTTGACTTCTCTAATGTGGGGATCGCATAAGGAACACTACTTTTCAAGTTTTGATTGAAAGAATTTATGATTTGGAGTAAGTTATCAATTTTAATGATATCAGCAAGTATTGCTTGGAACTCCATGGTTTGATTCGAGGGAGTGAAATTGACCGGTGGTAATAAAAGTGTATTAGACTTATAAGGTTAACACAGATGGGAGGAAGTCTAAACTTATAAAAATATGGTGGCATCTACTTATCTTTCAGTTCATCTTTCATTGTATGCCATATACCAATTAGTTCTTGACCACATTGTACACACAGTTTCACTAAATTGGTCCAACACTGCTTGACCGGTCAGTTTCATGATAGTGAACCCGACTTTCTTAGCTTCAGAAAGTAGGTTCCGACTGATGTACATGTCCATGCATTGTAACCAATTCAGAAAAATGTGAGAATTCAAATGACCAAATAATCTTGATAACCATCGAAAATTGAGACATTCATAATGGAGAAACTTCACTAGAGTCTCCTAGAAGATATAGGTTATGACATGCGATGTATGAATTCTAAAATAAATGCAAAAGCTAACTATTTTTTTCATGGGTTTTGGAATTTTAAATTTTTTTGTTTGGTTTTCAAAAATCTGTTTTCTAAAATTGTCAGATCAGTCAAATCCCAATTTTACCAGTCCAATTAGCCAGGTTGGCGTGACTCTGGTGGGAGGTTTGTCACACTTGGCGTTCCTTAATTATATAACCATGTTGAGTACCCTTCCTTGGTTATAAACCAATCGTACGTAATTTCAGGGGAAAGACTTACCTTTCAATGTCTACTAATTTTTATTTTATTTTTTTGATAAAAATTTAAACTAAATATGATAAAACAACTTGAACTAATTATGCAAATCCTACCTAATCGTGCTCTGAAACCAAGCTGATATGAAACTTGTATGCGTGTATAAAAATCAGCAATAAAATACTCAATCAACGTTCACCAACATGAAACGATCGTGGTAGGAAATGATTAAAACTAATAATACAGAGATAGATGTAAACAAGATAACATACGCGAGTTAATACAATTCAATCGTGAATCAATTAAAGATAATATATTATGTGACAAACGAATCTACGATCAATACTAAATCTCCTGAATTATAAGCAAGCAGATACGCGTAATCTCACGTTTGTGGATAACAGTTAAATCGATAAAATATTATAAATTAATTATCAGACTCGAAATAACCGATATGGGTTATAAATGTACCTACGATGATCATGTCGACCTCAATGTCATGTGATAACTATAGATGTGTAGATCTCATCGTCACAAACGCAACAGCTCGAAAATCATCTGAATCAGAGTTCGGATGTGAGAGTTATGACCCGAAAACAAAGACAGTGCACTAACAGGTCTATTTAGTATTGGACCTGTTACTGTAGCACACGGGTTGGGTTACTATAGAACGCAGGTACACTGTAACAATCGGGGGTCTAGCATTTTTTTAATTTTCTTTTGTCACATGGGGAAGGGGAAGGGAGAGAAAAAGAAAAAAAAGGAGAAAGGAAAAGGTTTTCTTTTTTATTTTCTTTTTCTAGATTGTAAAAATAGAATTTTGAATAGGAAAAGAGATAGGTAGGTAGAGGATAGGCTAGTTAGGGCGTCACACCAGTAATTTAGGATTTCTCTAGGTCTTCACACACAAAAAGAGATTTGAGAGAAATCACAACTCACACAAATTTAGAGAAAAACTTTCATAACAATAATTTATTG
Source organism: Agave tequilana (assembly GCA_038442645.1). Taxonomy (NCBI): domain Eukaryota; kingdom Viridiplantae; phylum Streptophyta; class Magnoliopsida; order Asparagales; family Asparagaceae; genus Agave; species Agave tequilana. The sequence continues at coordinate 88,366 of JAVJIF010006483.1, forward strand.
CATAAATTTTTTTGATACAAGGCCTTATATAGGTTTTATAAAATTTGAATACAATTCAAACTCCTAATCAAAATAGGATTACAACTCCAAAATAAAGAAACTAATCTACATAGACTTCTACTACTATTGAGAAACTGGAACGAGACGTCTTCTCGACCGGTGAAACATGTGCCATACACGTGGCTTGATGTTCGCATCAATACTTTTTTTTTTTTTCCAAATCTACATTTTCTGATTTAGTATTATACTATTAAGTTAGGGGAGAGAATATATTTGGTCAATCATTATAAATAGTATTATTACTCGCAATGCAACTATCAAATAATTAATTGTATATAGACATTATAAACAATTATCTAAGAATACCTTCAACATGCTAAGCGAAAGTCTAACATTTTTGGCCATCTAAATGGAGAAAGCACGGTCTATAACATACTGTGCAGCTTGAAATGTTTGCAAATAAATAACCAGACATTGTGGAGGCTTCTTGTTTATGTCTTAAAGTGGTCACAAGATGAACAGTCTTGTCAAATGAAAGGCAGATAATTTAGTTTAATTCATGGTTTTGAAATATTCAACCCATTAGAATTGAACTATATGTACTGATGATGTTGAAACTAATTGCAAACCAAGCAATTCAATTTGGTACCAAGGGTTAACCACCGCAACCCCAGATATGGACTGGACCTCGCCTTAAAGCTGGCCTACCTTCCCTGCTTGCACCCTTAGATGAAAAGTGCTTGCTTTCGGACAGTTGTTTGAAGCCAAGACCAAGACCAGCCCAGCCCAGCCAACCCAAGGCCTTAGAGTTGTCCCATTTGCACTTACATGACCGTACATTGGAACTACTGAAAGTTTGGCCTCATGACCTAAATCCATCCCTATTGGATGAACGTGAGAAAAGATATACCCAGAGGAGGCGGTACAACTATGTAATGCCTGCCATGACAACCAATGTAATCGTTCATTTATTATGACACCAGATTTCATCATATTTTAGTCAAACCTAGCATTTGTTGATGAGGTGGTCAATAGTTGAAACTTGAACTGAACTCTTCAGACATAATCCTTGCACATATTCAAATGTATGATCTTACTACGAGTCCCGGTGGAAGAAGCTTATCACTATGAAAATAATTTCCATTATAATGTATTCTACATATAAAATTTGTAATTAGAAAGTATTGAAATAATTTCTAGATTTTTAACTGCATAAAACTACAAATCTGATCTACAATCTGATCGTAGATGCAAGGGATAGATGTAAGAGGGGTTCCCAATTTATCTCATTAAACTACTTCATAATATAACTGTCCTATACACGTTGTGGGCAATAGATGTTAGAGGGATTCCAAATTTATCACGTTTAAATACTGCATAATCTAACAGTTCTTTACATAGTGTGTCACAGTAAAATAAGAAAACGTACCTGATAGAACCCGAGAAATAGCCTAGAGTTTGTTTCTACAATATTAAGTCTCAAATGTAGGAAAGAGAACAAAAATAAGAAAGGATGGAAAAAGCTTTTTCTGCTGTGACACCATCAGCATCAGCAGCATAATCATTCCAATACTAGCTAACTCATTCTTTAACATAAAACAGTATATATAGAGTTCATCCTCCTTTAAAAAGACTGTAGAAAGAACATGTGAAAAGAACATCCTGCAGCACTACGTTGTACAATTCAACTAGCAATTTGTCGCAAATTTTAAAAGTTGACAGCAAAATTTTGATAACTTATGTAATGAGTAGAAAAAACAACTCTTGATGCAGCAAGCCTTTTACCACAAGAATGTGACAAGATATACAAAGAATAACTATGGTGAATATACTAGTTTTCATACGTTGCTACATAGCAGCATAAAAATACAGTTTAAAGAAAAAGGCATCTCATCTACCATACCAGCAAAGACGCCTCAATCTGAAGACCTTTAGGCATATCCAAGTGGTCAGGCTTTATAAAGTGCTGCAATAAGCAAATTTTCTCAGAAATCATCAAATCTGCTTTGAAATCCTCAGGACATTAAGCAAATGTGCGATTGAACAACTTTGTCATGACATAATTCTCTAGACCCAACACTATAAAACCAATATAAGAGATACTTCAAATTTCTAGTATATTTTTATTATGAGGGATCTATACCTCAGCTGGCTGAATTTCAGCCACAATTTTGGGCGCTGCTACCATGGTCGCAGTGAGAACTGTGATCAAGTCGCAGTATTTTTCTGAGCACTGCTACCATGGTAGCAGTCTTTTATGAGGACTGCGACCATAATTGCAGTCTTTTTCTGAGGACTACTATCATGGTTGGTAGCAGTCCTAATTACACTGAAAATATATGATTTTTTAGGACTGCGATCATGTCAGAGTCAGCTGCGACCATATTGAAGCGCCAGCTTCTCTCAGCTGGCGGCTCTCTCAGCTGGCGGATGAGGTACATTTTTCTCTTTTATTGTACATGAAAACAGAAGAGTTTAAATGCAGTTAAAGATAACGCTATAAATTTCATGTCCAGGACATCAGGACTCCAGGTTCACTTGGTATCTGAACCTGCCTCGTCAGTAGCAGGCCCATTTTCATAGGAGTCAATTTGGTTATGGGTATCAGGTCAGTAGATTTCATCAGGTATCTACAACGAGAAAGCAAAAATTTGATGAATAGACAGATAATAACATAATTGGACTTGTGCAAGAGAACAACGATGGATAGAAATACCTTAATGTGACTTAGGCACACAGAATATGGCCAATGTTAGGTGTGGATAGCACAGGGCAAGAGTTTTACCAGTTTCTAAAGATCCTAAATGGCATACATGCATATTTCCAATGATAGAATCCTGATGATCCACAAGATGCTCCGGGGGGTGGGGGGCGTGGGCGGGTTGGGTGGGGGGTGGGGGGGGGGGGGGGTTGGGGGTGTTCATTTTCTCTGTGTAGCTAGACACCAGTGCTGCTTTGAAGGCCATCATTTTTTGGCACATGGTCCCTAAGTGCATTTGGAAGCTTTGAAGGTGGCTGAGGTTAGAAGAACAAAGAGGCTAGCTGAAGGCAGCAAGCGACAGATCAATGCACCAGACATCGAAGAGGAAAGACGAGCCCTGAAGGCGGAAAGGATCAGAGAACTGCAAGACCTAACCCACATAAAAAAAAAACACTATCATTGGTTTTTTCCGGTAATAGAACTTACTGGAAAGCTGTAAGAATTATAATATTTACTCTGAATCTTCAAATAATGCAAAGAAGATAGAGGAAGTTTTAATTCCATGCCTAATTTCTTGAAGACAAGTATATATGTATTAGTCAAACAATCTATTTATGATCCAATTTCCGATTCAGAAGACATAAGGTCCGCAAAAAGTATAAAAGAAATAGAAAAAAGAAGAAGGAACAACTTCAGGTTTCACGGTCATCTTTGCGTTAAACAGAACCATCAGTATGGGTTGTATGCCCAATTAACTAATTACGACAAGCCTTGAATAAAAAGTTCCAACATTGTGAGCAGCAACTATTTGCAAGAGATTGATACTATGAACCAGGTCATATCTATTTTGCATAGATACTTCGATTAAGGAGCCTACCCATACCAGATACATATGTGATAATTGGATACTTTTGAAACTTGATGGATATTTGTCTTCTTTCAAAATGTCTAAAATTTATAACACATCTTAATGTTTCAGAATGCCTAAGAGACTACGAAGATGAAGATTTGCATGAATGATGGTTTCACAATTTCATTCAATTTACAGGTACGTTTATAAAATTATGATCGTTCAAGTAATTAGGTGATGTATATAACATAAAAAATATTTAATATCTAAGCTATTATGTTCCTTTAACTGTTACACACTTGCAAATTAATGTTAAAGATAACACATCAACTCATATACACAGATAATTTCATTATCATCATGTAGTCACATATCCTGAATTTTTTAAGATTTGCCTTATCCGCATTACCCTTATCATGTCGAATCTCGCATTAGTACCTGTAACATTTCATATTAACAGATTTAGCAGATATAGACCATGTATCTCCACCAGGATTTGGTCAATTTCATTTGGAGATTTTAATGCCAGAGATGCTAGCTATCTGACCGTAATCTTTTAGACTCACCTTCACGTTGATCGCATCTGACTTTTACTTCAATCCCTCTTGAAGACCTCTCCACAACTTTGAGCATAAAACCCCGGTTCCACCCACCCGTCCATCCTTTCTTCTCCTCCTTCCTTGCAAAATACTCAACAAAGTGTCTTCTATGACTAATAATTCAACAAAGTATCTCCACCAGGATTTGGTCAATTTCATTTGGAGATTTTAATGCCAGAGATGCTAGCTATCTGACCGTAATCTTTTAGACTCACCTTCACGTTGATCGCATCTGACTTTTACTTCAATCCCTCTTGAAGACCTCTCCACAACTTTGAGCATAAAACCCCGGTTCCACCCACCCGTCCATCCTTTCTTCTCCTCCTTCCTTGCAAAATACTCAACAAAGTGTCTTCTATGACTAATAATTCAACATGTACATGCTTTTGCACAGAACACAAATATTGACTTAATTTGCAGCTCTTGCAAATAAAAAAGCTTCATCAACTAATATTGAGTTGCTGAATACTGTCACTTGACGTGACCAAGCTTACACGATTACTTACTCTTGTTGCAAACTGTGTACCGAGTCTACCGACCATGATCGTCCAATTTTCAAGTGAGAATTTTCATTCATTATGAACCTATGCTGCACTTTCCAACCTCAAAACTGCAGTCACTTTGCTTACTTTTATCTCTTTCCTATTTAACCAATAGCAGGTTAATTTACTTGTTTACTTCTCCAAGTGCTCTTGCTACCTGAAAAAGTTTCATCAACTAATATAAATAATTTAAATAATTGAATAAAATCGATTGATGTGACCTAGTTTACATGACTCTGTTGCAAACTACTAGTACAGATCATGATCATCTAAATTTTAAGTACCAGTTTTGGTTCATCATTCTATAGCACTTATGTAAGACCTCAAAAGCGTGGTCACTTGCTTACACTAATCTCTTTTCGTGGGTTGGCGAAGTCTATAGTTTGACAGTTCAATCTTGCAAGTTTACAGGTTTCTATTCAAACTAACTTGTGTTCCTTACTCCTATAAGGCTTTTACAGTTCATGTTGTACTATAAGTTTGTCTTTCTTAGGAGGCCCTATTGTGTGTGTGTGTGTGTGTGTGTGTGTGAGAGAGAGAGAGAGAGAGAGAGAGAGAGAGAGACGGGGTGGGGGTTTTGGGGGCATACACACATGCAAGACCAAGCGCAAGTAATATGTCAATCTGTTGATGTGAGGTGTCTTCACCAAACCAAAGTAATGTTGGAGAGAGAGAGAGAGAGAGGTTATTGTTGAGGAAGTCGAAGAGGATCGTCGAAGGATCGTCGAGTGATCGCCGAGGAAGTCGACGACAAAAGGACGAGGAAGAAGCAGCAGCAAACAGGTTGTGCGGTCGACCGTACCGGTCGACCGCCCGCAGGTATCAGAAGGTCGGTCGACCGGGCCGGTCGACCGACGTGCACAACGTGCATAAGTTGAAGCTCGGTCGACCGACTGAAGTGACCCAACTCTCTGTTGGACACCCGGTCGACCGACCGGTCGACCGGTGGAAGAGGTCGGTCAACCGCCCGGTCGACCGACAAGCGGGGCGGGCTGCGATTTGCAGGTTTGGAAACCTGTTGTATTTAAGGGCTGTTGTTGGTTTCTAGGTTTTGTATCCTTGGTGAAGGAACTGCTGGAGCTCTCTTGCACTCAAAGAGGCTGCTAGCAATTGTAATCTTCTTCCAAAGCAATTAAATTTCTCTCTGATTGCCACGAGGACGTAGGCGTTGAGGCCGAACCTCGTTAAATTTGTTTTACGTGTATTTTTCTCTGGATTGTTTTATTTGTGCTGGTTTTGGGAGACTGTTCTTCATGCTTGAGAGATTAAGGAGATTTCTCTATCTGAGTTGTTGTCGCTGCTTGGGCACAACAAGTGGTATCAGAGCTTCCAGGTTTGGCTTAGGATTTCTGCAGATTCGGAGGGCTCGAGATCTGATTCGGTGGAGATCGTGTGTCGATCTCCTATCAGAGGTATTGGTGTTCGTGGGATCGTGTGTTGATCTCAGGAGGACGCAAGAAGGGCTCGTAGAATCTGTGGTGGAGTAGATCCGGAGAGAAACTCGATCTAGGATTTCAAGGAAAAGGTAAAAAAATTCAATTTTTATCTGAGTAATGATCTATTTCCAGTTGGTTGTTCTTCCGCATAGATAGAGGATCAAGTAATCTCAATGGCAGAAGAAATAGCTTTGGTTAAGACCATGAATCCTCACCCCAGGATTGATGTTGTCAAGTTCAACGGTACAAATAACTTCGGGATGTGGAGATGTGAGGTTATGGATGCACTGAATGCATCGAACCTCGAGGATACTCTCCTACTGGAGAAGAAGAAGAGCACGACCACTGATGAAGAGTGGGCAAAGATGAACAGGTCGGCGTGTGGGTTAATACGTTCATGTTTGTCGCAAGACATAAAATACCTTACACAACATGAGACGTCGGCAAAGCATCTGTGGGAAACCCTTGAGAAGAAATACCTGACGAAGAGTGTTGAGCCCAGGTTGCAGCTTAAGAGTAAGCTGTACAGTTTTCAGATGAAGAAGGGAGCACAGTGAATGAGCACATCAACCGATACACGAAGCTTCTTACAGATTTAATAAACGTGGATGTCGTGGTAGAAGAGGAAGACAAGGCGATCATCCTCCTGAACTCACTCCCGGCAGAGGAATATGAGACATTCACTATGACCTTTATCAATGGTAGGCAGACTTTGGACTACCATGAGTGTCGTCTGCATTGACAAGTTATGAGACGAGGAGAACGGAGAGACATCCTTCTCAGTCAAGCTCATCGGCGGAGGCACTGAAAGTAAAAGTCAGGGGTTCATCAAGGAAAGGCAAGGAGGTGAGAGGAAGATCAAAGTCCAGATCAGGCTATAGAAATCTGAAGAGGAATCAGTGTGCCCTGTGCAAGGAACTAGGACACTGGAAAGCAGAATGCCCGAAGGCCAAAAGTAAGAAGGTGGAGTCAAAGACCGAGACGAATCTCGCATGGGCGAATGATCGGATGATGACTCATCGGTGTTCTCTCTCTCGGTTACTACTCCTACTGTTTATAACTCAGATAGTGCTGAGTGGATCTTGAATAGCGGAGCCACCTATCATGTGTGCCCGAACAGGGCCTGATTTTCTAGCTTTGAGAAGCTGGATGGATGTTATACGGTTATGGAGGATGACCATCCGTGTAATATAGAAGGGATGGGTACAGTCCGTATCAAGATGGATGATGGGATAGTTCGAGATTTGAAGGAGGTGAGGTATGTACCTCAGCTCAAAAGGAATCTTATCTCAGTTGGCACTTTAGAAGCATCGGGTATGGTGATATCTGTTCGAGATGGTATTCTCAAGATGATCAGAGGCTCGAAGGTGGTGATGAAGGGCGTCTGCCGAGGCAATCTCTACTACTTGAAGGGTGGTATGATTACAGATCAGGTGGAGACTTCAAGTTCTTCAGATGAGGGTGGCCCGGAGTCTGGCAGGGAAAGGTCGGACAGGAAGAAGAGAAGTCTTTGCGAGCTCCTGCAAAGATGGAATCGCTGGAAGGTGCTGCTACCTGCGAGGTGGAAGGTGGACACAGCGATCTGGACAAGAAGAATGTGAGATTCAGCACCAGTACTCACCGCAATGAAGGTCTTCTTGATTGTGTTCACATGAGTGTTTGGGGACCTGATAAGACAGCATCGCTTGGAGGTCACAGGTACTTTGTCTCGTTTATTGATGGTTCATCTAGGCAGTTTTTGATATATCCCATGAGACAAAGGAGGGAAGCCCTAGATGTGTTGGTGAAGTAGAGAGGAAGAATGGAGAGGCAGATAGGTAGGAAGATAAAGGAGCTAAAGATTGGTAATGTTGAAAAGGACATGAACCAATTCCTACGATTTGGCCAGAACACAGGTATTGCTACTCACTTCACAACAGGTACAGATGGGTTGGCTAAAAAAGTAGTCCGTCCCTTACTGGAGGAGGTTCGGAGGTTGTTGTCTAAAGCAGAATTAGACAGGTCGTTTTGGGCTGAGGCGACTGAGTATGCTAGCCATCTCATGAACAGATCGATTGCGATAGGAGGTAAAACTCCAGTGGAAATTTGGTCTGGGAAAGCTGCTCAAGATCATTGTTTGCTGCGGGAGTTTGGAAGTTCGGCCTACTTCAGTGCCAAGAATGGCAAGGTGAATCCGCGAGCAAAGAGGTTTGTCTATTTGGGTGTCAAGGGAAACAGCTACAGGTTGTGGGACCCGAAGACAAAAAGATCGTGATGAGCAGGAATGTCACTTTTAGAGACTTCAGGGTTGAAGTCCATCGTCTCTCAGCAGGTGGAGAGGACGAAGACCAAGGAAGGATCGCAGCGGGTGGAGGTTGATGCTACTCCATCATCTCCAATTGGTTCGGCATTTGAGGAGACTTCACCGGATGTGACACCGGGTGGAGATCATGATACCAAGGTTGATGCTGAACAGGTTGAAGACATTGTTGAGGATGTCGAGCTGTTTGCAGCTATTGGAACAAAGGTGAAACCACGCTTGTGGGGAAAGAAGTATGAATCTTAAGCTTGTGATCGTGACAAGCTGAAGTTGAAGGCCGTTGTCCTCGATGATGGTCGGGAAGAGGTTCATATGACTCAGTCAGACAGGTTCGCTGCTGCAAATATAGGTACCATTGTTTGAGCTTGATGAAGCTCATTTAAATGAACTACGGTTGGCTTGATCCTTTTAGGCAAAGGTACGTAGGCAGCCGTAAAGGCGCAGCCATTTGGTGATGCAACCCTTATGGAGCTATTTGGGTTCTCGAGAAGCTGTTTGGATCTTCACGTAGAGGTGAAGAGTTATGGCCGATGGAACTTCACGTAGAGGTGGAGAGGTTTCACGTAGAGGTGAAGCGCTGTGGCCAGTTGAATCTCACGTAGTGGTGAGATGTTGTGATCTCGATGAACAGGTGATCTTCCGGTGAGAAGATGTTGAGCTTGCATAAGGAGGGGTGTGCATCCAGTTGAAGCCGATGTTTTTTTTTTGGTGTGCTCTACACAGACTTGGTGGACCGTCAGTGGAAGACATATAGACTAGATAGAGCTAGTCAGTTGAGAGTCAGTGTTGGCTCGTGAGAAAGTCTTCATGAGGTCGTGAAGTTGCGGAGTAGAAGCCATGTTGGTGATCGGCATGTATTGAAATTCTCCTAAGGTGAAGTGCAAGGAAAGCATGTGCGATGTTTTCAGGGATAGCTGAGCTACAAATTCCAAGCCGAGATCATGTGTCGATTTCGCCGAGATTGTGTCGCGATTTCGTCCAATGAGCGCAAGCCGAGATCGTGTGTCGATTTCGCCGAGATCGTGTGTCGATTTCGCCGAGATCGTGTGTCGATTTCACCAGGTGATAGACTGGGGTACGTTAGAGATCGGCTCAGATTTGAAAAATCTTCGCCGAGGTGGAGAATTGTTGGAAAGAGAGGTTATTGTTGAGGAAGTCGAAGAGGATCGTCGAAGGGTCGTCGAGTGATCGCCGAGGAAGTCGACGACAAAAGGACGAGGAAGAAGCAGCAGCAAACAGGTTGTGCGGTCGACCGTACCGGTCGACCGCCCGCAGGTATCAGAAGGCCGGTCGACTGGGCCGGTCGACCGACGTGCACAACGTGCACAAGTTGAAGCTCGGTCGACCAACTGAAGTGACCCAACTCTCTATTGGGCACCCGGTCGACCGACCGGTCGACCGGTGGAAGAGGTCGGTCGACCGCCCGGTCGACCGACAAGCCGGGCGGGCTGCGATTTGCAGGTTTGGAAACCTGTTGTATTTAAGGGCTGTTGTTGTTTTCTAAGTTTTGTATCCTTGGTGAAGGAACTGCTGGAGCTCTCTTGCACTCAAAGAGGCTGCTAGCAATTGTAATCTTCTTCCAAAGCAATTAAATCTCTCTCTGATTGCCCCGAGGACGTAGGTGTTAAGGCCGAACCTCGTTAAATTTATTTTTTGTGTGTTTTTCTCTGGATTGTTTTATTTGTGCTGGATTTGGGAGACTGTTCTTCGTGCTTGGGAGATTAAGGGGATTCCTCTATCTGGGTTGTTGTCGCTGCTTGGGCACAACAAGTAATATTATATTTTGCGATCTCCAATCGGGGGATTAATTGCAATAACATATTTTTTCAATAATCTAACCTGAACTTAACTAATACAAGTCATACCATCAAACGGATGCTACTAACCAGCATAGTGTCAATTTGTGATTGCTTATAAAGACGATTCAAGAAAAGTGCAGAGCTAAACTGGTTTTATCAACATTGGAAGCAACAACACTAGATATATCATAACAAAATTGAACCCTAGGATGTCAACGAATGAGTACTGATCAAGATTGAGTATGTTTCAAACTAAAATTTTGGAGACATAGCATCTTAACCCATATTGTCTAAGCTATATTAAACACACAACATATTATTAGAGTAAAATGTTGTCATGTTGTGCATTTACAGAAAATCCATTATGAGTATATACCAATTGCATCCTCATTTAGAAGAAAATTCTGCCACATAAAAAAATTGACAGACATAACCTAAAATACGCTCAACAATTATTTGGTGATTAATCAATGATGTGATGAAGCATGAGATGTAAGACTGTCAAGCTGGGGCATCGTAGCATTTCTTCAAATAATAGAAGTTTTGAGCTGTTTGCCACTAATTCATGCCATGATATGCACATTACATAAATAGGTAATACTGATATCACATGACTAATCTTTTGGGACTTGAGGTCTTCACATGAAATAATTTGCTCATATGTGGTGAACGTGCTTACATGCCTCACAAAATAGATATACATCAAGCAAATTTAAATTTCAACTTCACAGAGGTGTCTGCAAAAGAAAAGAAAGAAAATTTTGTCCATGCACAAATTTGTTTCATTGGGTGCATATAGAAGGTTTGATAGTGCATGAGGCAGGGAATATCGGTAGACTTTTTAATCCTTTTTTCTTTTTGGATATGTGTGTGTGTGTGTCTTTTTTCTTTTCACTTCTTCTTTGTGAGTGAGAATGTTTGAGGATTTTTGGGTGGGGCCGGGTGCGGTCCGGGATTGGGTGGGTGTGTCAGGCTGGGAGGTTATTGTAATTTTGTAGGATAAAGCAATTTGCAAGCTGCAGCTAGAAGAGATGAGTAGGAGCTGGAAGAAGCACAAATCATACAACAAAACAGAAAAGTGTAAAATGAAACATATTAATAAAAGATAGCCGTCTTAGTATGGTAGATTTATAAAAGTAAAAAAAAAAAAATCCATAAATAAGATCATGACATCAACATTAATAAAAAAAAGGGTGTAAATATGAAAGTGGTTCCATCACACATGTATTACCTCAACCGCACTATCTATTTCTGCATCAATGCAATGGATCCACAATGGATGCTCCCTTATATTAGCCTTCATTTTCATAAGAAAATCTTGCAGGTTTCTGCTGTCATTTTCAGAATCACTCATATGAAATGAGAAAGACACAATGAAGCTGCAATATGACACCTTCCAGTTATACACAGATTCAAGATTCATTCAGAAATCCCAGAAGCTTCAAACACATGTAATAAGTATTTGTAGGCTCTACTAAACTTTTGAGAGAACTAAAAAAATCGTCCAATTAAGAATAAAGTTTACGATGGATCTTCTAAATTACATACGAGCTAAGGATACACTGAAGTCTGATAGGAAGAGAAAACTAAGATTATCAAATGTTGATGTAATTACCACAAGCAAACTGGACGGTTCTTAATTAAGAGTTTCTAGTTCACATTACAGATTTTCTTTTCAACAACAATAAAAGCAGTGCATGTCTTTCAGAGGGTGGGAGGATTTATTATTCAACTCCAAAAATAGTTGGGTCATTTTACTCACATGATATAATGAAGCCACCTAGCAAACCTTCCAGTTATCTAGTCTTAGAAGCAGTAACAATGCTATGCAACCAATTAAGAACTACAAGCTCTTTCAATCTTTTTTCCCCCCTATTTCTGACAGGTAAATTATACTCAAGGATACTTACTGATCTAATTTACGTCTCCTTTTCTGTTTAGGGTAAAATTTTCCTTGTATTAAAATCACCTACAAGTACTCCCTCTTACAAGAAATCATAACTTGCAAAGCTCTTCAATCTTTTCAGACTTCTAGTTACGTATATCAAGAAATACTTGTGATCAAATTTGCATCCTCTCATCCACTGCTTCTACACCCAATAAAATGTTACTATGTTCCTTGCTCCAAGTTTAATTAGAGGATTTTCAATTCGCATTTTCACTTAAGTAGACCGAGCTGAAGGTGGGTTTCAACTAACAAGGTAGGGAAAGAAGAAAGGAGGACATGGGATGATAAACGAGTTGGATAGGAAAGAGCTTAGGCGGGTACAGTTGAAAAGAAGGGAAGAGGGAATCATGGTATGGATACAAATTGGATAGATATTGCAAAAATGACAGCAGACTGCTACATGCACATTGGGTTCTTTACTACATCTTTTTAAGAAAGTTATAAGTTAATATTTTAGCTCAAAAGTAAATTAAAAAAAAGTTAAAGGTGTGAATCTACTTATAGAAATATTGAACTAAATGCACGTAAAGCCAATAAGTCGGCTACTAATTTTACAGTACAAAGTTCCAAACACAAAATGCACCAGAGCCAAGACAAATGAAAGTCATATTAGAATAAACAATAAAACCTAAATCAAGGAGAGAAAAACTAAACATCAAAGGAAATACATGTCCTAGGAAAATTTTGCCTCACAGAAGAACCAAGCAAAGGAGGACTTTCGAACCTAAACAATCGAAGTATGACGAAAACTAAACATCCTGAGTTATAATTCCATCAATAAGAAGAGAAAATAAAAGATCAAGAAACTTAACAATAGAAAGAAATAGACCTTAAAGCTGAAACAACTATATATTGATATATAATTCCTACACTATCAAATTTTTATGGAAAAAACTAAACATCTTGAGCTATATAATCCCTAGACTATCAAATTCTAATAAAACTGTCATCTTGAGTTCAATCATCAAGATAATAATAATAACAGCAAACAAAAAAAAAACAAGACACAGTAGTATGGAACGTAGACACTAAAAAAAATGAAAAGGACAACATCAATTAACAAATGCAGATCTTTAGAGGTAAAAACTTGAACTAAAAAAAAAAAAAAAGACAAAGACAAAGATCAAACTTCCAACTATTCAGACGAAAAATACACAATCAAGTACCCTATAAAGCCACCACAAGAAGCACCATAAAGAACAGAAATTATTCAAATAAAAATTTTGAATCTAAGATCAATAATCAATAAACACGATAAAATCAAATTCAACCAAACACTACATCTCTCAAGTTATGAATTTCTCCAATAGTTATGGGAAAAAAAGTCGATATTAGTTGTTGAACACCAAAGAATAGAAAAACAAATGTAATGGAATCAAGCAATAAATTCCTAAATAAACTATAAAGATAAAAAGCCAAACATTCAATTGTCTGATCCAAACCTAATTATATCCCCTGCTTAAAACAAACTTCACAAAAGATAAAAAAAATAAAAATAAAATAAGAAATGAAAAAAAAAAAGTAAGAGATTTTTTTTTGGGTGCTTGTCAGGCCAAATAATCAACAAAAGATGTTCACGCTCAACCATATTAATTCAAGATAAAACTAAACTACTTGGGTCATAAATCCCTCTGATCATCAAGAAATAAAAATAGGAATTAAAATTGAAACATCTTGTGGATCTCCAATTCCTTCATACTCAAATAATTTGAGATAAAAACCCTAAAAGACAATTATCCCGTGCAGAGCTTAATTACATAAGGCACCCGAAATCAACAATAAAAGCCTAATATAACAGCAAAATAAACACCAAAACAAACACTTACTAACTAGGAAACAGTAATTTAGTCATATAGAAATAAACATAGATTAGAAAAGAAAGGCAAAAGAGCAAATGATAACAGAAGCAAACCGCCAAATAACACCAATCAAAAGCAAATTCTACCAAATTCAAACCTTTCAAGCTAGAAATTCATCTCAAAACCAAGCAAGAAGAAGAAATCAGCATTAGCTATCAAACAGATTCAAAACCCTAGAAACGACAAAATATCTCCAATCAACCGATAAAAAGCAAATTATACGAAATGTAAACCTTTCAAGCTAGAAATTCATTTCAAAATCAAGAAAAAGAACAGACCAGCATTAGCTATCAAAAAGATTCAAAACCTAGAAACGAGAAATGATCTCAATCTAATTGTATTCCAAACACCCGATCGCAAGCTAATTAAATCCTCAACTAAAAATAAACAGCAAAACCTAGCAGAGAACATCAAAGAAGCACCAATAAAAACAGCTTCCAACAGAATTCAAGCTGCACAAAGAATCGGAATTGATTGCCGAGAGAGCAACCATTCGAAAGGTCACCTCTTGATGGTGCGGATGAGATCAGCGGAAGCTGGATTGCGCATCCGATTGAGGAAATCATGGAAATTGGGCTCGGAAGCGAAGGAGGAAGAGGAAACCATTGGGATGATTAGGATTTTTTTAGGGTTTGATCGCTTGTGATGGCGATCGCCATTTCTTTTTAATTGGCTTTTCTTTTCTTCTTATTCTTCTTTTTTTTAATTTCCTTGTGATATGATAACGCGAGATAAGCGAGGAACGGTAGGCGCGTTATTATTTGCCCTTCGCGCGGGGATGTTAAAAACTCGCAAGTTAAACCGTCTATAAACAGTTAAACTAATCTTTACTTTTTGGGGGTTATTTTTTCAGTTAAACCCTTCTAAATGTAATAATTTACAGAATATTTCGATCATTTTTTTAAATTACCTAAAAATGAGAATGAATCCCGTTTTATTTTGGACTTATTTGGTTAAAGGTAGAAGTGAGGAACTGAGGAATTAAGGAAGTGGTAATAATTTTCTTTGAAACTTGGGTATTTGTTAGTAAGTTTTTCGGTATTTGAATGTTATTGGAAAGTATGGTTTGAAAAATGTTTTGTTTAGTGTTTGGATGGTAATGTGAAAGTAGAAGTGAAAAAGTTGACCACAAAATTGACCGTAAAATAATATCAAAATAAAAATTAATTAAGAAAAATAAAAAATGTATTATAATTAGAATGTAAGTGAGATTTACATGATCAAAAAATTAACTGTCTTGTGCTACAACTTATTACAAATGAGACTTACATGACCACAAAATTAACTGTAGCACTCTGAAAGTGAGAAAATGATTATGTAAAAGATAAAAGAGAAAAGAAAAAAGAATTTTCTTATTTTCTTTTTCCTGTATTTGCATAGTTAGGAAAGTGAGCCATTATACTTCCCTATTTTCTTACATCCGCCCACTTTCTTGCAACCAAACACGACTCATTTGAAGGAAACTGAAACTGCCAAACTGCCAACTGCTCCTCGAAGACCGCGTGCTAAATTACGACAATCATTGTGCCTATATTTTTGAGAGTTAATGTTGGATTAAGGATTTAAAACTGTATCAGTAAAGGGAAAAAAAATCTTTAAAACCGAATGATCTATTAATAGAACGTATTTATTACCCTTTATAACCAAAAAAAAAAAATTTACAGGAAGACGTGGAACAAAATTTGGATAATTTTATTTTTTTTTTTTTTTTGGAGAAGAAAACAGTTTTGCCAAGTTGTAGCCCTAAGGCCTAATCTAGATAATCCCTCTTTACACACAGTATAAATTTAGCTTCCGCAATGAAGCGAATTTTATCTGAGATAAATAAATTATTATATTTCCAAAATTCGTATTAAAATTTAGGCCATTAAAAATTTAAAGTCATCAATTTGGCACCTGAGTTTAATTTCAAACCACAGATGATTGTCTGAGTGATGCTTAACTGGTAGGTGGGGATCCCCAAATGCTGCATAACCCTACGGGGCATAATGCTCAACGCGAATCCTGTATCAACCTGAATATGACTCACTTCAGATGATCCAATATACCCTGTAAAATACATGGATCTATCATATTTCCCTTTGACTTGCATGTCTTCTGGGGCGAAGGTGATGCAGGGAAACTGCTTTGAGATGTGGTGGCAACTGTTGTCGTCTTCGTCTACGCATATAGCAGGAATTTGAGTCATGAAAATCTCTGCATCTGCTAACACTTCTCTTAAAGCATCCTTTGTAAACTTGAAAAGCTTTAAAACCTCATAAAGAGTGATCCGAGTAGGGATATTGGCTAGTTGAGCTATGACATCAAACGGAAGGTCATTGATGGTCCCACACTGTCTTTCTGAAGAGCTTTAACATACCGAAGCTCTTTCTGCTTTTTCACGCATGACCTCATGGACTGCTCGATTGCCTTCTCAGCTAGCTGGAGGGAATCTACTATCGACTCGCAATACTATTTCAAGTATTGCTTGCCGGACCGAGTCTTCGATGTGGGAGGTGCGCCAGTGTCAGCAGCAAAGGCGGCGGACTCCTCTTCTCCTGAAATAGTAAGATAGGCGACATCTTCTTCGGTCTATCTTGTAGAAATACCCACCACATTGCTGGAGAATACTTTACCTTTAGATTTCCAGTTGTGACAGTCGTCCATTGCTGGCTCTCAACAATGTCAGGATGGACCCACATTGTCTCTCCTCAAAGAGTAAGAATAAGCATAAGACCTTTATCCTTCTGGTCATGAGGATCAGTATTGATCATTCTTAGTTCCCTTTCGGGATGGGAGTCACTCCGGTTGGTGCTGGCGGGAGATCCCGACCAAATTGAATAGGTTATTTTTGATTGGGAAAAAAGGATAGTGTGGTAGATTGCACAGATATTCAATGAAAGAGAGAAGGTTTAGAGTCAACCTTAGGTGCTTGATTACTCCACAATGTATTCAATGTTTAATGTATCCTTTCCAAATCACCGTGTAGCATAGGGCTATACGAGTCGATTCCTCAGGGAGAGCTTGCGATGGAAGCTTTACGGTTCGAAGTGAAGATAGAAAACGAAGGTTCTTCTTTGTTTTAAAAGAATGCAAAAGACATGGAAAAAGAATGAAAGAATTGGTAGTTGGTGTGTACATGAAATGAAAACTATGAAATAAAATGAAAAGAATAGAAGACAAGATTTGCTTTGGAATTAATACTAAAAGAATGAAAACTTGTAGAAGACTTTTAAATGAGAAAGGCCATGACTAGCTAACATTACTAACTTGCTAACTTACTAATCTCCGTTAGGGTGATGCTTGCCTCATGTTGATTCATCGGCATATATTTGTCTTGCGTGTTGGTCTAGTTACTTTCCCACTTGATTGAAGGGTAATCTACTTGGACTTGTCTTGTAGCCTCATTGATGTCATAGGCCTTCAAGATAGACTTTCAATGGTGGAATCAAAAGAGTTGCCACTCAAGGGATGCTAAGGAAGAAGATACAACATTCATTAATTGAAGTAAAGAAGTTGTACAACAAATAGCATATGTTTGGTGATCCATCTCCATGTTCCATCAAGGCACTTGTTCTAAGACAAGGCTCTAAATGAGGCACACATGAATCATATGGAGAATTACAACAAGAAATTGCCAAGCATGAAAGTAACCCATCATCTTCATCATGGATAAAATAGACTCAACAATTGCAAGATGAAGTAATTGCATTCACCCAAGAGTTAGAAGTTAAGCAAGATTAGTTGTTAGCTAGTCATGTAGAAGAATTTAGCTACTAGCCATTACAAGAAAAGAAAAGCAATTCATGAATAAGAGTGCAATTGAAGTAAAGCTTGAAATGAAAGAATGCAAGTAAAGTACTAAAAAATGCTCAAGCAGAGAAAGGAGATTGGATTAAACCTTGCTTCACAAGTTGTCACACCTTGATTTACACAAGCTTTCTCTCTCTCACAATCTCTCTTTTTGCAGAATTTCTAGGGAGAAGAAGACTAGAGAAACAAAACCTAGAGAAAAATCAAAATACAACTTCTTTCTCTATTCTCTCCTCTCTCCTCTGTCCTATCTTTTGCGAAGGCCCTGGTGGTGTATTTATAGCCTCAGAGAGAAGTCTCTAGAACCTGGGTTGTTGGAGAAAATCCCGGGCTCAACAGCCGTGTAACTACCGCAGATCTGCGGCAGTTGCTGTGGATATGCGGCAGTTACAAGGTCGTTGGGGCCAAGATTTCTGTTGCGCGTATCTCGTAGGTTGTTAGTCACGTGGTCCTTCTGGAAGTTTGAATTGGCGCGTGAATTTTTCCAGATCCTGGCCTCAACTTTTGGGCTCTCTTTTGGGTTTTGATTTATTTTCCTTTAATTTTTGATAATTAAAGGGATTTTGGGCCTTTTCTGAATTAGAATATGGACCTGCAAAAATAGAGAGAAAAGGATTAAAAATCACATTTTTATTTGCAATATGCATGGTATGGATGTGGTAAAATATGCAAAAATGAATAACAATCACACCCCCATACCTAGCTTTTGCTCGTCCTCGAGCAAAAAAGAAAGAAAAAGAAAATCCTAACTAGATTATTACACCACTTTCGTAGGTGACACGATTGCACTGAGCACGTGCAACAAGCCGTTAAACCTCTAGGTTACCCTAGAGGAGGAGTGTTGTCTCCTGAGGGTTTTCAGCGGATTGCACCCACAAAATCCGTAAAGAAAATAAAAGGGTTAGTGAAAATTTTGATCCATGTTTTAAAGATTCTTACTTGAGTTATAGGTTTCAGGTTACCCTAAACTTGTCATTCATCTTACAAGCGTCTATTTGGAGTTTTGTTTTCATCTTAGGTTAAGTATTTAGGGAAAAGATCAAAACTGGATTTTGCATTACTCCTAGGATATATACATCTATAAATATGAAGGATCTTTCTTAGACTAAGTTCATTTATTTACTAATATATATAACATTTTTTTATATACAATATTTATTTATTTACATTTCCTTAGCATCCTTAGGCTTTCTAGTTTACCCTTGTAACGAGTCTTTTACCGATGACTCCCAAATCAAACGGTCTTAGGGCACCAGATGAGAAAACATCCCTAGGGTTCGATGACTCGAGTAAAAAAGGCCACGAAGGAATTTAAGGACTTAACCACCTTTAGGCGTGATTAGCAATGCTTCTTGAGGCACGACTAACCAGCTTAATTAGTGGCTAAGTAATTATTATTTATTTATATACATATTTATTTTATATATATATATATTTTATTATTATATATATATATATGTAAATAAAGTCACAAAGTCTATGATTAATCCTTCAATATGTTTAATGTATATATCCTAAAGAAAGAATTAAAATCTAGTAATCTTTCTTATCCTTTATTACTTAACCTAAAAATCTGACAAAACTCCTCTTTTCGACTTATAATTAGAAATCTTAGTTAAGAGCTTCCTTAATCCCTAAATTCAAGCTTGATTCTTTAAACATGGATCAAAATTTTCCTTATTTTTTTAATTTTTTTCTCTTTTTTTTATTTTTCTAAAAGAAAAAGTAAAATCTAAAAGAAAATAGAAAATCTACTAAGAAAGATAAAATCTAAAAAGAAAATAAAAACCTAAAAAGAAAATGAAAATCCTAAAAATAAAAATAAAAAGCCTAAAAAGAAAATGAAAAATCCTAGGTTAGAATCTACCCCCCCATGCCTATCTCATGCATTGTCCCCAATGTATGCAAGATAAAAATGATGCATGAAATAGGTAAAGATTTTTTTTTATTTTTTTTATTTACAAAAAAGTGCAAAAAATTATTTACAAGGAATATATACAAGTGTGACCATTACCTAGGCTTTTCTTTGGTCGTTTTCCTCTGGCCCGTTTCCCATCGTTCCAGTGTGTTTGTTTGCGCGGGCTCAGTTGGGAAACGTATTGAATTATTTTCTTAGCCCTACGTGTTTCCAGATTCAATTGTTTGTTGTCATTCATGCTCATTCCACCACATTGTTCACTAAAAAATTCCTTGTCACCACTTTCACTCTGAATCTCATTACTTCCAATGTAAGGAATTTCAGCTCCTCTCCATACAATTCTTCAAAATTCAGGTCAACATTTTCCTTAGGAAGTGTACAATCAGTTAACCTACCCCGAGTTGGCTCATCCAGACACATGAGCTCATCAGCGAAAAGGTCTTCAAAGGATATGTCAATTGGAGGTTCTTGAACTATATCCTCGTGGGATACAGTCACAGTTGGCTCAGTGAAAGTGAAAATATCCAAATCAACTTTCCCCTTTTGAAAGGGTACACGGATAACAGGATTTTCCACTTCAAGAGAATCACAAACTTGTGACTCATTTTTCCCTATTTCCTCACAATTGTCTCTAATAAAGCTGACCTCAAATGTTTGATCTTTTGTTTTATGAGGCTGTGTGTGGAAGACATTCATTTCACGAGTCATGTCACCAAAGGTTAACCTCGTTGATCCATTCCGGCAATTGATGATGGCATTTGCTGTAGCCAGGAATGGTCTTCCCAAAATGACAGGAGTTTGAGCCCTTTGATTGGAATTAGACACAGGTTGTGTCTCAAGGACTACAAAATCTACAGGGTATATGAACTCCCCAATTTTGACAAGGACATCGTGAATTTCCCCCTGGGGTCTCTTGACAGAACGATCAGCCAATTGTATGGTCATTTGGGTCTGGAGAAGATCGCCTAACCCTAATTGTTGGTACACAGATAAAGGTAGAAGATTGATGCTGGCCCCTAAATCAAGTAGTGCCCTATTGATGGTAGTCTGTCCTATGATGCATGAAATGGTGGGGCTCCCTGGGTCTTTGTATTTAACAGGAGTTGGACCAGTGAGCAACTCGCTAATGGTTGATGCTAGGAAGACTTTCTTAGGGACTTGTGTTTTCCTCTTCTTGGTGCACATTTCCTTTAAAAATTTGGCATATGATGGCACTTGTTGTATGGCATCAAGAAGAGGGACATTGATTTGGACCTTATTAAACATTTCTCTTATCTTCTCCATATGAGCATTTGTCTTGTTATTTGTAAGCCTATTTGGAAATGGTACACTAGGCTTATAAGGTTGCTCATCTACCTTTTCTTTACCCTTGGCTTTTGAAGTGGATGGCTCTGTACTAGAGGATGGTTTGTCAGAAGCTGGTTGCATTAGGAGAGGAGGTGTTGGCTTTGGTACTGGATGAGATGATTGACTAGAAACCTTATTGTCTATCTGTTTTTCAGATCTCAGGGTATGAATAGCATGACAATGACTTGGGCCCGTGTCTTCATGTTTGGGATTTGGCAATGGCTGGCTTGGTAACAGTCCTTTTTGTCTCTCATTTACTGAATTAGCCAATTGCCCGATTTGGACCTGAACTTTATTCATATCCTGTTGATAGTTCTTTGTAAAGGTTTCTAACATTTTCCTCAACTCCGATATTTCTGAATCATTCTGGGGTGGATGTTGATAATATGGAGACTGGAAATGTGTTTGGTAGTATGGTGGGTTCTGAAAAGATTGTGATTGTGGTGGACTTTGAGATGGATGAACATTCTGTGAATTATGATTGAAACTGGGTGGGTGAGACTGAGCATTATAAGGATGTGAAAATGGTGGCCTATGATGCTCAGGACCAGACTGACTCCACGAAAAATTTGGATGGTTTCGCCATCCCGAATTGTATGTGTTAGAGTATGGATTGTGAGGGGGTCTGGTAAATGCTGCATTCGTGTTCTTCTGATATGATTGGGGCTGATACAATGGACACTCCTCAAAGACATGGTTGAGATCATGACAGTAAGTGCAACCCGGTTTGATCAGAGGTGATGGGTTGACCTGATTGACCACAGAATTTCCCCTTGACTCAAACAGTTCTATCCTCTTCATCAATTGTGTGATCTTGGCTTCCGCAGCTATAGAGGATTCTATGGAGTGCATACCAGTTCTGGAAGTGATGGAAGTGGGTTTATCAGGGCATGACTCCCACTGAATCGTTTTCTCAGCTAAGGCTTCAAAGAGATCCCACCCCTGATTCTCATCTTTCTTCAAAAATTCCCCTTGGCACATGGATTCAAGGAGTGTTTTCGTTTGGTAATCTAGACCGTCATAGATAATTTGGCATTGACGCCATTTCTCTATGCCGTGATGAGGACATAGGGCTAGAAGGTCTTTGAAACGCTCAAAATATTTCCAGAAAGGTTCGTGTGATTCCTGCTTGAATTGCATGATATTCTTTCGCATGAGGGCTTTTTTATGGATGGGATAGAATTTCTTAAGAAAGACTTTTACAAAATCATCCCATGAAGATATGGAACTGACGGGAAGATTGTAAAGCCACTTCTTAGCTAAATCCTTAAGTGCAAAAGGTATGAACCTTAACCTAACAGCATCCTCGGTCAATGGAAAAATTCTCATCATTACACATACTTCTTCAAACTCTCGAATGAAGAGGTACGCGTCCTCAGACTCTAGACCATGAAATCAGGGAAGTGTATTAATGAATTGCGGTTTCAGCTCGAAGTGATTTCCATTGGGTTCAGGGAGAAGAATGCATGATGGCAGGGAGGTGCGAATCGGATAGAATCGATCTTGAAGTGAAACGTTGTTTTCCATTGTGTCAAGTGGTTGTGTAAGTGCAATTGTAGAAAGTCTAACAAGTCTCACAGAATTTGGATCACGGAACCACTCTTGCATATATAGTCACAAACAACGTGCACCGATCACACCAGCGAAAAACAAAAAAATGAAAATACAAACAATAAAAGAAAAATCAATCCAAGCTATCTAGGATTCCTGGACCTAGACGACTCCTAACTGATTAGATCGTCCACGGGAGGTTTAGTGTAGACTTTGACCACAAGCTAATCAGCCAGGTAAGGGCAAGGTTGTTGGGAGGTTTTCCTTCAAAGACGTTCCTTAATTAAGTAACCACCAACCTTCGAGCTTTCGGCCCTCAATCCCTTTCCTAGACACTGATTTTACAAAAGTCAATTTCCAACACTTTTCCCCCTTAGGATAATCTCCTAAGTGAGTCCGGATGTCCCTAGGGCCAACGTCTATCAAATTTTATTACAAGCTTGGGATTGTGAGTGCTTGGAAAATGATTTTCGGGCTAAGGAAAGGGTGATGAAATCCCCCACCTTATCTTATTTATGGGTGGTGCCCTTAAAATCAGTTTGGTGCAAGTGTACGATATAAACAAATAAGGTTCACTAAAAGCTATAAAAATCAAACAAGGAGTGAGTCCTAGTCAATATGCAATGCGTACGTACCTTGCTCCAGCACTCTTCAACAGTAAAAGTAAATGAATTGAAAAGACACGTGCCTAGAAATGCAAATGTCTAATCAATTTTTAACTTTGCAACCAATTTTTTACTGTTGATTATTAGCAGATATAAGGTGAAGCATACAAGAATTTAAGTATTGCAGCAGCTGTATTTTGCAGAGCAAGCAACCCTGCAGAAATTTGGTCAGAAGTTCACTCCTCCTTGCCGCGGATCCGCGGCTTTGGCCGTGGAATCGCGGCAATTCAGAGGGCAACTAGTTTCTGCTTTCAAGAGCAGAAGCCCAGAGCCACTTATATGTTACTGCAATGCAAATTTTCCTGTTCTCTTCACCTGTAACCTGCAACAGAGAAGAAGATTCGTTTAGTTCTTCACTTGAAATCAAAAACCGTTGCTCTCCCCGGCAACGGCGCCAAAAATTTTGATTGGGAAAAAAGGATAGTGTGGTAGATTGCACAGATATTCAATGAAAGAGAGAAGGTTTAGAGTCAACCTTAGGTGCTTGATTACTCCACAATGTATTCAATGTTTAATGTATCCTTTCCAAATCACCGTGTAGCATAGGGCTATACGAGTCGATTCCTCAGGGAGAGCTTGCGATGGAAGCTTTACGGTTCGAAGTGAAGATAGAAAACGAAGGTTCTTCTTTGTTTTAAAAGAATGCAAAAGACATGGAAAAAGAAATGAAAGAATTGGTGGTTGGTGTGTACATGAAATGAAAACTATGAAATAAAATGCAAAGAATAGAAGACAAGATTTGCTTTGGAATTAATACTAAAAGAATGAAAACTTGTAGAAGACTTTTAAATGAGAAAGGCCATGACTAGCTAACATTACTAACTTGCTAACTTACTAATCTCCGTTAGGGTGATGCTTGCCTCATGTTGATTCATCGGCATATATTTGTCTTGCGTGTTGGTCTAGTTACTTTCCCACTTGATTGAAGGGTAATCTACTTGGACTTGTCTTGTAGCCTCATTGATGTCATAGGCCTTCAAGATAGACTTTCAATGGTGGAATCAAAAGAGTTGCCGCTCAAGGGATGCTAAGGAAGAAGATACAACATTCATTAATTGAAGTAAAGAAGTTGTACAACAAATAGCATATGTTTGGTGATCCACCTCCATGTTCCATCAAGGCACTTGTTCTAAGACAAGGCTCTAAATGAGGCACACATGAATCATATGGAGAATTACAACAAGAAATTGCCAAGCATGAAAGTAACCTATCATCTTCATCATGGATAAAATAGACTCAACAATTGCAAGATGAAGTAATTGCATTCACCCAAGAGTTAGAAGTTAAGCAAGATTAGTTGTTAGCTAGTCATGTAGAAGAATTTAGCTACTAGCCATTACAAGAAAAGAAAAGCAATTCATGAATAAGAGTGCAATTGAAGTAAAGCTTGAAATGAAAGAATGCAAGTAAAGTACTAGAAAATGCTCAAGTAGAGAAAGGAGATTGGATTAAACCTTACTTCACAAGTTGTCACACCTTGATTTACACAAGCTTTCTCTCTCTCACAATCTCTCTTTTTGCAGAATTTCTAGGGAGGAAGAAGACTAAGAGAAACAAAACCTAGAGAAAAATCAAAATACAACTTCTTTCTCTATTCTCTCCTCTCTCCTCTGTCCTATCTTTTGCGAAGGCCCTGGTGGTGTATTTATAGCCTCAGAGAGAAGTCTCTAGAACCTGGGTTGTTGGAGAAAATCCCGGGCTCAGCAGCCTTGTAACTGCCGCAGATCTGCGGCAGTTGCTGTGGATATGCGGCAGTTACAAGGCCGTTGGGGCCGAGATTTCTGTTGCGCGTATCTCGTAGGTTGTTAGCCACGTGGTCCTTCTGGAAGTTTGAATTGGCGCGTGGATTTCTCCAGATCCTGGCCTCAACTTTTGGGCTCTCTTTTGGGCTTTGATTTATTTTCCTTTAATTTTTGATAATTAAAGGGATTTTGGGCCTTTTCTCAATTAGAATATGGACCTGCAAAAATAGAGAGAAAAGGATTAAAAATCACATTTTTATTTGCAATATGCATGGTATGGATGTGGTAAAATATGCAAAAATGAATAACAATCAGTTATGTAGCTGTCATGTTAGCAGTCACATTTTTCTGCTCTGGACGGAGCTTAAGTACATCCGCATCAATCAAAGCCTGAAAAACATCCTTGAAGATATAGCAATTCTTGGTAGGGTATTCCAGCATCTTGTGATATAAACAGTAGCTAGGATCATCAGTCTTACCCACCTCTTCAGGACGTCTGATCTCTGACAATTTGAGTTTGCTACTCTTTTGGAGTAATTTGAACAGAGAGACCATGTGCTCATCCTTGAAGGAGCATAGTTTATTGGCACGTGCTTGGCCATGAGTCATACCCCATCTGACTGACTGGGTCGTTGAAGGTGCTTGGCCTCCTTTGTCAGAGTATCTCTTTTTCTTGATTTAGAAGATGACTATGGGGCACACCGTGTCGGTTTGTCAGGTCTTGGCTTACGATTTTTTTCTTCAGCCCTGCCCCGGGTGACAATTTCTTCCACCTGCTCGCCTTGTAGCACCAACTGCTTCCAAGTGCGATATTTTGCCACTCCTATTTGAGCGAGGAGGGCAGTTTGTAAATTGTGGCGACATGTCTCAACAAGTGTGTACTGGGTCATGCCGCTGGGACAACGGAGTGCCATGCTCTGAATCTTTCGACGAAAGTTTTAATGTACTCTCCTTTCTTTTGCTTGGTTGCATGGAGAGTTGGCACTGAAATTTTTGTATCGTAGAAATAACTTCTCGAGATTGACCCATGTATTGATTGAGCCGGCAGGAAGTTTCATGAACCTTCAAAAGAGACTCCCTTAAGAATGCCAATGAATAAACGAGTCATAATAGCATCGTTTGATACTACATTCCCAATCTGGAATTTAAAGTAGTATATGTGCTGGTTCGACGACCCGTTACCGTGAAAAGTATGGAGAGTCGATGCCTTGAACTTAGGAGGGTAAGGAGTCGTATCCCATTCTACTGGGTAGGGTCGAATAATCCCCACGTCTTGAAAATTACCTCAGTTTGCTAGGGCTTCGAGACGGTGCCCCAATTTACTCATCCTTTTGAAATTACTGCTTCCATTTTCTGAGTTACCCTTCTCTTCAGATGAAGATTTGGGTGGCTCTGAGTTGGAATGCTCTTCATTCTCAGTGTTTGCAGAAGATGAGCTCTCCCCCTCCTTCTGTTTGCCCTTAGACTTCTTGGAAGGAGTTTTACCTTTCGGTTTCTTTTTCTTCTTAAGCAGTTGTGACAACATCTGCCTAAGGGCATCGATAGATTCGTACTGAGCTCGAATCATATCGAGTTGTTTCCTTTGGACTTAGGCCTGCTCTTCGAATTGTCTCGCCAC
The DNA here is from genome assembly GCA_038442645.1 of Agave tequilana. Lineage (NCBI taxonomy): Eukaryota > Viridiplantae > Streptophyta > Magnoliopsida > Asparagales > Asparagaceae > Agave > Agave tequilana. The sequence goes on from JAVJIF010006483.1 coordinate 115,032, forward strand.
TTCCTCAGGAGTTCCCGCCATGTAAGCAAAAGCAGTTGTCTTCAAACTAGAATTCAAAGACTGGGATTCAATGATGGCAGAGTGCTCATCATTCACTCAATTCTCCTAGACAACAAACTATAGTGACTGGGGCAATTGTTCCCGTGCGGGTCCGACTGTGTCGGTAGAACCCTTCGGGTTCAATAAGAATATCTTTCAAACTTGGAGATCGATCAACATCTGACTCCTCTGAACTAAAAGCCAGTTGCTTCCCTTTGGACTTGCTTAGTGTGGAACTCGACTCCATCATGTTTGCCGTCATTTCTGGGTACTCGATGTCAGAGAACAATTTCTTCTTTCGGAATTGTCGTCTCTTGGATGAGATTGAAGCCGCTGACCACCGGCTAAAAACTGAGGGCTTGGTTATCTGAAATCCGCAAGGGCGATCAGAAAGTACTGCTGAGATGAGTCGCTCGCAGTGACATCGAGGAGTGATTTGTTGAACACTCCTTTTCCTTGTCAAGTAGTCCCTTAGGTCCGTCGCGGGGACGTATGAGGAGGTAGCCTCGAACCAGGGCTTCTTGGCTTTATATATCTTAAAGATTTGCCATTTTGAATGCAGGTCTCGTGTTTCTTTGTTGAAACGCGAACCTCGCGTGGTGTTGACACGCGAAACTCCTGTGTTAACTGAGTTTGCCCCAGAACGCACGTCTCCGTTTTAAATTAGACACGCGAGAGTCGCATTCTGAAACAGGTAGAACGCGGATCTTGCGTTTTGAATTAGGTAGAATGCGGGTCTCAACACAGACCTCGCGTTGTTGAAGAACGCGGGACTTGCTTCTGAAACAGAAGCACGGTCCACACGTTGCTTGAAATAAACGTGGTATGAACCTCGCATTCTAAATCTGCAGAACAGATTGCCTCGGCAGAATTTTTAATTTGTTGTCGACGAGCATGACGTCTTCGTCGACGTTTAGAATTCCAATTAAGCCGTAAGGGTTGTTGAGAACCCTCGACAACCTGAAATTACAGAGTTCAGAGAGGAGAGCGATGGCGGGATTGATCTTTACCATCACTTTGATCGCGTGCCAGCACATTAGCCATGCGGGTCCCTTCAGGGACGTTGACGCGGACTATGTGGGCTGCATGAGAGATTTTCAAAACTTTGTTAGAAGTGGCACCACTTGCGTTGTGAGCAGTTGGGCAAGCCACTTTGGGAGGAATCTCTGAAGAGATTCGAGAGTAAGTCTCAGAAGAGACTTTGTGATACAGGCACATTGCCTTGGGGCTGGCAGAACTTAAGAAAAGGAATTTCTCGAACTTTTCTTGGTCGAACTAAGTGACAAGAGATTCCATCATCTTGCCAAGAAGCTAGACATCGGCTTATGCCATAACATTCTTATCGGTAGAGAAATCAGTCCCTAGCGAAGTCGCCATCTTTTATTTGGTTAGAAAATTAGTGCGAAGTAAAATTTCTTTGAGTAAATGAAAAATTATAACGGAATGATTTTGAATATAAAAAAGGAAAGAATAATTGATTCTCCTCTTTATTTAAGATTGGGTTCTTCGTGCGGCGATGGAGAGTGATTCTTGTTCTCCGTTGGCCGGCCGAATAAGAAGCTTCTCTTCGGGATGCTCTCAAAGATCAATCATAAGGGAGCTTTATTTTTAACACACTAAGTGTTTAGAGTTCACTGATTACCCTTTTTCTCTTCTCCCTGAACTTTTTGAATAAGCAAGAGGTAAGTAAGAAGTTTTTAGCTTGTCAGCTCCCAATCTTTAAAAGTTTCTTGTTCTCTTCTCTGCTAAAAAGAGTCTCCCCCTTTTTTATACCTCTTCAGGCTATTTATAGAGAGTCATAGGGGTATTATTATCCCCTAAAATCTCTCCATCATGGGATTAAGTCCCACATCACATGGGGAGTTAATTGACCCAGTAATGAGGTCAGTTATAACACAAACGCGAGTCTCGCGCTGGACGTGAACCTCGGGTTGTTTATTATAGACGCGGATGTCTCGTCAGAACGCGGAGTTGTCCAGACCCACGTGAGGCGTAAGTCGCGGAGTTGCTCCGACCCACATTTGAAGTGGAACACAGAGTTGCTTAGACCCGCGTTTGAAGTGGAACATAAAGTTTCTCAAACCCGCGTAAGATGCGGAGTTACTCAGACCCACATTGAAAATGGGACGCGGAGTTGTTCAAACTCGCGTAAGACACGGAGTTACTCAGGCCCGCGTCTGAAGTCTCTGTTTTTCTTTCGACGCGAGGTTCGCGTTTTAATTGAAACGGGACCTTCGCGTTGAAGTGAGGTTCGCGTCTGATGACTTGTCCTTAGTGATTTTTAGACAGCCTACACCGGCACATGATTACTATCTTGCAGTAGGCCACTATCCCTCATTATTTGTACCAAATGGAGGAAGATCCCCTTAAACATTCTAAGATAGTCCACACAACTGCTGCTAGACCCATTGAGAATATAGTACATGTGTTCATGCCTATATAAATCCCTAACAACAGATGGTTCACGAGGGATTAACCTTGAACGCTCACGATATAACATGTGGAAGCAAGTCACTAATATTATGACAAACGTTGATGCAATAGTATAACACAACCGCATAATTTACTTTTTCTTACCATCCATCTACAAATTACATCCTCACACAAATTTAGTTCTAACTCTAATGATTTAAATAAGTTTACAAAATACACAATTGCACATTATAAAAAAATATCGCTTGCACGCTACACTAAGCCCTATAGATCATATCCAAAAAGCCGTCATCAGTAAAAGTATAGAATTGGGGACACTATTTCAGAAATTAAACATCCAATATATGCATCAATCTCTCTATTTATAACAATTCATATATTACAATTCATAACAATAAATCGACTACGTACGTAATAATTAAATTCACAATAAAATACAGGAAAAAGTTTCCAAAATACCTCACCCTTTCATTCCAAATTTGTAAAAGTATAGTTCTGAAGAAAATTTCTACATTTACAATAATAGGCTTGCTGCAAAAAGAGATATTCAACAAACAAAATTGAAATTAAAACTGAAAAAATGAAGAAAATACATATAATAGTATCTAATTATATTGTAATTCTGGAAAAGAGAATTAAAACTGGAAAAGGATGCATTAGGAGAAATAATTGTGGCACACATAATCATATATGGGCCTGTTTGTTTGGCTGGAAGTTGATGGAAATATGGGGTTTTTCTGACTTTTGTGGGCCCCGCGGGCTTTTCCCACTCTGGTGTGTTTGTTTGGTACAAAATAGTCCTCATTGAAGAAAAATATATATCACATTACATGGTAATACAATGCATTTCAATATCATATACCAGAATACATATCTCATTACATAGTAATTCTATGCATCTCAATATCAAAGAACATAATTCATACAGAACAGAACTATAGATCTATTCCTGCTCCGTGATTTAAAGAGAATCGTATGGTGCTAATATAAATCCTTTATATAAAAAAAACTAACTACAATTGGAGTAACAATCACATGAAACCAACAAACTCAATGGACATGACTAAAGTGAATTCACAAGTCATAATCAGGAAATTGGACATGGCATGGCTACAGGTTTCTTGTAAACATTACTGATGATGATCAAATTAAAGTTTATAGATCATAGAAGCATAACAACAAATAAATAAATTGGGAAGCATAAAACTAGACAAATTGCGCATGGTCTAGCAATTTTTGAAAGTAATAGGGTAGGATATTATTAATCATCATTAATCAGCACAATACAACAAGTCATGCAGACAAGTCAAATGGAAAGTCTAATAATAATCTTGAATTAAAATTATCTAGAGGAGGAGACCAATTGTTAGCGTTCACAACAACAAACATATCAAAACCCACAGCTATAGGGGGATCAAAACTGATGGAAACAACGATGAAGACCAAGTAGACAAGACCGACGGCAACAACCACAGAGAGATCAAAAACCCATAGCCACAGAGGGGTCAAACCCACAGGCAAGATGAAGACGAAGATAGATTCCAACCCAATGGCTTAGTTGAACATCATTGCCCAGCCCAATAAAAATCCCCATCAATGTCTCATCAATCCGAACAATTGGGCAAGAGATCGGCGAGAGAGGAAGTTGTATTTTGTGGATGGGAAACAACTCGGCGAAAGATCGACAAGAGATCAAGGCGAGATCGGTGAGTTCAGAAATTTCTGAGGTTGAGATGAAGAGAGAAGGTGAGAGAGTTAAGAATAGAGTAGGATCAAACCCACAGCTGACGAGATGAGGACGAAGATAGATCCAAACCCAACGGCTCAGTTGAACAAAGCATTGCCCAGACCGACAAAAAGCCCCATCAATTTCTCATCAATCCCAACAATTAGGGCAAGAGATCGGCGAGAGAGAAAATTATATTGTGTGTATTGGACAATAGATCGGTGAGAGACCAGTAAGAGATCGGGACGGAGATCAGCGAGTTCAAAAATTTCTAGTGAATAGAGAAAGAAAGAAGGGAGAGAAATGAGAGTGACATAGAAGAAGAGAGAAATGAGAGGCGGAGAGCAACCCTAATGCCCCAAAGGAGAAGGAAAGTTTTGTTTAATGGGATTATCAGATTTCCCATCGTTTTCCTCTAGATTTAAGAGGAATTCTGGCAACCCCAAAACCCAATTTCCTTTCAAATTTTTCCGCCAAACAAACATACCACAGTGGGAACAGCCCATGGGGCCCATAAAAGTAAAATATATATATATCATATTTCTAGCAACTTCGGTCAAACAAACACGGAATAAACCCACACACATTTTACCCAGCTGAGTTGGCATTCTACATGGCATTTAAGTTGCCAACTCAAAGATCTAATCAAGAAGTGTTATCCAAAGAAAGAAAAAAGAGAAAAAGGTCTTGCGTTGATAGAAATCCCTATTGGCTTCTCAAAATCCTTCACCTCCCTCCTCTAAGTTCTCCCCTCATGCCGACGGCCTCCCGTAATGTGGAGGACTTCGTCAACATACCCATCACGTTGATGGCCTCCCTAGTGGCGGACCAGTGGTGGGCTGGGCCGGGCTATAGCCCGGCCCATTTTTTCAAATATTATCTTAAATTTATTTTTATTTTTGTTCATTTTCAGATATTGTGTTAGACCCCCTTCTATTTTGGTTTTCTTTTAGCAAATTTATTACTAGTTCCACTTCTGATTTAGTGGAGAATACTATTTTATTCTTTTGGGAAATACATATAATTCATAAGTATATGTTAAAAAAATTGCAGCCCACCCTAAAATTTATACCTGGTTCTGCCCCTGGGCCTCCCGACTTTGATCCGACCGATTGACCTATACCGTCCTTCCCATCTTAGGCATGTTTCCGCTTTCTTCTACCTCAGGATTGTTCGTCGGGAGTCAGTAGGCGCAACTGCTCGAGCAGTACCGGGCGAGGGAAACTGACTGTCGAGAGTGAGACAACAGTGCCGCGAGTATGCGTGTCGGATCAGTGCAATCGTGGGTGGGCATTGTGATATGATTCGTGACATGCAATGAAGTAAAGCAAAGTAAAACACAAGTGTAACTTTATAATACTGATTTCCACTAGATGTATATAATTCTCAATACAAATAAAGAGATACTTATATTTAGTTTGACACGATTCAACCAATATGTGGCTCTGACACCGTACAAGTCCAAGTGATTAGGATATGCACTGCGAAAAGGGATAGGACTTCAAACTAGAAAACACTTTACAATTACTCCTATAGGAACCAGTGAGAAGGGAGAAGCAGTAGTGCTACTTAGAACAGAGAGGTAGGAGGGTCTGGTAGCACTCTCGGATACTTTCTGGAATAGATAAGATAGCCCGAAGCAGAAGGTAGGAGGGTCCTGGCGGCGTTTTCGGAATCTTCTGATGAAAGTTCAATCATTGGAGATAGAGAGCCCCTATAGCGCACTGAATGTGATTTCAGAATCTTACGATTGCTCGCCGCTGACCTTTCTCGCCTCTTGCCTCTTTGACGATGCCTCGCCTTCGATTCTCAAATGGTTGTCTTCAAATTATTCGGTTGTCTCTAGTAGTTTAGTATAAAATGAGACTATGTCATTAATAGTTGTAATTTTACGCTGTCAGTGTATTCTTGAAAAAATTATTATTTAGAGCCAAATGATACTTGCTGAGATTGTGAATGTAAAGAAGAAGAACATGGTAAACTGACAAACTCTATTATTACTATTGTCAAAATGTTGATTCATATGAGATGTTTGATGGTATTGTTGCGCACTCTAGAGGAATCCAACGAGACGCCAATCATCAAGATCAGCGTTCCAACAACATAGCATGAATACAAATCAAAGAGAGAAGCGAGAATAAATGATTTTAGCGAGGTTCGGTAACTTGCCCGCGTCCTCGAGGCAGAAGAGAGAAAATCTTGTTCAAATAACTAAGTTACAAGAGTTACAAAGTGATCCAAATATTCAAATTAGAGAAACTACGCACTCGGCTATAAAATTCCTCAAACAAATTAACCCTAAAACTCTCAATACAATTCATGAATTCAGGTTATAATCAATGGGGACAATACCCCCTCAATATAAAGACTGAGAGCCCACGAAGAAAAGGAAATAAACAAACTCAGAAATCGGCTCAGAAACGAAATTAGAATTCAATTTGGAAACTGTCAGAACGCCTCAACTTTCGACAGCTCCATGGGCCTGTCGACAGAATGAGCCAAACCAACTCTCAGGTTGGGCACATGTTGACAGCCTGAGCTACACCTGTCGATAGACTGAGCTGGTCCTGTCGACAGCTATACAATTGTTGTCGACAAACTGTCAAACATGAAATCTTTGTTTGGCGTATTCACGGTGGCTGTCGACAGTGACCAGGGTCACTTTCGACAGCAGCCTCCGACTACTCATTTCTTCTTCTTCTGCTATTTCTACAGGGTTAAAAAAATTCTACCATCTATTTTTTGATCCTCTCCCACTGATAGTTCTAAACATTGTGTCATTGTTTTCAGGCTTAGGGTTTGCCGAATATTGTAGAGACTAGTGGAAAGGTCATGGCATTATCAATGTTGTCCCAAAGCTTGTGAAGCGAGCCTTAGTTACATATGCAAGTTATTTGATTTAAAAGGACAGGAACTCCTCTTTGTATGCGACTCTTGAATTTAATCCTAAATTTCCAGGTGTTCTTGTATCAGATTAGTTTTAGGGCGAGCAAACAAATTGTGGGAGAGAGGAGATAGAGGAGATGGAAGGAGATAGCACAGAGATTGGATAACAAAGGAGCGAGAAACGGCGCATTGAGCAGGCCAGATTGTGCTCCCGGTCGATCGCCCGGTCGACCGGTGGAGGAGGTCGGTTGACCGCCCGGTCGACCGGCGTGCACGAGCGTGCACAGGAAGGAGCGGTCGACCAGCTCGATCGACCGACTGACAAGGGCTCGCTCTCGGTTGGGCGCGGTCGACCGGGCCGGTCGACCGTGGCATGGGTCGGTCGACCGGCCGGTCGACCGACAGGCGCGTTTGACTTTCCTTTTAGGATTCAAATTCTTTTTCTGGATGAGATCGAATCCAACCTGGGTTTCCATAAATCCAGGGACTCTGTGGCTATAAATAGAGGCAAGAGTCCTCATGCATTGTATCCCTAAGAATCCCTAAAAGGTTCCCTCAAATTCTCCTCTTGTATTCGTTGTATTGATTGTTGAATCAATAAAATCTCTTTCTCCCTTGCCCCGAGGACGTAGGCACGTTGCCGAACCTCGTTAAATTTGTGCGTTGATTGCTTTTCTCTATTGGTTGTTGTTCTTGTTATTGGTTGTTTCTCCGGCTGCATCGAGTCTCCGCCAGGTGGGCGGATTCCTCATGAGTGGTTGTTGTGTTTTCCCTGACCGCTGCGCATAACAAGTGGTATCAGAGCATCCCAGGTTCGTCGTGGGATCATCTGTTGATTCAAAAACATCTGTTGCTGATTGGCGGAGATCGTGTGTCGAACTCGGATCAGCGTTGGGACTGTTTGTGGGATCGTGTGTCGATATCAAAACAGCGTGTAGATTGATCGAGGAATCAATTTGGAGGAGTAGATTGCTTCGGAAACTCTTCGAGGGTTTCGCGTGGAGGTAAAGATCCTGTCTTTATCTAGTTTGTTTTATCTAACTCCGTTTGTTTTCACATTACTTTGAGGAATCAGTTGTGAAGATGGCTGGAGAAAGTACATCTGTGAGATCCATGAATCCACATCCAAGGATTGATGTGGTGAAGTTCAACGGGACGAACAACTTTGGTATGTAGAGGTGTGAGGTTATGGATGCGCTGACGGCATCAAACCTCGAAGATACTCTACGGTTAGAGAAGAAGCGCGCATCTACGACGGAAGAAGATTGGGACAAGATGAACCATTCAGCGTGTGGCTTGATCAGGTCTTGTCTGACACAAGACATCAAGTATCAGGTGTTGCATGAGACATCTGCGAGGCAGCTGTGGGAGATCCTGGAGAAGAAGTATCTGACGAAGAGCATAGAATCACGATTGCAGTTGAAGAGTAAGCTACATGGGTTTCAGATGCAAAGAGGATGCTCCATCAATGAACACTTGAACCGCTACACGAAGCTTCTTATAGATCTAGTTAATGTGGATGTAGAGACTAGTGAAGAGGATAAGGTGGTAATTCTTTTGAACTCTCTTCCTAGGGAAGAGTATGAGGCCTTTACTCTTCCTTTTCTCAATGGAAGACAATCCCTTAACTACAGTGAGGTGTTTACTGCACTTGTGAGTTATGAAGTAAGGAGACAAGACCGACTGTCTTCTTTGGGAAGCACAACGAAGAGGCATTGGAGGTAAGAGGCAGAAGTCCTAATAGGAAGGGAAGAGATGATCGGGGGAGATCGAAGTCCAGATCAGGCTTCAGAAATCTGAAGAAGAATCAGTGTGCCTTATGCAAGGAACTAGGATACTGGAAAGCTGAATGCTCGAAGGCCAAAGGTAAGAAGGTGAAGTCTAAGACTGAGACAAATCTTGCAAAGGTGGTTAGTACTCAAGGCATTACCCACAGGCAGGTGGATCAGACTCAGACTCATCGGTATTCTCTCTCTGTTACTACTCCTACTGTTTGTAACTTAGATAATGCTGAGTGGATCTTGGATACCGGAGTTACCTATCATGTGTGCTCGAACAGGGCCTGATTTTTTAGTTTTGAGAAGTTAGATGGATGTTACACGGTCATGGGTAATGATCATCCGTGTAATATAGAAGGGATGGGTACAGTCCGTATCAAGATGGATGATGGGATAGTACGAGAATTGAAGGAGGTGAGATATGTACCTCAACTCAAAAGGAATCTTATCTCTGTTGGCGCTTTGGAAGCATTGGGTCTTGTGATATCTATACGAGACGGTGTTCTCAAGATGATCAAAGGCTCGATGGTGGTGATGAAGAGCGTCCGCCGGAACAATCTCTACTACTTGAAGGGTAGTACGGTTACAGGTCAGGTGGAGATTTCTAGTTCTTCAGATGATGGTTGCAAGAAGGTCTGGCAAGTAAAGGTCGGACATGGAGGTGAAAGGTCTTTGCGAGCTCCTGCAAAGAAGGGATCATTGGAAGGTGCTGCTACCTGCAACTTGGAAGTGAACACAGCGTTCTGGACAAGAAGAAGGTGAAATTCAGCACCAGTACTCACCGCTCAGAAGGTCGTCTTGATTGTGTTCAGTAAGTGTTTGGGGACGTGCTAAGACTGCATCGCTTGGAGGACACAGGTACTTTATCTTTTTGTTGATAGTTTATCTAGGCTTTGTTGGATATATCCCATGAGATAAAGTGTGAAGCCCTAGATATGTTGGTGAAGTGGAGAGGAAGAATGGAGAAGCAGATTGGTAGGAAGATCAAGGAGCTACAGATTGGTAATGTTGGAAGAGACATAAACCAATTCCTATGATTTGGCCAGAACACCGGTATTGCTACTCACTTCACAAAAGGTATAAATGGGTTGGCTAAGGAAGTAAACTGTTCCTTACTGGAGAAGCTTTGGTTTTGTTGTCTAATGCAAGATTAGACAAATCGTTTTGGGCTGAGGCGATTGTGTATGCTAGCCATCTCATAAATGGATGACTGCGATAAGAGGTAAAGCTCCATTGAAATTTGGTCTGGGAAAACTGCTCAAGATCATAGTTTGCTGCGGGAATTTGGAGGTCCGACCTACTTCAGTGCCAAGGATGGCAAGGTGAATCCGCGAGCAAAGAGATTTATGTTTTTGGGTGTCAAAAGGAATGGCTACAGGTTGTGGGACCCCGAAAATAAGAAGATCGTATTGAGTAGGCATGTCACATTTGATGAGACTTTAGTGTTGAAGTCTACTGTCTCTCAGTAGGTGGAGAGGACGGAGACCAAGGAAGTATCGCAGCGGGTGGAGGTTGATGCTACTCCACCATCTCCAGTTGGTTCGGCATCAGAGAAGTCTTCACTGGATGTGACACTGGGTGGAGATCATGTAGCCAAGTTGATGCTGAACAGGTTGAAGACATTGATCAGAATGTCGACGTGTTTGCAGCCATTGGAACCAAGGTAAAACCACGCTCGTGGGTAAAGAAGCATGAATCTCAAGCTTGTGACCGCGACAAGCTCAAGTTGAAGGCCGTTGTTCTCCATGATGGTCGTGAGGAGATTCATATGACTCAGCCAGATAGGTTCGCTGCTACAGATTCAGGTACAAGTGCTTGAGCTTGATGGAGCTCATTTAAATGAACTACGGTTGGCTTGATCCTTTGGGCAAGGTACATAGGCAGCCGTAAAGGCGCAGCATTTGGTGATGCAACCCGTATGAAGCTGTTTGGGTTCTCGAGAAGCTGACTGGAACTTCACGTAGAGGTGAAGAGTTGTGGCCGATTGGAGCTTCACGTAGAGGTGGAGAGGTTTCACGTAGAGGTGAAGTGTTGTGGCCGTTTGGACTTCACGCAGAGGTGAGGTGTTGTGATCTCGATAAACAGATTGATCTTCTGGTGAGAGATGGATGAGCTTGCATAGGAGGGGTGTGCATCCAGTTGTTGAAGCCGATGATGGTGTTCGGTGTGCTCTACTCAGAATTGGTTGGACCGTCAGCTGAAGACATGTAGACTAGATAGAGCTACTCAGTTGGAGAGTCAGTATTGGCTCGTGATGAGTTCTTTGTGAGGTCGTGAAGTTGCGGAGTAGGAGGCACGTTCGGTGATTGGCATGTATGGAAGTTCTCCTAAGGTGAAGTGTAGGAAGGCATGTGTGGTACATTCCAGTTGGATAGCTGAGCTACAGATTCCAAGCAGAGATCGTGTGTCGAATCGTGTGTCGATTTCGTCTGGAGCCCACAAGCCGAGATCGTGTGTCGATTTCGCTGAGATCGTGTGTTGATTTCGCCAGGTGATAGACTGGAGTTCGTTGAAGATCGGCTCAGATTTGGAAAATCTTTACCGAGGTAGAGAATTGTGGGAGAGAGGAGAGAGAGGAGATGGAAGGAGGTTGCACAGAGATCGGACGACAAAGGAGCGAGAAACGGCACATTGAGTAGGCTAGATTGTGCTCCCGTCGATCGCCCGGTCAACCGGTGGAGGAGGCCGGTCGATCGGCGTGCACGAGTGTGCACAGGAAGGAGCGGTCGACCGGCCGGTCGACCGACTGACAAGGGCTCGCTTTTGGTTGGGTGCGGTCGACCGGGCCGGTCGACCGTGGCATGGGCTGGTCGACCGGCCGGTCGACCGGCCAGTCGACCGACAAGCGTGTTTGACTTTCCTTTTAGGATTCGAATTCCTTTTCTGGATGGATCGAATCCACCCTGGGTTTCCATAAATCCAGAGACTCTGTGGCTATAAATAGAGGCAAGAGTCCTCATGTATTGTATCCCTAAGGAACCCTAAAAGGCTCCCTCAAGTTCCCCTCTTGTATTAGTTGTATTGATTGTTGAATCAATAAAATCTCTCTCTCCCTTGCCCCCGAGGACGTAGGCACGTTGCTGAACCTCGTTAAATTTGTGCGTTGATTGTTTTTCTCTATTGGTTGCTGTTCCTGTTGTTGGTTGTTTCTCCGGTTGTATCGAGTCTCCGCCAGGTGGGCGGATTCCTCAAGAGTGGTTGTTGTGTTTCCCCTGACCGTTGCGCACTGTTGACACTTAAAAAGACAAGATTCTCATTGGTCCGAACGATGTCTAAACTTGTTGACATTTACAAAAGACAAGGGACAAGACGAGCTGAAGACCAGTTTTCACCCACCTCTAAGGGACAAGGAAGCGGCTTGGACTCCACTGATCCAGCAAGCAGAACAGTGAACCCGGATTGTTTCTAAACAGACCTCAGCAGGTCTAAGATGCTAGCATTTAGCATTACATTAGCCCAAGGAGATACCTCGATTGAGAGGCTAGCATCATCCAACTTCGCCAGGAAGCTAACTGACAGCTTCGCCGAAAAGCCTCTTTTCGGACCTCGCCAAAGATTGCCTCTAGCTCCGCTATGAGCTTTAAAGCGGGCAGCTCCGCTATCAGCCTGCTATGGTCAACCTTTGACCAATCAAATCTCCTGATGAGATTGGATTCAATCAAATCTAATCCAATCAGGATTCAAATATGGCAGGTGACTGCCGCTATCTCTTGACTCTCTTGAAACGAGTAAGAGGATCAAGGAGAATCTCCCAGCGATATGGAAAGGATCAAAACAGATCAACCGACCTGCCAATTCTAGCTCCGCAGAAGCTATCCTAGCCTCTCAGCAAGGCTACTTTCCAGATTCAAACAGATTCGGTTCAATCTGTTTCCATATCTTCAAGGGGACGATTATACCCTTGCTCTCCCTATAAATAGCCCGTCAGGGGCACAAGAGAGAGGATCGCACAAGAGAGAGGATCGCACAAGAGAGAGGATCGCATCAGGAGAGAGAAGACTCCACAAGCAGAGACTTCTTCATAACGCACCGTGCGCTCTCTAATTCAGAGACCTTTCAAGAGAAATACTTCTCTTTTCAGGGTGGTGATACCCTAGCAACCTCTTTTCTTCAAGGAATCTCCGAACCAGGCGAGAAGGAATTCCTCACAGAAGGCGGTTTTGAGAAGTAGCAAGAGGGTTCTACCAATCCTCTATTCTCTGATTCCCGGAACCAAGCGAGAAGGGAATCTCATCGCTCGCATCGTCAAAGGGACAAAGTGGTCGCGCGCTGACCAGACTCCTATCGGCACATTTTCCCAGAATCTCTGAGGAGATCTACTTGTAATCTTTGAGAAATACTTGTATTTAGCTCCTCAAACTTTTATTTGTAAGTTTTCCCCCTTTGCAAACATAATGGAAAACAAGATGGCGACTCCGCTGGGGACTGTATCCTCCTCTGCTGAGAATCAAGTGTCGCAATGCGGCGAACAGACCTTCGGGTCTATCTCTGAATTCAGAAAAGCCGGTGCAGCCAGATCTTCTCTGGCTAAATCTTCAAGCAAAGTCTCTGCGGAGACGGAAAAGGTTCTCTGCAAACCTGCCGCAGTTCTCTGGCGCAACAAGAAAACATGCCCGCAGCCCAGATCCTGCACTTTTGAGAACCTGGCTATCCAGGTCGATCAAGGAAGATTTGAAGAAGTCCTCTCTGGGAGTGGCCTGACGCTTCGAGCACGGAAGCACAGGAAGGTCTTCATGGCCAAGGTTTCAAATCAGAAACCAGAGGCAGGATCTTGCCAGCACCCCACAGCCCCGCTTGTGGCTATTCAGATTCCTTGCGAACCTAGGCGTCCCCTGTCAAGGCTGATATGGAAGCCTAAACAGGAATCTTCAACCAAAGCTTCCGGAGTAGTCATGCCGAGACTGTGCCTCTCCCGCGAAGAAAAGGGTAAGATGCCCATCTGCCCTGACGAAGCTGCCAGCCATGAAGTCACGACGGCAATCATACCGTCACCTAAATCAAGGGCAGCAAAGCCTTTTGTCAGCTTCGCTTTCACAAGCGAAGCTATTGTACCGCAACGAATTCACTGGGTTCGCGGCCGCAAGGCTAAGACCGCAGTGTTATCTGAGGTTGATCCCCTTCGCAGCAGAATAGCGGGCAAGGCACCACAGCGTGCTCCGCTCCCCAATTCATCAGGCACTAAGCTCGCACCCATCGGTGAAGCTAGCGCCAAAGTACTATTCAGTACTAATCCCTTCTGCAGGGATAAGAGGAACGGAGCATTATCCCTTGTACGCTCCAGAAAGGCCTCTCCACGGGGTTGTTCAGGCTCTGTTGAACCTAACCTGCGACAATTCTTGGCAAACAAGCGGGAATTGGAGTCTCTCCAAACCACCTCCCCTTGTTGTCAAAAAGGATGCCGACTTGTGACAATCCATTCAGCCCGTTGTCGGCAATATCCAATCAAGGCTGCATCTCCGCACAGTCAATCGGCGTTTAACCGGTTGTCCACACATGCCACAAAGAAGCATCATGAAAGGAGTGCTTCGCGAGGCCCAGCCTTCGCGTCCGTCAACATGACCGGAAGAGGACCAGAGCGACACAGGGAGGGTCATACATCTGATGATACCCCTTTCGGCTCCCCAGATCCAGATTATAGCCCGGGCTTGGGTGAAGTCTTGGTGCAAGAAGAAGGTGTTTTCCGAAACACCAGATCCAGGGTGGCGATACCCTGTAATTATGAACAGCCTTCCTCCTCGACGGTCCAACCGTGCCACAACTTAGGCGGTCGCCCCAATCATCTGATGGAGAAGCTGAAGACAGCGGGTATGCCTCTTCAGCAACGGTCAGTTCTGTGCGAACGGACAAAGCATCGGTTAATATGGCCGATAACGCCAATGACGATCTTCGTCGGCGTTTGGAAGCTCAGGAGCAGACCTCTAGAACTCAGCAAGAGGCCCTGGACAATATTCAACAGATGCTCGCTCAGCTCCTCAGCAACCGGAAATGATGATACCGGGAGTAATCATGACGAGGAGGGACATCTCAGCAATGATCCGCCCAAGACGGAGAGATCTAAGGGAGGCTCTTCCCTGGATACCGAAGTCCTTAACCTTCAAGCTCAAATTTCATCCCTGGCTCAGAGGGATGAATTAAAGAAAGTAGGGGCAGTTCGTCCTTACCCACTGGAGGGGGATTCGGTGCCATATCCGCCAAAGTTCAAACCACCAACGTTGCATACGTATGATGGTAAGAGCTCGCCCAATCAGCACATCTACTATTTCCGGTCTCAGACTGGTAATGTTATAAGCAATGATGCCATCATGGCTAGGCTGTTCATTGGCACCTTAAAGGGAGTGGCGTTCGACTGGTTCCGAAGCCTCCCTCCGGGCTCTGTCAATTCCTGGATTGACCTAGAAACTCGGTTCTCTCTCGCTTCTATGAGGATGACACCGAAGTGACCATGGACAAACTCCTCCCACTGTGCAGAGGAAAGGCGAATCTGTCCGTGAATACATTGAGCGTTCAGAAATCTATCTCTGATGTGCCCAGCAGGGATGCCATTACCCATGCTCTTACAGACATGCAGGCACAACTTCTTGGATCAAGTAGAAGTCCGCATGGGGGCTGTCAAAGCCCATACTTGGAAGGAATTGGTCGAACAAGCTGAGATAGCCGAGAAATCGGCTAAGAAGTTTGAGCCATCCGCCCCTAGAAGCAAATGGGGCGCGAACAACCAAGGGCGTAGCGATCTCCCGCAGTCTTCTCAAACTAAAGGGAAGGAGATTATGTCCGTCGAGCTGACCGGGGACATGCAGTCAAAGGCCAAGAAAGAGCGGCGTCAATAGCCAGGAGCCTAAATTCCCTCCAAAACAGTATTCCTTCAGAGATGATCAGGTGGTCACGATATCCATCTGCTCCACAAAGGAAATAAGATGAAGCTACCGGATGCTCGGCGTCCTAATGAGATAGGCGCACAAATGACCCCAAATACTGTCTTTATCATAGGATGGTCCATCATCCTACTGACAAGTGCTATGTCCTCAAAGACAGGATACAAGCCCTAATAGATGCCGGCTCCTCACATTGAAAACGGAACAGAAGAAAGTCACTGCCAATATGGTGACTCTTGAGTTCGGCACTGCCCAGAAGGTCACAGTTCCCGACGGGACCTATTTCAGCCTCGGCAACCGCGGTTGGAAGTCAAGCATCCTCCAGCCATGACTCAATGCAACAGGGTCTCGTCCCTTTGACATTGGAGACGGGGGAAGTTATGTGGATACACCCTGACCTCGTCCAAGACATACAGCGGACGTCGAAGGACTCCAGCAAAAAGGGCAAGTCCTGCAATGTCATCTCTGTTTTGCCAGATGATGGTAATCTTACTTCGGCTTCCGTCAGTGATTCGGAAGAAGAGAAGCATGCTTGCACAGCGCAGGCAGATGCGCCTCAACAGACGGGCACCCGGTCTGGAAGATCATACTTAAGGCAGTATGACAAGTCTACTGACGAGATACAACAGCAAACGACGTCAGTACCAATGCCGGCATCCACTCCAATTTCAGCCAAGGGAAAGGAGAAGCCTAAGGAAGTGCGGTTCGACCATGCGTTGAAGAAACCGTCAGTCCAAGGTTTAGCCACGCCCTTCCGCTTTGATATATCGGCTCACTTAGCCAATATCCCGGCTCGTATCACAATACACGAGCTCCTTCGTCTCTCTAAAGAGACAGAGAAGCACTCAGAGATGCGTTAGCCAACTCAGAGTCCTTTCTGACATACATGCCTGAGGTTCCTGGTGATGAGATCCGGCCTTCCTGCTCAGAGTGCCATCACGCACAATCAAAGGTGCCTGCTATCACCTTCACGGCGGAAGATATGCTTCTCAAGGACAACAAGCACGATCGACCTCTGTACTACACCGGATATATTGGTTCAACATGCATTGAAAGAGTACAAGTCGATCCGGGGTCTGCACTCAGCATCATCCCCAAAAGGCTCCTCTATTTCCTCGGCATACCATTGTACAGGTTGTCCGCAACCACCACTACAATATACGGTTTTAACGCCGGGAGCAGCCATCCGCTTGGAAAGATTCGGCTCCGCTGCAGAATCGGAAGCTTGAAGTCAGAAGTGACATGCTATGTCATTGATGCTGACACATCATATAACTTGCTGCTAGGAAGACCTTGGATCCATGCCAACTGGATCGTTCCTTCCACCCTCCACCAATGCTTCAAATATGTTGAAGATGATGTGACAGTACGAACTGTCTTCGCTGAAAAGCAACCCTTCAAGGGGGTGAAAAACTACTTCACCGACGCCCTCCTGTATCAAGAGGCCGACGGAACGCCTGCAGAGCCATTGCCAGACGATGATGAAAGTGGCAATGAGGCGGATTCAGAATCCGAAACAGGCGTGCCAGCCATTTTGATTGGCGAACCAATTACAGCATGTTTCCTCAATGACCCCCAATGTAATATCCCTTCTGATGAAGAGGGTGAATGGTAATTAATGAGAGTATCTCTTTTGGTTATCCTGCGAGTATTGGGTCAATTAAATCCATCATAGAGGGCTCTCTGCACATGCCCGTACATGAGTCAAGTTCGGCTACTACATCTGTGGAGGTTATAGAAGGGGCCACGCTGGTAATCCCTCTATCCAAACAAGGTCAGTTGCCGATAATCTTCGGTAGAACCCAGCCACGGGGACCTGCAGCTACAGAGTCAAGCTCGGACTCAGAAACCCACAGTTCTTCCGTTATGCGCAACCGGCACGCCATATTATGGAGAAGATGGGATATGACTTGAAGCAGGCAGGAGGCCTGAACTTCGGAAAGGAAGACGCAGCTTGATGCGTAACTCCGTCCCAAGAGGGAAACCTGCAAATTACTATGATAGTACACGCAGGGGGTTAGGGTATGTCACACCCACATCATCAGTAACGGTTCAAGTCAAAGACGATGAACCAATTCCATTACAGTCGAGCTCATCTGCCGAGTGGGACTCTGACATCAGCATAGGAGGAATGTTCAACGGCCTCACTGTGAATATGACTTCAGCAGTCAATTGGAACCTGTAAAGCTACTTATGAGGAACCTTGGGCCCAGCAATTAAGTCTCCAATGGGAAAAGCGGTTCGAGCTGCGCGAGCCACCTACCGAAGACGAGGTGATCCAGGTCAACTTGGGTAGTCAAGATCACCCCAAACCTATTTTCATAAGTGAAAGCTTATCACTCATCGAAAAGGAAGAATTGATAATGCTCGTAAAAGAGTATATAGATGTCTTCGCCTGGAGCTATGAAGACATGCCCGGACTTGATCCACAGGTCGCCATGCACCGTCTAAACATCAAGAACGACGTTAAGCCGGTCAAGCAGCAACAACGTCGGTTCCGCCCAAACATCATGGAGGCTATTGAAGCCGAAGTTCATAAGCTCATTGCTTGTGGCTTCATCCGGGAGGAACAACATCCAGACTGGGTAGCTAACATCGTCCCCGTCCTCAAAAAGAACGGAAAAATACGGATCTGCATCGACTACCGTGATCTCAATACGGCCTGTCCCAAAGATGAATTCCCACTACCGATCACTGATGTCATGATCGACAACACATGCGGGTTCGAGAGGATGTCTTTCATGGATGGCTTCTCAGGGTACAACCAGATCAAGATGTATCCTGATGATGAGAAGCATACTTCTTTCCGAACGCCATTGGGGTATACTGCTACACTGTGATGCCCTTCGGACTGAAGAACGCCGGAGCAACCTACCAGCGGGCGATGAGCATGATCTTCCGCGACCATCTCCGAAAGACGGTGGAATGCTATGTTGATGACATTGCCGTCAAAAGCCGCAGCAAAAATGAACATCTTCGCGATCTGAGAACGATGTTCGACATAATGCGGGCTCATCAGCTGAAAATGAACCCGACAAAATCCTTCCTAGGAGTATCCAGCGGCAAATTCCTTGGGTTCATTGTCACATCAAAAGGGATCCATCTGGACCCAGACAAAGTCAAAGCCATCCAGGACATGCATCCACCAAGGAATCTCAAAGAGCTCCGAGGCTTGCAAGGCAGATTAGCCTACATCAGAAGATTCATAGCAAATCTTTCGGGCCGTTGCCAGCCCTTTACCCGTCTCATGAAAAAGGGTACTGCCTTCATATGGGACCAAGCTTGTCAAGAAGCCTATGAAGACATTAAGAGGTATCTCACAAAACCTCCGGTCTTAGTGGCCCCTACATCAGGGAAACCATTCTTGCTTTATGTAAAAGCTCTGGACTATTCCCTCGGTACCCTCCTCGCTCAGAAGAACGACAATGGCCATGAGCAGGCCATTTATTATCTGAGCAGGACTCTCATAGGAGCGGAATCTCGCTACAATCCTATTGAGAAAGAGTGTTTAGCTCTCGTCTTCGCTGTCCAGAAGACACGACATTATTTGGTTAGCCAAACCATACATGTCATCTCCAGGGTGAACCCTTTACGTCTTCTCATGATGAAGCCAGGGTCGCTGAATTCAAGGTTGGCTAAATGGGCACTTCTGTTGTCTCAATACGACATGACCTTTACTCCTCAGAAGGCAGTTAAAGGCCAGGCCCTTGCAGATTTCTTAGCTGCTCATCCAGTTCCAGAACATTCAAAACTTCACGAAGACATCCCTGATGAAGTCTTCGAGTCTAATGCAACCTCAGCAGAGGAAGTGTGGCAGATGTTCTTCGACGGAGCATCGCGGATGGGCCCCAAAGGGAAGATTATTGCCGGAGTGGGGGTTGTGTTCATCTCCCCACAGGATCATATCCTTCCCAGAGCATTCTCCTTGACAGAATCATGCTCTAATAATGTAGCGGAATATAATGCTCTGCTCATCGGCCTCCAGCTCGCCCAGGGAATGGGGGTACGCTACCTCGAAGCTTATGGCGATTCAAAACTGATCATCAATCAGGTTAAAGGCGAATACGAAGTCCGCCATGAGGATTTGGTGCCCTATTACCATACAGCCATCGAATTGGCTAGCCTATTTGAAGGCTTCTACATCGGGCACGTGTCCCAATCTCAAAATACCAAGGCGGATGCCCTCGCTGCATTAGCAACAACGCTAGCCTTACCGGCCGACACCGAGTATCACCTCACAGTCGCAACCCAGCATCTCGTATGCTCCAAGCATATGCTGAGGATCCAAGAGGTCCATAATATCTCCGTGGGTCTTGAGCCGAGGGATTGGCGCTTCCCTCTCATTGACTACGCTCTGCACGGTCTGCTTCCAGACGATCCCAAAGAAGCGGCGTCCATCAGACGAAGGTCGCTCCGTTTCCACTATGATCCAACCTTGAAGACACTTTACCGTCGTTCATATGACGGTGTCCTCCTCCGTTGTCTCTCTCATTCAGAGGCACAGGAAGCGCTCCAAGAAGCGCACGACGGCATTTGCGGAGCTCACCAGCCGGGGTCCAAAGCTTAAAGACAGGCTGCACAGACTTGGGTACTACTGGCCGACCATGATGGCCGATGCCACCCAATATGCACGAAGGTGTAAAGCGTGCCAAGTCCATGCAGACTTCATTCACCAACCTTCAGAATTGCTCCACCCTACTGCTGCTTCATGGCCATTTGAAGCATGGGAATCGATGTCGTAGGGCCAATCAGTCCCTCTTCGGCAAGAGGTCACCGGTTTATCCTGGCAATAACCGATTACTTCTCAAAATGGGCAGAGGCCACACCGTTGGCCGAAGTTAAAACCTCCAATCTGGTTAGCTTCATCAAACACCATGTCATCCATCGATTCGGTGTACCCAGACGGATCATCCATGACAATGGTCCCCAATTCGCAAGCCAAGGGTTCTATCGGTTCTGCGATAAATACCGAATTCAGAATGTGGCTTCAACCGCCTACAATCCTGCCGCCAACGGCTTGGCAGAGGCATTCAACAAGACAATCATCAAGCTGCTCAAGAAGTTTGTCTCCTCGAACAAGCGAGATTGGGACGAAAAGCTCGGCGAATGCCTTTGGGCCTACCGGACTACGGTTCGGATACCGACAGGCAATACGCCTTTCTCCCTGGTATATGGGTGCGAAGCGGTCATCCCATTGGAAATCCAGGTGCCATCATTGCGGGTAGCCTTGACTACTAAGATGACATCAGAAGACAACGATCGCCTGCGTCTTCAAGAGCTCGAAGCCCTAGACGAGAAGCGGCTACAAGCTCAGCAACACATCGAGCTATATCAGGCTCGGATGTCAAAAGCCTTCAATAAGAAGGTCAAGCAGAGAGTCTTCCAGAAAGGAACCTGGTCTTAGCCGTCAGACGACCGATGATCATGACGCATAAGACCAAAGGCAAATTTCAGCCTAAATGGGAAGGACCGTTTGTGATAGAGACACTCTATTCAAACGGAGCATACCGCCTTACAACTGCAGATGGCGACCTCCTCATGATGCCGATCAATGGCAAATTCTTAAAGAAGTATTATCCTTAATCAAGGATCTTGCTCTCGATCAGGTTAACATTACACCTCTGATCGAGATCCGCTCATCCGGAATGCGCACAAAGAGAGCCTCTCTCTTTCTCCAAGCTCCATCAAACCCGTTGATAGCTGGGGGTTTGCTAAAAATCCTAAGGGACCTGCTCCCATTTGATTCCCTCTCTAGAATCACCTACCAATTCTCATCCATAGAATGGTAGGACCACATATATTCCGCTGTTATGTTAACATTAAACCTATGACAGCAATCCCCTCATTTCTCCCCGTGAGAATGAGACCTCTAGAATCACCTACCAATTCTCATCCATAGAATGGTAGGACCACATATATATCTCGCTGTTACGTTAACATTAAACCTATGACAGTGATTCCCTCGTTTCTCCCCGTGAAAACGAGACTTTTCCCAAACTCCATTGCAATTTTGAAGCTTAGTGGCGTCTCAATTGGTTACGTCATTACGACCTCTGAACCAACAGACAGCTAAGTCTCAATCCCGAGTCCTGTTGACATTTACAAAAGACAGGTCTCGATATTTGTCGACATCTACAAAAGACAAGTATCACCTATTTTTGAGCTTGGTGGCTTCTCAACCAGTTATGTCATTGCGACCTCTGAACTGGCAGATAGCCAAGTTTCATCTATCATTGAGCTTAGTGGCGTCTCAATTGGTTACGTCATTGCGACCTCTGAACCAGCAGACAGCTAAGTCTCAATCTCGATGCTTGCTGACATTTACAGAAGGCAAGTATCTCCCCTTTTAGCCCTGCAAAATGGCAGATCTTACCAGGCCATTTTTTGTTGAAGCCTGGCAATAAAAACCTATCGCCGCCAACACGATAGATCACGCATAATGGGAATCGGCAGTGGTACCAGTGATCTAACAGGCGCGATGCCCACTTTCCTGAAGTGGATCGCCCCCAAAGGCCACCAAAGTTGAAAGTCGGCAATGATGTCAGTGATATCACAGGTGATGCCCACTACCCCGAAGCGGATCATCTCCGACAAAGCGGCTACCAGCCTCACCTCAGAACGAATCATCTCGTATAAGAGGCTGCCAACAACAACCCTGGACGCACATCCGCTGCCCCGAATTGTTCCTCCTGCTTAAAAGTAAAGCTTCAACCGGGGAAGCATAAGGCGATTTCATGGTTTCTTCCATCAAGTTACCAGACTGGCAAGCATAGCTCACTGCAAGGCAAATTAGAGCAAGTTAGCAACCAAGCACAGAAAGAGCTGCAAAAACATTAAGTCAGATTCTTCAGCGGCAAAGTGATCCGACTTCAGTCAAAGCAGAGGATAAGCCCCGCCTGCGCAGCAACTATGGGCTGGCTCAGCAAACGCCAAGTCCTAGCCTCACCTCTATGGCAAAGTCAGACTGATCTTGTGAGGAACAGTCTCAACACTCACCAATATGGCAAGACTGGCTCAACCTTTGAAGAGACCAAGTCCTAAGTTTTGCCTGTGTAGCGGACTTAACATGCAGTGATCTTTCTCTGATCAAATCAAGATGATAGCTTCACAGAAGCTGTGCTGAAATTCTTCTCTGCAGATCAGCCAAGTGCAAGATGAAGAGCAAGGGAAGCCAATCCCTAAAGCAGCTGAATTCCCTAAAATCAGTGAATTCGTTGAACGATCAAGACTTACTGGTCCTTGGTCGGTTAGACAACCAGAGTGGGTTTTCCCACTAATTCAGAGATCTGAGTATCTCTCACAACCAGAGAAGAGAAGAAAGGCAAAACATTTCTCTTCAGAGGACCTCAAGTGTCCTATTTATAGGCCCCATGGCCTGAGCACTCTCACCCCAAGCGTGGAAGCACGGGCGCATTCAAGACATTTATTGCGCCTTGATGGAAGGGACGGTTTTCCCTTGGAACCGTGCAAAGGGAGAAAACGTCTCCCTCATGAAAGGCATTTATGGCGCCTTGAAGAAAGGGAATATCCTCCCTTGGAAACGTGCAAATCGGAGAACATCTCCCTCGATTGGCGCGAAAGAAGGAATGATCCTCCTCGTAACCGCCCCACGGCAGTTGGCTTTGAAAAGGCAACAGGAGTTCCAAAGCGAACTTATTTCTTGGAAGCCCAGATGCGGAGCTACCCCGACGCGAAGCTACTCGCGAACCAGTACAATTCTTCGGCGAATTCATCCCAAAGCAGGTTTGAAAGCGAAGCTGAACTCAACCATCATGGCGATGTTCATACTCCACACCACCATCACAACAGTTCAAAGTGTTTGCAGCCATTGGAACCAAGGTAAAACCACGCTCGTGGGTAAAGAAGCATGAATCTCAAGCTTGTGACCGCGACAAGCTCAAGTTGAAGGCCGTTGTTCTCCATGATGGTCGTGAGGAGATTCATATGACTCAGCCAGATAGGTTCGCTGCTACAGATTCAGGTACAAGTGCTTGAGCTTGATGGAGCTCATTTAAATGAACTACGGTTGGCTTGATCCTTTGGGCAAGGTACATAGGCAGCCGTAAAGGCGCAGCATTTGGTGATGCAACCCGTATGAAGCTGTTTGGGTTCTCGAGAAGCTGACTGGAACTTCACGTAGAGGTGAAGAGTTGTGGCCGATTGGAGCTTCACGTAGAGGTGGAGAGGTTTCACGTAGAGGTGAAGTGTTGTGGCCGGTTGGACTTCACGCAGAGGTGAGGTGTTGTGATCTCGATAAACAGATTGATCTTCTGGTGAGAAGATGGATGAGCTTGCATAGGAGGGGTGTGCATCCAGTTGTTGAAGCCGATGATGGTGTTCGGTGTGCTCTACTCAGAATTGGTTGGACCGTCAGCTGAAGACATGTAGACTAGATAGAGCTACTCAGTTGGAGAGTCAGTATTGGCTCGTGATGAGTTCTTCGTGAGGTCGTGAAGTTGCGGAGTAGGAGGCACATTCGGTGATTGGCATGTATGGAAGTTCTCCTAAGGTGAAGTGTAGGAAAGGCATGTGTGGTACATTCCAGTTGGATAGCTGAGCTACAGATTCCAAGCAGAGATCGTGTGTCGAATCGTGTGTCGATTTCGTCTGGAGCCCACAAGCCGAGATCGTGTGTCGATTTCGCTGAGATCGTGTGTTGATTTCGCCAGGTGATAGACTGGAGTTCGTTGAAGATCGGCTCAGATTTGGAAAATCTTTACCGAGGTGGAGAATTGTGGGAGAGAGGAGAGAGAGGAGATGGAAGGAGGTTGCACAGAGATCGGACGACAAAGGAGCGAGAAACGGCACATTGAGTAGGCCAGATTGTGCTCCCGGTCGATCGCCCCGTCAACCGGTGGAGGAGGCCGGTCGATCGGCGTGCACGAGTGTGCACAGGAAGGAGCGGTCGACCGGCCCGGTCGACCGACTGACAAGGGCTCGCTTTTGGTTGGGTGCGGTTGACCGGGCCGGTCGACCGTGGCATGGGCTGGTCGACCGGCCGGTCGACCGGCCAGTCGACCGACAAGCGCGTTTGACTTTCCTTTTAGGATTCGAATTCCTTTTCTGGATGGGATCGAATCCACCCTGGGTTTCCATAAATCCAGAGACTCTGTGGCTATAAATAGAGGCAAGAGTCCTCATGTATTGTATCCCTAAGGAACCCTAAAAGGCTCCCTCAAGTTCCCCTCTTGTATTAGTTGTATTGATTGTTGAATCAATAAAATCTCTCTCTCCCTTGCCCCCGAGGACGTAGGCACGTTGCCGAACCTCGTTAAATTTGTGCGTTGATTGTTTTTCTCTATTGGTTGCTGTTCCTGTTGTTGGTTGTTTCTCCGTTGTATCGAGTCTCCGCCAGGTGGGCGGATTCCTCAAGAGTGGTTGTTGTGTTACCCCTGACCGCTGCGCACTGTTGACACTTAAAAAAGACAAGATTCTCATTGGTCCGAACGATGTCTAAACTTGTTGACATTTACAAAAGACAAGGGACAAGACGAGCTGAAGACCAGTTTTCACCCGCCTCCAAGGGACAAGGAAGCGGCTTGGACTCCACTGATCCAGCAAGCAGAACAGTGAACCCGGATTGTTTCTAAACAGACCTCAGCAGGTCTAAGATGCTAGCATTTAGCATTACATTAGCCCAAGGAGATAACCTCGATTGAGAGGCTAGCATCATCCAACTTCGCCAGGAAGCTAACTGACAGCTTCGCCGAAAAGCCTCTTTTCGGACCTCGCCAAATTTGCCTCTAGCTCCGCTATGAGCTTTAAAGCGGGCAGCTCCGCTATCAGCCTGCTATGGTCAATCTTTGACCAATCAAATCTCCTGATGAGATTGGATTCAATCAAATCTAATCCAATCAGGATTCAAATATGGCAGTGACTGCCGCTATCTCTTGACTCTCTTGAAACGAGTAAGAGGATCAAGGAGAATCTCCCAGCGATATGGAAAGGATCAAAACAGATCAACCGACCTGCCAATTCTAGCTCCGCAGAAGCTATCCTAGCCTCTCAGCAAGGCTACTTTCCAGATTCAAACAGATTCGGTTCAATCTGTTTCCATATCTTCAAGGGGACGATTATACCCTTGCTCTCCCTATAAATAGCCCGTCAGGGGCACAAGAGAGAGGATCGCACAAGAGAGAGGATCGCATCAGGAGAGAGAAGACTCCACAAGCAGAGACTTCTTCATAACGCACCGTGCGCTCTCTAATTCAGAGACCTTTCAAGAGAAATACTTCTCTTTTCAGGGTGGTGATACCCTAGCAACCTCTTTTCTTCAAGGAATCTCCGGAACCAGGCGAGAAGGAATTCCTCACAGAAGGCGGTTTTGAGAAGTAGCAAGAGGGTTCTACCAATCCTCTATTCTCTGATTCCCGGAACCAAGCGAGAAGGGAATCTCATCGCTCGCATCGTCAAAGGGACAAAGTGGTCGCGCGCTGACCAGACTCCTATCGGCACATTTTCCCAGAATCTCTGAGGAGATCTACTTGTAATCTTTTGAGAATACTTGTAATTTAGCTCCTCAAACTTTTATTTGTAAGTTTTCCCCTTTGCAAACATAATGGAAAACACGCACAACACAAATATACAAAAAGGAGTTATAATCTGATGTTAAAAAAATGAAATTAGTGCATCTGCGATGAAATGTAGATCAATAATCAATCACAACCTAATGCAGACATTAGTTAAGTTAAAATTGCGGGATCACATACAATTTCATCCAAAGAATAAGTTAGAGCTACTTCTATTGCATATAACAACGAAAAACTTTAGAAAGTGTGTTTCTTCTTCCACAATTATGTCTAGAATATATTGAGATAGACTTGTGTAGTTCCGGAAAGATTCGAGTCCGAACCTTTCCCAATCAAATATCATACTACGATATTCAAATACAAGTTGATTTATATTATTTAAAGTAATTAAAAATTAAAAATCAAGTGTTTTGAACTACTTTTTGCCTATCCATCAAGTAGGCGCAACATGAACGGTCGAAAATAACATATTGCGTAGATCTATGTCTTCAATAAACAAATTCTCGATCCGACCACTTGATCATGATCTAAATATTTAAAAACCTTATATACTAATTTTTGTTAAATTTAAAATATTCTACGCCGTTAAACTAACCAACTCACTATTTTCGACAGTCCATTTTGCATCACTTGATAGATAGACAAATATTATTCAAAACACTTGATTTTTTATTTTTAATTGTTAGTTTCTGGGATCAATCTGACAACTAATCAATATTACTGAAATATCAACAATCTAATTGGCCAGGTCTGTAATATCAGGTGGGAAGTTTTCCGTTCAATAGAACATTTCTTAATTTAAAAACCACCTTTTTAATTTCCTTCCTTGGTTGAACACCAATTAGACTGGTAAAATCAGTCTCAATATACTGAATATCAGTATATCCCCTATAATAAAGAAATTAATTCACTTATACAGTACTTTGGAGTGAGGTACGCTTAAAACGAATCTCCTTAAGACAATTACGTCCCCCGCACCGGTGCTAACGGGTTACTGGACGCTGATCTCCCAAGATACAACACTCCTTCACAGTATTTGGATAGCACTACCAAATCACCGTACGGTCGAACCGTAGTTAACCAGTACCTGAAAAACACCTAGAGGGGGGTGAATAGGTGTAATTGCTAATCTAATGATTCTTTTTAAAACTAAGTATGATGAATGATGCAACGATCTCTCAAAACAAGACTAAGAGCCGAATACCCCGTGAGAGGTTCTGAACTCCTTCCTCCCAATTCCCCTTGAATGGGTTAGAGTGCGCAATGCAACCTTGTTGTATGAGATATGATCGATCAAGGCAAAGTATGATGGATGAATGGTGAGATGCACACAATATATCACAAGTATCACAAGCTTGAAGTAATAGCACAAAGAAAGAAACAAGATCACAAGCAAGTAATAGAAAGCAATATAGTGCAATAGAAATTTAAAGCAAGAATGGACACAAGGCAATCGCAAACACAAGATGTTTGTTTCGAGGTTCGAGCCACCGCTCTACTCCCCGCCTTCACCTCCGTGAAGGGTTTCCACTATCCACCGAGGACGATTACAACGGTCTACCGAAGACCCGAGCACCAAGCTCCACCAAGTACAATAACCTCTACCGAAGAGGTGTCTCCACAAGAACAAGAAGATCACAAGAACAAGAGTGATTACAACAAGATCACCAACTCTTTTACAACACTCTCACTCTTTTTACAACTTCACTATAGAATGAGTTAGGAATTTTTGGCTCTATGAAGTGTAGTGAGAAAAACTCAGTTGTAGAGATGATTTTTGCAAGGGAACACAACTGAAAACTAGCTCAAGAAAGAATTGAAAATGGAGAGCTTAAACACTTTTCTTTTCTCTTTTGAAAACTTTGAAAACTTGAGGATTTTTCTTGGTGTTTAGTAAGAGAGTCTTCTCCTCTATTTATAGGGAGAAAAATAGGTTTAAAACAATTTGTTTAGAGCTTATTTGTTCTGAAAAAGAACTGAAAAACCCTGTAAAAGTCTGCCAAAAAGCAGATCAAAAACAGATTTCAGAATGCACAAAAGAGGAAAGAGTCGTTGGCAGCAGCAGGCTTGGCGGTCGACCGGGCCGGTCGACCGCCAGCTCAGCTGGTCAAAGAGCCGTTGGCTCGGGTCTTCTGGCGGTCGACCGGCCGGTCGACCCAGAAAACCCGAGAACAAACCTGCTCTCAGTCTTCCTCTAGCGGTCGACCGGACGGTCGACCCAGAAAACCCGAGAGCAATCCTGCTCTCAGACGGTCGACCGCCCGGTCGACCGTTGGACGTGCACAGACGTGCACGCCCAGGCACAAAGGCCGGTCGACCGGGCCGATCGGCCGGTCGCCTGAAACAGGAAAAACAGTGTATTTTTGACTTGAAAAATTTTGCAAAATAATTTTTGACTTTAAGGAAACTTAAGTAATATGCTAGTAGGAGTATATAAACAAGATCTAAACATGGTTTTTATTTTTGTAAAATATAGAGTCATGTAAATATATATTAAGGCATGAAACCTAAACTTTTTAAAACATGAAAACTTAAATCCAAGACTCACATTTTAACAAAACCAAATTGTGTGTGTGTATCCTAGAGCCAATATCCAACACTCAAACTTTAACATTCTATTCTTACAATGATTCTAAAGACTTCAAGTTCTTCAAGAAGGGCTTTTCACCATATGATCTTCAAGGCTTGATTCTTGAGCCCAATTTGAGTTGACTTGAGTCCAAAACCTATGCTAATAGGGAATAAACCTTCTAGATGAATTAGATCCCTGAAATACACTTAACCAATAAACAATATTAGTACAAATAACTAATATGTTTTGTAATCATCAAAACACACTAAACAAGGGTGATGGTAACCTTGGGCCAACAATCTCCCCTTTTTGATGATGACAAAACATATAGGTTATTTAAACAAAAATGGAAGAAGAGCTTGGAAAGCTCCCCTCAAATAATGCTATGCATCAAAAATGTCAATGAAGAGCTAAATACATAAGGCATTGAAAACACATAGTTTTGTCAAAAACTCAAATGCAAAACACATAGTTTTATCAAAAACTCAAATGCATCAAAATATACACAATAAATGCATCAAAATATACACAATAAACAACCAAAACAATCAAACAAACTCATACTTTTTCTCCCCCTTTTTGTCATACATCAAAAAGGGTTAAACAAACAAAATAGAAGAAATTTTTCTTTAAGAATCCATAATGCAAACATTCAACTCACCACAAATAAATGAAAATCTAGCATAATCTAGAGGTTTAGTAAAAATATCGGCAAGTTGAAAATCGGTAGAAACATAATCAATATCAATATCACCTTTCTTATAATGATCTCTAAGAAAGTGATACCTAATGTCAATGTGTTTGGTTTTACTATGTTGATTTGCATTCTTTGTGATGTGAATAGTACTAGTATTATCACAAAATATTTTAACATGATCAAAGTGTAAATCATAGTCAAGGAGAGTATGTTTCATCCAAAGAACTTGTGCACAACAAGCTCCGGCCGCAACATACTCCGCCTCGGCGGTTGAAAGGGCTACCGAATTTTGCTTTTTGGAAGACCAAGATACAAGACAATTACCTAAGAATTGACATGTTCCACTTGTGCTCTTCCTATCTACCCTACAACCCGCATAGTCGGCATCCGAAAAACTTTTCATATCAAATAGTCCGGTTTTCGGATACCACAAACCCATTTCAATAGTGCCCTTAAGGTATTTAATAATGCGTTTTACCGCTACTAATGAGACTCCTTAGGACATGATTGAAAACGAGCACAAAGACAAACAGAAAACATGATATTCGGCCTACTAGCCGTCAAATACAATAAACTACCTATCATGCTACGATAAACTTTAATGTCTACACTTTTACCTTGTTCATCCTTGTCAAGCTTAGTAGTTGTTGCCATGGGAGTTTTGCTTACTTTAGATCCTTCAAACCCGAACCTTTTGATGAGTTCCTTTGTGTACTTGGCTTGATTGATGAAGATCCCATCCGTCCTTTGCTTGATTTGGAGTCCAAGGAAATAGTTGAGCTCCCCCATCATAGACATTTCAAATTCATCCTTCATGCATGATTCAAAAGCTTGGCAAAGAGATTCATTAGTAGAACCAAAAATAATGTCATCAACATAAATTTGCACAATAAGAATATCTTTTTCTACATGTTTTGTAAACAAAGTTGTGTCAATTTTACCTTTCTTAAAACCATTTGAAATCAAAAATGAAGAAAGTCTTTCATACCAAGCCCTAGGGGCTTGTTTTAAACCATAAAGAGTTTTATCTAATTTAAATACAAAATCCGGATGTGTAGGATCAACAAACCCGGGGGGTTGTTCAACATACACCTCCTCTTCAATAAAACCATTTAGAAAAGCACTTTTAACATCCATTTGAAATAATTTAAAATCTTTATATGAGGCAAATGCTAGTGTCATCCGTATCGCTTCAAGCCGTGCTACGGGTGCAAAGGTTTCTTCAAAATCGATTCCTTCGATTTGAGTGTAACCTTGGGCAACTAACCTAGCTTTATTCCTAACAACGTTACCCGATTCATCCAACTTGTTCTTAAAGATCCACTTAGTACCAATTGTTGGTCTATCGTGGGGCCTAGGAACAAGGTGCCAAACTTGGTTGCGCTCAATTGATTGAGTTCCTCTTGCATGGCTAGCAACCAATATGAATCGGCCTCGGCTTCGAGGACGTTCTGGGTTCAACATGAGAAATGAATGCATAATGACCACAATAATCATGAAGTTTAGAGCGAGTGGTTACCCCTTTTGATACTTCACCTATGACGAGGTCCTTGGGATGATGAGGATTGTATCTCCAACCCTTTGGAAGTTGTTGAGTAGGCTCCACTTCATTTGTTTGATTTTCATTTCCTTGAACCTCTTCTACTTTAGCTTCACTTCCTTCATCATCCTTTGGCTTGTCTCCCATAGTAGTAGTATCCTCCAAGGTCACTTTCTCTAAGCCTTCATCCAAAGCATCTATTTCTACAACATTCTTAACAAACAAGTTAAATTCTTCAAACTTAACATGTATACATTCCTCAATAGTCAAAGATGATTTATTGAAGATTCTATAAGCTTTACTAGTATTAGAATAACCCACAAAAATTGCTTCATAAGCTTTAGCATCAAATTTTCCTAAATTATCTTTTGTATTTAAAACAAAACATTGCATCCAAAAACCTTGAAATATGAAACATTTGGTTTCTAGAAAAGTACATTTCAAAAGAAGTCTTTGAAGTATTTTTACACAAGAAAACACGATTTGATATGTAGCATGATGTATTAACGGCCTCGGCCCACAAATAATGTGGTAGACCATGTTCACTTAGCATTGTCCTAGCCATCTCTTGTAAAGTTCGATTTTTCCGTTCAACTACTCCATTTTGTTGTGGAGTTCTAGGACAAGAAAGTTCATGCTTAATTCCATGTTCTTCACAAAAAGTGATAAAGGGCAGGTTAATGAATTCACCTCCTCTATCACTTCTTATTCTTAAAATTGAAACATCTTTTCTTTTTCAACTCTTTTCTTAAAATTTGGAAATATGAAAGTGCTTGATTTTGTGTTTAAGAAAGAAAACCCAAGTAAACGTGAAAAATCATCAACCAAAACAAATGCAAATCTATTCCCACTTAGACTTTTGGTTTGTGTAGGGCCAAATAGATCCATATGGATTAACTCCAAAGGACGTGATGTCATGATATCCTTAATTGACTTGAAAGAAGACTTAGTTTGTTTCCCAAATTGACATGCGTTACAAACTCGGTCTTTTTCAAAACTCAAATAAGGAATACCTTTCACCATTTCCTTTATGTTTAACCTAGAAATATGGTCAAAAGAAATATGCCTAATCTTCTATGCCACAACCATGAGTCATAATCGAGGGCTTTTAAACAAGTAATATTACAAGACATATTAGACATATCTATCATATAAACATTATTTTCACGAAAACCGGAAAACACACAAGTATTGAAAATTCTATCAATTACTTTACAAGCTATATTATTAAAAACTATATCAAAACCCTTATCACAAAGTTGACTAACACTCAAGAGGTTATGCTTGAGGCCATCAACTAAAACAACATTCTCAATTAAGGGGATGTGCCGAGTTTTACATTACCAATACCGATGATTTTACCCTTGGCATCATCTCCGAAGGTGACGGTGCCACCTTCATGGTATCTTGATAGGGTTGCAAAGTTGTTGATGTCCCAAGTCATGTGTCTTGAGCAACCACTATCAAGATACCACAATCCTCTACGTCGTTGGGCTTGGAAGGTACCTATATCATTTAACAAAATTGTTGACTTTGGTACCCAAATTTTCTTGGGTCCTTGAAAGTTAGTGTTGCGAACCCAAACATTATGATAAGATGCACTTAGTCTATCATAGCAAAAATTGGCTAAGTGTCCTTTCCGCCCACAATGTGAACATGAGAACACTCTTCCATACATGAATGCATGATGTGTGTGTGAAGTGTGAGCATGCTTTGGGGGTTTGCCACGATGTAAAGGTTGTGTGGTATGAACATGAGCATGAGCATGGTGAACATTTTTCTTAGGGGCTTGTTTCTTAGGAAACATGGCCTCTATCTTCTTCTTATCAAACTCACAATTTTTTAAAACAATTCCCAATGAGTCTATTCTTTCTTTAAGCATGGTAATCTCATTAGAATCAATTTGTGGAGACTTGCCTTTACAAGAAATCTTATACTTGTTAAAATCTTTTTGAGTGGAAACAAGAGTGGAAAGTAATTCATCCTTTCTTTAGAAAGAGTAAAAACTTGATGATTAAGAGATTCATTTTCCTTTTCATTTTTAAATACTTTTTCTTAAGAAAATCATAGTTATGTGATAATTCTACAAAGCTTCTCCTAACTCATCCATGGAAAGTTCATCATTAGGAGAAGTGGAAGGGGTTACCTTGCTTGTGCTTTCATTGGCCATGAAGCACATGTTGGCGGTATCAATCTCCTCCTCGGATTCGCTCTCGGAATCCCATGTAGCTTTCATTGCCTTCTTCTTGTGAGGCTTCTTTGAGGTGGAGGGCTTCACTTTATCCGGACACTCCGCCACTATGTGTCCTGGTCTTTGGCAATTAAAGCAAATGATCTTTCTTTCTTCTTTGCCTCCTTGCCATCTCTTCCTTCCTTGAAATTTAGCCTTGTTGTACATCCTCCGGACGTTCTTTACAAGAAGTGAGAGCTCTTCGTTATCTTCTTCTTCATCGTCTTCGTCGGAGTGTGTGGATTGACTTTGGAAGGATATTGTCTTCTTCTTGGAAGGAGCCATGTCCTCCCTCACTTTCCTCTCCATCTCATGGGTTTTGAGGTTCCCAATGAGACCAATTAGCTCCATCTCCTCCTTGTCATTGAGTTCCTTCAAGGTTGTTGCTTTTACTTCCCATGAAGGAGGAAGAGCCCGGATGATCTTTCTTACTCTTTGATCGTTGTCGATAGCATCACCTAGAAAAGAAAGTCCATTAGTGATCTTTGTAAATCTTGTAACCATATCATCTATGGTTTCATTTTCTTGCATGCAAAAATTCTCATATTGGGACCGAAGAAGGTCAATCTTAGCCCTCTTCACTTGTGAGGTCCCTTCATGTGTAACTAGCAAATGTGTCCAAATTTCATATGCGAACTTGCAATGAATAACTCTAGCTATGTCATCATCATTAAGGGCTTGAAGTAGTGCATAGTGAGCCCTAGCATTGGCATCAATTCTTTGGTCTCTATTTCGGACCAAGTGGATTCATCACGGGGGGGGTGCACTAAAGGGTTTGGTCACGGCCTTTGCAACTCGACTACCTAGAGATTGCAAGAAAACGGTCATCTTAACCTTCCATATGGGAAAGTTAAGTCCATCAAACTTAGAGGTGTCTTAATACCATCGGCATCTTTACTAAGTGTGAATGAATGAAATGATTAGCAATATTAGGATCTTTCTAGGGTTGTTAAGCCAAGAGCCTAGTAACCAAGCTCTGATACCAATTGAAAAACACCTAGAGGGGGGGTGAATAGGTGTAATTGCTAATCTAATGATTCTTTTTAAAACTAAGTATGATGAATGATGCAACGATCTCTCAAAACAAGACTAAGAGCCGAATACCCCGTGAGAGGTTCTGAACTCCTTCCTCCCAATTCCCCTTGAATGGGTTAGAGGTGCGCAATGCAACCTTGTTGTATGAGATATGATCGATCAAGGCAAAGTATGATGGATGAATAGTGAGATGCACACAATATATCACAAGTATCACAAGCTTGAAGTAATAGCACAAAGAAAGAAACAAGATCACAAGCAAGTAATAGAAAGCAATATAGTGCAATAGAAATTTAAAGCAAGAATGGACACAAGGCAATCGCAAACACAAGATGTTTTGTTCGAGGTTCGAGCCACCGCTCTACTCCCCGCCTTCACCTCCGTGAAGGGTTTCCACTATCCACCGAGGACGATTACAACGGTCTACCGAAGACCCGAGCACCGAGCTCCACCAAGTACAATAACTCTACCGAAGAGGTGTCTCCACAAGAACAAGAAGATCACAAGAACAAGAGTGATCACAACAAGATCACCAAACTCTTTTACAACACTCTCACTCTTTTTTACAACTTCACTATAGAATGAGTTAGGGATTTTTGGCTCTATGAAGTGTAGTGAGAAAAACTCAGTTGTAGAGATGATTTTTGCAAAGGAAAAAAAACTGAAAAACTAGCTCAAGAAAGAATTGGAAATGGAGAGCTTAAACACTTTTCTTTTCTCTTTTGAAAACTTTGAAAACTTGAGGATTTTTCTTGGTGTTTAGTAAGAGAGTCTTCTCCTCTATTTATAGGGAGAAAAATAGGTTTAAAACAATTTATTTAGAGCTTATTTGCTCTGAAAAAGAACTGAAAAACCCTGTAAAAGTCTGCCAAAAAGCAGATCAAAAAACAAATTTCAGAATTGCACAAAAGAGGAAAGAGCCGTTGGGCAGCAGCAGGCTTGGCGGTCGACCGGCCGGTCGACCGCCAGCTCAGCTGGTCAAAGAGCCGTTGGCTCGGGTCTTCTGGCGGTCGACCGGCCGGTCGACACAGAAAACCCGAGAACAAACCTGCTCTCAGTCTTCCTCTAGCGGTCGACCGGACGGTCGACCCAGAAAACCCGAGAGCAATCCTGCTCTCAGACGGTCGACCGCCCGGTCGACCGTTGGACGTGCACAGACGTGCACGCCCAGGCACAAAGGCCGGTCGACCGGGCCGGTCGGCCGGTCAGCCTGAAACAGGAAAAACAGTGTCTTTTTGACTTGAAAATTTTGCAAAATAATTTTTGACTTTAAGGAAACTTAAGTAATATGCTAGTAGGAGTATATAAACAAGATCTAAACATGGTTTTTATTTTTGTAAAATATAGAGTCATGTAAATATACATTTAAGGCATGAAACCTAAACTTTTTAAAACATGAAAACTTAAATCCAAGACTCACATTTTAACAAAACCAAATTGTGTGGTGTATCCTAGAGCCAATATCCAACACTCAAACTTTAACATTCTATTCTTACAATGATTCTAAAGACTTCAAGTTCTTCAAGAAGGGCTTTTCACCATATGATCTTCAAGGCTTGATTCTTGAGCCCAATTGAGTTGACTTGAGTCCAAAACCTTTGCTAATAGGGAATAAACCTTCTAGATGAGTTAGATCCCTGAAACACACTTAACCAATAAACAATATTAGTACAAATAACTAATATGTTTTGTAATCATCAAAACACACTAAACAAGGGTGATGGTAACCTTGGGCCAACAGTACCTTCAATGGATTATTGAAGCAGTGGGACAAAGACAAATTTTGGGAGAATATTTGCCTTTACTTTGGAGGAGCACCTACTGTAGAGGAAGAAGGAAGGTTGAAGAATATGTAAGATCACCTAGAGGGGGGGTGAATAGGTGATGGCTAATCTAATGGTCACTTATGAACAAATAATGCGGAATTAAAACTAAGTTGACCAAATTAAACTTCTTTTAATTGAACACTTATGTATAACACAAGAGTGTTGCCGAATTCCCCTTGCGAGGCTCTGGACAAACTCCTCTAGATTCCCCTTGAATGGGTTGAGGTGCCGCGTTGGCTCTCTTGGTTGAATACTAGTGTTAATAACAATACCAAGCAAGTATAGCAATTATGAGCACAAAGGTGTATCATGCATATAAGAGATAAAGACTATAAAGTAATGCAAGATATAAGTGAGACAAAAAGAGTAAGAGAGTAAGAGTGAGCAATCGCAAACACAAAAGGTTTGTTTCGAGGTTCGAGCACACTTGCTCTACATCCCCGCCTTCGACACACGAAGGATTTCCACTATGCACGATCCAACCGGATCTCTCCTTGGTGCCGCAACACCTACAAGCCCTCGGACTCCCAAAGTCCCTTACACACCACAAGCCCACCGGCTCGTCGAGGCCGCACCTCAAGCTACAAGAGTTTGCACCCGAACCCTAAACAACCACGAGCACACTTGCCCGTCTCCTCAAAGTACAAGATGAAATCTTGGTGATCTAAACACTTGATCACCTACAAAACTCTCACTACAATACCTATAGGATGAATAGCTCAATGGATGCTCAAGTGTTTGTGTGAGAAAGCAAGGAAAGAATCTTTGGTGAAAATCTCAAGAAATCACTTTTACACTCTTATAAAATCTTCCCTTTTGATTAGAAGTATTAGCTCACTATTTTTGTGGAGAAAAACCTCTGAAATGAATATGAGAAAACAGGTTCTAAGGTCTCCAAAAATCTTGGCTCAAAACAATGACAAAACCCCTTTTATAGAGGCCAGAAAAATCTGACCGTTGGGCTCTGTCAGAGCTGCCGGTCGACCGGTCCGGTCGACCGCCAATGGTCAAGAATCCGACCGTTGGAGCCTCCGGTCGACCGGCCCGGTCGACCGCGCACCTGGAGCAGAGAATTACTTCTCTGTCGGTCGACCGGTGCGGTCGACCGGAATTTCCAGAGAGCAGACTCTCTGAAGCGGTCGACCAGCACGGTCGACCGTTCTCCAGTGTACACAGGCGTGCACGTCTGTGCACGTCCGGTCGACCGACCCGGTCGACCGGCCACTGTCAGTTCTGAAAAATCAGAACTGCCAGAACCTGAAAATTTTGGGATTAAGATTGGTCTTTTTGGCTTAATAAAAAATCCCATAAATACTTAGAAATTCTACAAAAAATAGTTTTATAATATAGAAACATGCTTGCACAAAATCAAGGCATGTTATTAAAGATTTGACTATTTTTGTAACTTGAAAATATTGGCTCATAATAAAACTGTTTTTCTAAATCAACATGTTTTTCCAAATTTTCATCAAATACAAAAACAAGATATACTTTAAGGCATAGTGTGTATGGATATGATCCACTACACAATCAAGATGAAATATCTAGTTTTTGACATAAAGCACTAAACTTGTTTTGGTTAAAGGATATGTATATAAGAGATTACCAAAACCCAAAGTAGATATTTTGTCATAAGAAAAATCTTATCAAATACAAAAACAAGATATACTTTAAAGCATAGTGTGTATGGATATGATCCACTACACAATCAAGATGAAATAAAATTTTTATCATGAGAACAATTCTATCAAGAGTGTGTGTGTGATATGACTTGAGCAATCCACCAACTATTCTATCCTTTACATTTTAACTAAAACAAAAATAAAATCTTATACCTAGACACAAGTCTTCATCTTCTTGAAGTCTTCCCTTGAAGTCTTTCATCTTCTTGACTTGGTCCACATGCAATCCACCGAACTCATCTCTAGATGTGGTCTTGATGCATAGGCTCGTGAATCGACCGGTGCTAGCTTCCAACTGACATTTTATCCTTTGTTGAAGCTCCACACCTACTAAGATCTGATAAAGAATCTGTCACTAATAAACACAAGATCATTAGTAAACATAACTTCATGAGTTGATCATCATCAAAACTAGGGTGATAGGCCTTTGGGCCAACAATCTCCCCCTTTTTGATGATGACAAAACTCATGAAGTTATATATGCATGGATTAAAGTAAAGCTTCAAAGAAGCTCCCTCTTAACTCATGCATCACTAGAAATAAATAGATATGATATTAAAGCACATAAATATGTATGCAAATGAATGCACAAATCTTTTTCTCAAACTTATATTATTATATTATTGCTATGCATGAGTAAAAGCACAAGTATAAAAAACTCAAAATCATCTCAAAATCTTTCTCTCCTTAAGTAAGGAACAAATACTTCTCCCTCTTAAGGAAATCATGCATATAACTCAAATACTTCTCCCCCTTTTGTCAATCATCAACAAAGGGTTCAAAGTTCAAATCATCAAACAAAATTTCTCCCCCTTTTTGTCAAAAATAATGAAATCAAGGAGGGTAAAATCAAATCAATCAATAAGATTATATGCGATATACATTCATGAAGAGGAAGACGCTAAGTTAACTTTCCTACACATATGCATTACATGAAGAAGGATGACAAGCCCTAACTCACATAACACACATTATGTAATGCATAGAAGGAGATGTGAAGCTCCCCTACACACGTATATATAAAGAAGAGATGTCAAGCTCCTCAATTTATAATATACTCACATGAATCTATATGTAAGAGAGATGTAAGCTCTCCTTGCATATAGGAAATACAAAACAAAACATTTTAATTTTTTTTTATTAAAACAAAATTTTGAACTTTTCTCAATAAAACAAATTTTGAACCAATCATAATTTGTAATTTTGATACCAATAGAAAATAGCACTTGAAGATGTGTGATATCAAGTTATCATTGCAAAATCTTTTATTGTTTCAAACATATTGATATCAATTATATAGCAAATTTGAAGTTGAAGCATATAGATACCAAATGAAAAATCTAAAATAAAATCTTTTTATTTTCCATAAGCATATGCATAGTTAATATAAGGTGTTAACTTAACTTCGCATAAACTTTTGTGCTTTAAGAATGTAAATCAATTGTAAAGCAAGCACATGGAAATCATATATATGTATGTGAATAGATAAGACCAATTTGAAAATTAGGGCATACATATATAGGAACCAAAATGTGAGTAATATACCAATTGTAAAATTAACACTGTAAATCATGTATATACTCATAACCAAAAATTGGTAGGTTTAAAAGATAGTTATATCTAAGCACTACCAAATTTGAAGAATAAATAACTAGTTATAAATAATTTTTGAAAAACTAGTTAAAGATCCTTCAAAAAAACATGAAATCATATGTTATTCATGAATTATACTAAATACATACAAGTTTAAGCACTCATAGTCCATAAAGCTCAAAAATTATCTTTTATCATAAAAGATGAGTGTTCAAAGGTTATGTAAATGGTATTTTCATGAAAATAGAAAGTGAAGCATGAATCTCATGAAAATCTTATTTTTCATCTTAAAACAAATCATATATTTTTCATAAAGCACTGCTAAATACATAAAGATTTAATCACTCATGGTCTATAAAGCTCAAAATATTTCGTATCATAAAGATGAGTGTTCAAAAGATCATGTAAATAGCATTCTTATGAAAATAGTCATTCAAGCTCAAAAAGATCATAAATCACATTTGTTTTACACATGTTTTAATCTTTAATACAAATCAAAAACATGAAAAATCATATTTTTTTATTATTTATTTAAAATACTAATCTTCATGGTATATGTATGATTTATCCAATTCTAACAATATGCATACATATCCCAAATATGAAAAGAGTCCAATATATATTGCATGAAGGCAAATGACTCAAGGGGTATACATGTATATTATTAGATTTGAATTAAACACACATATACATGAAGTAAGATCAAAGATAGGCATAACAAGTATAAATGACCGAATCGTCAAAACTAGCCTATACACATGCATATAGTGGATACAAATGAGCATGAAGTTCAAATATGTATGAGTCAATTGTAGTTCACTATTCATATATGTATAAATGCAAGTTTTGACACATTCTACATTTAAGCATGTAAATGCCACATGAAGTACCAAAAAAAAATATGAACATGCTACATGAAATTAAAAGCATGTGCATAAATGAAATAGGAGTTTAGAAATCGTTACCAACTCCAAAGCTCCTAGCATGGTGGTTGACCCACCAAAATTCCTTGATAGCGGTGCTCCAAGTATGTGTCATTTTAGTTCAAATGCACCCACCATCAAGGCACCAAATCTCTCACGTTTTGAGAGATTCCTCACCTACATCAAATACACAAGGTGGGGATTTTGGTACCCATATTTTCTTGGGTCCTATGGGGTTAGTCTTGTAAGGAACCCAAGCATTTTTATTTTTATCAAAAATAAGAACATTTAACCTTTCATAACAAAATTTTGCTAAATGGCCTTTGCGGCCACAATGTGTACATGTGTACACCTTAGCATACTTATGAGTGGGAGTGTGAGCATGATGTGCATCATAAGCATATGCATGATGTGAATGTGCATGAGTATGAGGAACTTGTTTCTTTTGAAACAAGGATTCCAATCTAGTATGATTGAAAGCACATGAGCTCAAATTAGAGCTCAAATTATCAATTTTATTTTTCAAATTTTTAATCTCATTTTGATCAATGTGTGCATGAGAAGCATGATGAGATATATGAACAATTTCTTTTCTTTTTACAAACATTTTCCTTTTCATTTTCACAAATTTTTCTTTTAAAGATTTATTTTCTTGAAAAAACAACTTCCTTGTTTTCCACCAAATCAATCTTATTTTCAAAATAGTGTTCCCTTCACATAAATCATTCAATTTTGTAAGCAAGGAAACATTCTCATTTTTAAAAACTTTGTTTTCTTTTTCTAAGCATGCCATTTATTTTCTAATGAATCTTTTTCATTAATCATGGCATCAAAATTCTTTTTCAAATTGTTGTTGTCCTTTTCTAAATATGCAATGTTAGATTTAAAAGAATCTTGTTCTATATGCATGCAAGCAATTTTCTTTTTCAAATTTTTATTTTCTTTTTTAATCATGTCATATTTCTCAAGAATTGTTTGGCAAAATGAAGTGAGCTCATCATATGACATGTCCTCATCATCGGATTCGGAGTTTACCTCAAGGGGGTTATCCCCTTGGACCATATAGCATACGTTGGAGATGTCGCTTCCAACGTCCGAATCGCTCCCCGCATAGTATAGGTCCTTTTCGCCAAGGGAGGTGATGATGTTCCAAGCTACAAAAGCCGATTCAACATTAGAAACCCTAGATAAATAATCATCATTTAGGGTTGACTTGATAGCATGAAGGGCTTTTGCATTAGCCTCAATGTTCTTACCATTTAAGCAATATTCTTTATTAGTTGTGGCAAGATATACACTAAGGCCAAGTCCTTTGAGGAACAAAGACTCTTAACCTTCCAAATTTGGATGTTAAGAATGTAAAAGGTGGGTGGTGACATGAAGTCCATAGTGTGTGTACAAATCTTGTGATTAGCCTAAAAGAGGATCTTTAACTCTTAGGTTGTTAGACCCAATATCAAGAGCACTAGCTCTGATACCAATTGTAAGATCACCTAGAGGGGGGGTGAATAGGTGATGGCTAATCTAATGGTCACTTATGAACAAATAATGCGGAATTAAAACTAAGTTGACCAATTAAACTTCTTTTAATTGAACACTTATGTATAACACAAGAGTGTTGCCGAATTCCCCTTGCGAGGCTCTGGACAAACTCCTCTAGATCCCCTTGAATGGGTTGAGGTGCCGCGTTGGCTCTCTTGGTTGAATACTAGTGTTAATAACAATCCCAAGCAAGTATAGCAATTATGAGCACAAAGGTGTATCATGCATATAAGAGATAAAGACTATAAAGTAATGCAAGATATAAGTGAGACAAAAAGAGTAAGAGAGCAAGAGTGAGCAATCGCAAACACAAAAGGTTTGTTTCGAGGTTCGAGCACACTTGCTCTACATCCCCGCCTTCGACACACGAAGGATTTCCACTATGCACGATCCCACCGGATCTCTCTTGGTGCCGCAACACCTACAAGCCCTCGGACTCCCAAAGTCCCTTACACACCACAAGCCCACCGGCTCGTCGAGGCCGCACCTCAAGCTACAAGAGTTCGCACCCGAACCCTAAACAACCACGAGCACACTTGCCCGTCTCCTCAAGTACAAGATGAAATCTTGGTGATCTAAACACTTGATCACCTACAAAAACTCTCACTACAACACCTATAGGATGAATAGCTCAATGGATGCTCAAGTGTTTGTGTGAGAAAGCAAGGAAAGAATCTTTGGTGAAAATCTCAAGAAATCACTTTTACACTCTTATAAAATCTTCCCTTTTGATTGGAAGTATTAGCTCACTATTTTTGTGGAGAAAAACCTCTGAAATGAATATGAGAAAACAGGCTCTAAGGTCTCCAAAAATCTTGGCTCAAAACAATGACAAAACCCCCTTTTATAGAGGCCAGAAAAATCTGACCGTTGGGCTCTGTCAGAGCTGCCGGTCGACCGGTCCGGTCGACCGCCAACGGTCAAGAATCGACCGTTGGAGCCTCCGGTCGACCGGCCCGGTCGACCGCGCACCTGGAGCAGAGAATTACTTCTCTGTCGGTCGACCGGTGCGGTCGACCGGAATTTCCAGAGAGCAGACTCTCTGAAGCGGTCGACCGGCACGGTCGACCGTTCTCCAGTGTACACAGGCGTGCACGTCTGTGCACGTCCGGTCGACCGACCCGGTCGACCGGCCACTGTCAGTTCTGAAAAATCAGAACTGCCAGAACCTGAAAATTTGGGATTAAAGATTGGTCTTTTTGGCTTAATAAAAAATCCCATAAATACTTAGAAATTCTACAAAAAATAGTTTTATAATATAGAAACATGCTTGCACAAAATCAAGGCATGTTATTAAAGATTTGACTATTTTTGTAACTTGAAAATATTGGCTCATAATAAAAACTATTTTCTAAATCAACATGTTTTTCCAAATTTTCATCAAATACAAAAACAAGATATACTTTAAGGCATAGTGTGTATGGATATGATCCACTACACAATCAAGATGAAATATCTAATTTTTGACATAAAGCACTAAACTTGTTTTGGTTAAAGGATATGTATATAAGAGATACCAAAACCCAAAGTAGATATTTTGTCATAAGGAAAATCTTATCAAATACAAAAACAAGATATACTTTAAAGCATAGTGTGTATGGATATGATCCACTACACAATCAAGATGAAATAAAATTTTTATCATGAGAACAATTCTATCAAGAGTTTGTGTGTGATATGACTTGAGCAATCCACCAACTATTCTATCCTTTACATTTTAACTAAAACAAAAACAAAATCTTATACCTAGACACAAGTCTTCATCTTCTTGAAGTCTTCCCTTGAAGTCTTCTCATCTTCTTGACTTGGTCCACATGCAATCCACCGAGCTCATCTCTAGATGTGGTCTTGATGCATGGGCTCGTGAATCGACCGGTGCTAGCTCCAACTTGACATTTTATCCTTTGTTGAAGCTCCACACCTACTAAGATCTTGATAAAGAATCTGTCACTAATTAAACACAAGATCATTAGTAAACATAACTTCATGAGTTGATCATCATCAAAACTAGGGTGATAGGCCTTTGGGCCAACAATCTCCCCCTTTTTGATGAT
Source organism: Agave tequilana (assembly GCA_038442645.1). Taxonomy (NCBI): domain Eukaryota; kingdom Viridiplantae; phylum Streptophyta; class Magnoliopsida; order Asparagales; family Asparagaceae; genus Agave; species Agave tequilana. The sequence continues at coordinate 158,989 of JAVJIF010006483.1, forward strand.
GACAAAACTCATGAAGTTATATATGCATGGATTAAAGTAAAGCTTCAAAGAAGCTCCCCTTAACTCATGCATCACTAGAAATAAATAGATATGACATTAAAGCACATAAATATGTATGCAAATGAATGCACAAATCTTTTTCTCAAACTTTTATCTTATTATATTATTGCTATGCATGAGTAAAAGCACAAGTATAAAAACTCAAAATCATCTCAAAATCTTTCTCTCCCTTAAGTAAGGAACAAATACTTCTCCCTCTTAAGGAAATCATGCATATAACTCAAATACTTCTCCCCCTTTTTGTCAATCATCAACAAAGGGTTCAAAGTTCAAATCATCAAACAAATTTTCTCCCCCTTTTTGTCAAAAATAAGGAAATCAAGGAGGGTAAAATCAAATCAATCAATAAGATTTATATGCGATATACATTCATGAAGAGGAAGACGCTAAGTTAACTTCCCTACACATATGCATTACATGAAGAAGGGATGACAAGCCCTAACTCACATAACACACATTATGTAATGCATAGAAGGAGATGTGAAGCTCCCCTACACACGTATATCATATAAAGAAGAGATGTCAAGCTCCTCAATTTATAATATACTCAACATGAATCTATATGTAAGAGAGATGTTAAGCTCTCCTTGCATATAGGAAATACAAAACAAAACATTTTTAATTTTTTTATTAAAACAAAATTTTGAACTTTTCTCAATAAAACAAATTTTGAACCAATCATAATTTGTAATTTTGATACCAATAGAAAATAGCACTTGAAGATGTGTGATATCAAGTTATCATTGCAAAATCTTTTATTGTTTCAAACATATTGATATCAATTATATAGCAAATTTGAAGTTGAAGCATATAGATACCAAATGAAAAATCTAAAATAAAATCTTTTTATTTTCCATAAGCTTATGCATAGTTAATATAAGGTGTTAACTTAACTTCGCATAAACTTTTGTGCTTTAAGAATGTAAATCAATTGTAAAGCAAGCACATGGAAATCATATATATGTATGTGAATAGATAAGACCAATTTGAAAATTAGGGCATACATATATAGGAACCAAAATGTGAGTAATATACCAATTGTAAAATTAACACTGTAAATCATGTATATACTCATAACCAAAAATTGGTAGGTTTAAAAGATAGTTATATCTAAGCACTACCAAATTTGAAGAATAAATAACTAGTCATAAATAATTTGAAAAACTAGTTAAAGATCCTTCAAAAAAACATGAAATCATATGTTATTCATGAATTATACTAAATACATACAAGTTTAAGCACTCATAGTCCATAAAGCTCAAAAATTATCTTTTATCATAAAAGATGAGTGTTCAAAGGTTATGTAAATGGTATTTTCATGAAAATAGAAAGTGAAGCATGAATCTCATGAAAATCTTATTTTTCATCTTAAAACAAATCATATATTTTTCATAAAGCATTGCTAAATACATAAAGATTTAATCACTCATGGTCTATAAAGCTCAAAATATTTCGTATCATAAAGAAGAGTGTTCAAAAGATCATGTAAATAGCATTCTTATGAAAATAGTCATTCAAGCTCAAAAAGATCATAAATCGAGAATACGAAGCGCTAATTATAGCGCTCCGGGAGGGGCAATCTGGTCCGAACCTGACGAACAGTTGCAACTGTTTGTGAACCACCGCAACCGTCCAACCGCCACGACGGTTTACAGACAGCCGTTGGCGGGGCGGTTTGGATCCGGTTAGCGGGTCGGTTTGGATCCGGTTAGCGGAGCGGGTATGCTCGTATCACATACCTGTGAGACCCGGTTCAAAAAACCAGGCCGGGTAGGGAACCCGAACCCAGACCCAAGCTCGAGCCGGACCGGCGCCGACGCCGGCCGGCCAGCCACCACCGCCGCCAGCGGCGGCGCGCGCGCGCATGTGCGGGCATGGTTTCCTCCCAATCGCGCTCGAAAACTCCAAGTACCCAAAGGGCATGCTCTTGTTCCCAATTTTCTCTATTTAAACACTACAAACTTTCATCCCATGGCCAATGTGTGGCCTTTAGCTATCTTTAGTCCATTTTGGCTTTGAATTAGGAAATCTTTAGACTTGAATATCTCATTCATTTGAAGTCGGAATTGAACATGTGAAACATACCACGTTCATCCCCAATGGAAGGAGAACACACTCAAACCATCATCCAATTGATTCAATCAACGCATCTCGCCGTAATTCAATTCAAAGGTTCGCATATATATTCTTCATATTCCAACAATCCCCCACAATGAATGGAGATTCAAGGAATTGACACACAAAGAGACTGACTCTATTGTGAAAGGTACTTTAGAAAAGAAACTGCATCAGGATAGGTAAATTAGGTCTTGAACCTTTCATAGCGAAATCTTTATCGGACTTACTGGCTAATCAGTGAACTAGGTCTTGAACTGTTAGCCGTTAGTGTAAGCCAAGTCAACAGACTTCACATAGTGACTTTCCAAATCAACTTTGGTTCTCAGTTGTGTCTGTTTCATTCTTGGTTTCAGAGAGTATCTTTAGGGAATAACAGCCTCCATAGAAATTCCCAAAGAGCCGACCCAACTCTATACTCACATAGGTGATCGTCCTATTAAGAGTAGTCTACTCTACTCTACTTGTTTAGTAACAAGATATAGGCATCATTAAAAGCGTTAAGCTTATCCTTAATCTACTTGTAAAAAAGCACTTATGTGCACCTTAGGAATTGATTGGAGTCATACTCCCAAGTACTTACTTGCTGAGTCAATCATAACTAGTTTTTCCTCTTGAACTTAGTCCGTGAGATCTCCAGTCGCTAAGTGAGGTTTCCAATAAGCTGACTCGGTAAGGTTAGGCTTTTAGACCCATTCCCCTCGATGCACGCTCTCCACTTAAACCTTTAGTAAGCGAATCCGCTAAATTATCTTTTGACGAGACAAAGTCAATAGAAATAATTCTATTTGAGAGCGACTGCTTCACAGTATTATGTCTACGACGAATATGTCTAGACTTACTGTTGTATATAACATTTTGTGCCTAGATATAGCTGCTTGATTATCGCAGTGTATGCATATAGCGGGCACTGGCTTTTGCCATAATGGTATATCTTTCAAAAATTGTCGAAACCATTCTGCTTCTTCTCCAGCCTTATCTAAGACTATGAATTCCGATTTCATAGTGGAACAGGCAATACATGTTTGCTTAGAAGATTTCTAAGATACCGCTGCTCCTCCTAGAGTAAATATATATCCGCTAGTTGATTTTGATTCCTCGAAATCTGCAATCCAATTAGCATCACTGTATCCTTCAAGACAGGTGGATACTGTCCATATCTCAAGGTATATTCCTTGGTATGTGATACGTAACCCAATACTCGTAGTAGAGCAGTCCAATGTTGATCACTAGGATTACTAGTGTATCTGCTTAACTTGCTTACAGTGTAAGCAATATCGGGTCTAGTGTAATTCATCAAATACATTAGACTTCCGATAATCTGAGAATACTCCAACTGGCGTATTCCAGTTCCGTATTCTTAAGAAGGTGGATGTGTGGGAGAAAAGGATTTGTATTCTCCTTTATCCCATGATCCTTGAATCTTTCTATCATCTTATCCACGTAGTGAGATTGAGATAGACTGATTCTATCTGGTGTTCTGGTGATTTTAATTCCTAAAATTACATCAGCAATCCCCAGATCCTTCATGTCAAAACTGTTGGATAACATTCTTTTAGTGGACTTAATAATTTCAATATTAGTCCCTAGTATCAACATGTCGTCTACATAAAGACAAACAATGATATATGCATTTTCAACTGTTTTAGTGTAAACACACTTATCGCATTCATTGATAGTGAATCCATCTTTGATAATGACACTATCAAATTTCTCATGCCATTGTTTTAGAGCCTGTTTTAGACCGTATAAGGATTTTACCAATTTACACACTTTGTGTTCTTGGCCCTTGACTATAAATCCTTCAGGTTACTCCATATATATTTCTTCATTTAATTCACCATTTAAGAATGCAGTCTTGACATCCATTTGATAGATATCTAAGTTATGCAATACTGCAATTGCAATCAACATCCGAATGGATGTTATTCTTGTTACTGGTGAATAAGTATCGAAGTAGTCAAGTCCTTTTTGTCGATAACCCTTGGCTACTAATCTAACCTTGTACTTATCGATAGATCCATCGGGTTTTAATTTTCTTTAGAAAATTTACTTACACCCAATTGGTTTACTGCCAGGAGGCAAGTTTACCAATTCCCAAGTATGATTACTTAGTATGGATTCTATTTCGCTATTTATAGCTTCTTTCCACATTTGTGCTTCTGGGGTTGACATAGCCTCTTTAAATGTTTGAGGCTCGCTTTCAATAGCGTATGCTATGAAATCTGGACCAAAAGATTTTGAGATTCTAGATCTCTGACTTCTTTTTAATTCAATTTTCGCATTAACAATCGGTTCCTTGGGGCTTTCGTCCCTGAACGCCATCTCATGTGTTCTTTTTTCAGAAGTCTTATCTGTTTCCCGTTTATATGGAAAAATGTCTTCAAAGAACACAACATATCTAGATTCGATAATCATGTTAACATGAATATCTGGTATTTCTGATTTATGAACCAGAAATCTGTAGGCACTATTATTCAAGGCATAGCCTATGAATATGCAGTCCATGGTTTTTGCTCCCAACTTAGACTTTTTAGGTAATGGTGCTAGTACCTTTGCAAGGCACCCCCACATTTTGAGGTAATGATAGGAAAGTGTCCTTCCATGCCATAACTCAAATGGTATAAGATTAAGTTTCTTATTGGGTTCTCTGTTTAGAATATAATTTGCAGTTAATAGAGCTTTCCCCATAAGTTCTGCGGAGCTCCAGAACTTACGAGGATGGAATTGACCATCTCCTTCAAAGTTCTGTTCTTCCGTTCAGCAATTCCATTTTGCTGAGGAGTATATGGTACTGTTGTTTGATGGATTATACCAAATTTAGCACATAACTCACTAAAATCATTTGATTCATATTCTCCGCCTCTATCGGATTTTAGAATCTTAATATTCTTGTTGAGTTGATTCTCAACTTCGGCTTTATATGTTATAAACATATTTATTGCCTCATCCTTACTGTTTAAAAGATACACATAACAGTATCTTGTACAGTCAACAATAAAAGTAATAAAATACTTTTTCCCGCCTCTAGTTGGTATAAACTTCAAGTCACACAGATCGCTATGAATTAACCCTAAAGGTTCTGTATTTCGATCAATTGAGTGAAATAAATTTTTCGCTAACTTGGCCTCAACACAAATCTCACATTTGCGAATTTCTTTCAAGTTCAGTTTAGGAATATATCCTAGATTAGATAAGTTCTTTAATGACTTGTCATTTACATGCTCTAATCTAGCATGCCATAAAGTAGGAGACTCAAGCAAATAAATAGAAGTTTTTCCTTTATTTATAAGCTTTGGGTACAAATACACAGACTTTTTATCTACCACTACAACATTGGCTTTAAAAAGTCCATCAATAAGATAACCCTTTCCACATACATCCCACCCTTAGTAAGTACAAATTTATCTGATTCAAAAATCATTCTAAATCCTTTCTTACGAAGTATTGATCCAGAGATCAAATTCTTGCGGATATCTGGAACATGTAGCACATCGTTCAGAGTAAGCTCTTTTCTAGATGTCCACTTCATGATGACCTTGCCTTTTCCTTCAACCTTTGAGACGGCTGAGTTTCTCATGAATAGTTGCTCATCTTGCTCTAGTTTTTAATATTCAGAGAATAATAATTTCTCAGAGCAGATGTGCCAAGTAGCCCCAGTGTCTACCCACCAATCCTTATTGTTGGTTGTTAGATTCACCTCTGACACCACAGCTGAAAGGCTTGGCGATGCATGGTCGGTCAAGTTTGCCTGTGGATGGCTTTTCTTGTTCTTTTTGAGACGGCTGCGACATTCATTCGCCTTATGCCCTTCTTTGTTGCAGATGTAGCAGGTTCCTTTGAAGCGCATGTTCTTGCCTTCTTGGACCTTGCCTTTGTACCCCTGGGAAGTCTTCTTCCGCTTTAAGCCTTTGGAAGTAGACGCTTTCCCCTTTGAGTCTTCGATCACATTGGCTTTTGCTTCATTGGAGTTCTTACTGCTCCTTTTCTTGGACTTTCGGTTGTCCTCCTCGATTCGAAGCCTCACAATGAGATCTTCCAACTTCAGCTCCTTTCGCTTGTGCTTCAGGTAGTTCTTGAAATCTCTCCACGCAGGTGGGAGTTTCTCCACGATAGTAGTAACCTAAAAGGTTTCAGGTAGAATCATACCTTCGGCTTCTATCTCGAGGAAGATAAGTTGGAACTCTTGCACCTGACTGATTACAGTCTTGCTGCCTACCATTTTGTACTCCAGAAATCGTCCTACGACGAACTTCTTGGTACCAGCATCCTCAGTCTTGTACTTCTTGTCAAGACTTGCCCATAACTTCTTTGTCGCTGTGATAGGACTGTAGACATTGTAAAGAGAGGCATCCAGTCCATTTAAAACATAATTTCGGCAAAGGAAGTCACCTTGAGTCCATGCATCGACTGCAAGGACTGAGTCCCGATCAGTTCCGGGTTCTGGTGGATCTTCTTACAGGAATTTGGTCAGATGAAGAGTGGTCAAGTAGAAGAGCATCTTCTGTTGCCACCTCTTGAATTCTGTGCCGTCAAATTATCCTGGCTTCTCCGGCTTCGGGTTAGGAAGTGGAGTAGGCATCAAAGCTTGTAGCTGCATGTTTGGTGCCTTACTAGAGCTATCTTGATTAGTCTCAGACATTTTCTGCAAGTTCAAGCAGAACAGAAGTAAGAAACTTCAATATATTTAATTGTCTTAAGATTGTTGGTTTCTGAGATCAATCTGACACCTAATCAATATCACTGAAATATCAACAATCTAATTGGCCAGGTCGGTAAATATCAGGTGGGAGGTTTTCGTTCAATAGAACTTTCCTTAATTTAAGAACCACCTTTCAATTTCCTTCCTTGGTTAAACACCAATTAGACTGGTATAAATCAGTCTCAATATACTGAATATCAGTATATCTCCTATATAAAGAAATTAATTTACTTATACAGTACTTTGAAGTGAGGTACGCTTAAAGCGAATCTCCTTAAGACAATTACGTCCCCGCACTGGTGTTAATGGGTTATTGGACGCTGGTCTCCTAAGATACAACACTCCTTCACGGTATTTGGATAGCACTACCAAATCACCATACGGTCGAACCGTAGTTAACCATTACCTTCACATGATTATTGAAGCAGCGGGACAAAGACAAATTTCGAGCGGGACAAAGACAAATTTCGGGAGAATATTTGCCTTTACTTTGGAGGAGCACCCACTGTAGAGTAAGAAGGAAGGTTGAAGAATAATATTCTTTGGAAGTCCTACACAACAATTCTATTAAAGAATATGTTGAATTTTCTGAGTCCTCTTTCAGAACGAATTTTTGCAGAATCTCTTTTGGAAGTCGCTTCTGAAACTGAATTTCTCACTTCCCGTGAATTTTTGCAGAATCTCACTTCTCGTGAATTTTTGCAGAATCTCTTTTGGAAGTCGCTTCAGAAATTGAATTTCCCACTTCCCGTTGGAAGTTACTTCAAGACAGAACTTCACTTCAGTCCCAGTTTAGAACGCAGAGAGAGAGTTGAGTGTTTGTTTTGAGAATACGGAGCGCTATAGCGCTCTGGTATGCTCGTAACCCATACCCGTGAGACCCGGTTCAAAAAGAACCAGGCCGGGTAGGGAACCCAGACCCAGACCCAAGCCCGGCCCGGCGCCGGCCGCCGCAGCCAGCGGCGGCGCGCGCATGTGCGGGCATGGTTTCCTCCCAATCGCGCGCGAAAACTCCAAGTACCCAAAGGGCACACCCTTTATTCCCAATTTTCTCTATTTAAACACTATAAACTTTCATCTCATGGTCAATGTAGGACTAAATGCCTTTAGCTACCTTTAGTCCTATTTTGGTTTTGAATTAGGCAATCTTTAAACTTGAATATCTCATTCATTCGAAGTCGGAATTGAACATGTGAATATATCACGTTCATCCCCAATGGAAGGAGAACACACTCCAACCATCATCCAATTGATTCGATCAACGGATCTCGCCGTAATTCAATTCAAAGATTCACATATATATTCTTCATATTCCAACATTAATTACTTTAAATAATATAGGTCAACTTCAACGGAGTGTATCTTGTCTTTGAATGCTGTAGCTTGGTGTTTGAATGGAAAGTATTCAGACTCAAATCCTTTCGGAACTAGGCGAATCTATCTCGAATATATTTACATTCACTCACAAGTGCAAGCACACAGAGAAAAATTGACTGCACACGTATAGATGTCAAAATCTATTCATTCATTGAAACAAAAAAGAAGTTTTGTTTATATATCGATCTCATTAGCATGGAACGGGCTTCATGTCCCCAAAAATGTTCCCCATGGTATTAGAGCAAAGCGAGGCAACGCCAGATTGTTTGCCATTCTTTATGTAATCTAAGCTGATCTTTTCTAAACGCACGTTCTTGCAAGGCATTCTTTTGCTGCAAAAGAAATTGGCACCATGCGGTCGGGTTGAGGTGCCCTTGATGTTTTTGAACAGCACGTCGCTAATTTCCACCATTGATGGCTTCATAGCGCACAGATGTGAAGGGCAATAACCTTGATCTATGACGATGGGCTTGCTGACGTTCTTCATGATGATATCCTCAAAAACTATGTCTCTGGCAGCGCTGTATTGCGAGCCGGACCATGTCTTGATTCTCACTCCATTAGCTGCATTCGAAATCGTGCAGTTGCTCACTCTGACCCCCACCACATCCTCTTCGTTGGGGAACTTTCCCAGGCTTCCAATACTGATGCCATGTCCAGGGCTGCAAAACACGTTGGATATGGAGATGTTCATGGACCCCGGCCCGAGAGAGATGCAGTCGTCGCCTGTGCCGACCACGATGTTGGTTATGTCGACGAACGTCGAGCTACTTATGTGACAGCCATCGGTGTTGGGGCTACTCCCAGGGGCCAAGATTCTAAGATTGCTAACATGGATGAAATCGCTCTGGTGGATCGCCATGTGGAATCCTTTACTGTTAAGAAGAGTGAGGTTTGCGATCCTTGAATTGCTGAGCTTGATCAGCCTCAACGAAATTGGACGGTTCTTGCAGAAATGCTTGTTCAGACAGACACCATGCGCCCATGATTGAGCGCCCTTCCCGTCCAAAATGCCGCCTCCGCCGATTCTGAGTCCGACGAGAGACCTGAACTCGATCCAGCCGACGCTCTTGAATCTGCGGAGACTCTGAGGGGCTGATACTGTCCCTCGAATCTCAACGCGTGGAGACTGCTTGTTGGCGCAAGGGCCTTGAAAACTCACTGGGCCTAGAAAGAAGGCTCCTCGAGGGATCAAGAGGGTTGCAGTTTTTCCAACCTTGCATGCGGCTTTCCAAGCGTTTAGGAAAGCTCTACTGTTGTCAGTTTTCCCGTTGGCCATCGCTCCAAACTGGGTAACATCAAAAACTTGATTCCCACAGTTAGGTTTAGCCATTGAAACAAGCAGTGAAGCAAAACAGGCCATTTTGAAGGCCGTGTTGAAGGCCATTGCTGTGTCTTTGTTGCTCAGGGTGAGAATATGGAGAAATGATTGATGTTGACAAAGATACAGATTTAACTAAATAAATATATATATAGGCTTTTCCTGCCTAAAAAATGAGAGGTGTTTAAGGCCAAACCAGTCCGTACAACTGATTTTTTTTTCCACCCCTCCTTTCCTTTTTGTGGCCTTAGCTGTGAGATAAAAAAAGTGTGCCATTTTCTCCTCAATATTTAATTGTCCAAGACAAATTAGATTAACTATATTTGGTTCTCTTAATTACTGGAGCCTAAAATTCCACTAAATACGAACTTTGTTTTACTAGAAATAGTGAACCCAGATGGCGCATGTGGCCAATTATATGGTATGATTTGAGCAAGTCTAAATTTTTCTAAGTTGATCTGTTGTTATTAGATATAACTTTTGTAAGAAAAGGTGCATGCAGTAGAGCAGTTAGCCGGATCCCTGATTTAAATATTAAATCTTTTCATTCTTCCTTTCTTCGTGACGTATCAAACCCTTTTGTTCGATATACATACGTATATACAAATGTATATACGTATATACATATGTACATATATATATGGGAAAAAGTGTTCCTAGCAGGTCTCCTTAGATTTGTAATTTAAGGAGACGGCTTAAAACTCTAATATCTGATTTTTTTTTTTTCACGATCTGACCGCAAATTATCATATTAATGTTTTAAGATGTACACAAATGAAAAATTACGTGAATTGAAGTTTGTTTACTCTAATTTCTTTGGGTTCAAACATTTAACGGTTTTTAAACAGTAGAATAGAATGAAACGATTTGATCAATGAGTAAACGAACTACAAATCATTTGCTTTTTTACATGTATACATCTTAGAATATAAAGATGATCATGTACGGTCGGATCATGGAAAAAATATTCGAATGCTAAAATTTTAATCCATCTCCTTAAATTGTAATCTAAGGAGACCTACTAGGAATACTTTACTCATATATATATATATATATATATATATATAGAAGAGAGAGAGAGAGAGAGATGTATATCAGCCGACGGCTGAGAGACCCTCTCAGCCTGCGGTGACGTGGCACATTATTAGCCACACTAGAAAGGACGCCCGCCTATCGAAATAGTTGAAATTACTAAATAGCCCTTCTGTAAAAGACAGTATATCTGTATAGTTTATCATATTTTTATATTTTCTGACGTTACTCAATTTTGTCACAATTATCTTTTATAACTGCAGCCAAACTGTAAACATTTTTTTATCAAATCACGAAACTAATTTGAATGCTTCTTTATTATTTTTTTTTGTTATCTGATTTGAAATTTAATGATTTTTAATATAGTCGCAGTTTACTTTTTTTCGCATGTAATGTATAAATTATTATTATTTTTTACATATTGAATTCGGACAAGGTCTGCGACTATGATCGCAGTGCAACGAGAGCAAGTCGTGGTACTGCGACTATGGTCGCAGTACTCACGACAGCATTTTTTTGGGTGAGTTTTTTGCTAAGTTATATATAATAACGGTGTCTAAGGACTGATACTATAGTCGCAATTTACGTATGATTTTATATGTTTGATCTTCACTGTAACTTATTGCATGCGAAGTAGGACTGCGACTATGGTCGCAGTGTTTAAGAAAAACAGTCGCAATTTTCTAATTTGTGATATACAGTGAAATATACAGTGAAATATACTGATTTGAGAGGATTGCGATGATGTTCGCGGTATTATCTGTTCATATAATTTATTTTTGGACTGCGACCATGGTAGCTGTTTATAACTTTATTGAATACAAAACGATCAAACTGTTTATGACTGGACAGCGACCGTGGTCGCAGTTTCATATGTAATTATAATATGAGTACTGCGACCATTATCTAAGATAAGATGCAGAATTAATACCTATAACTGCATCTCAGGGTCGCATGGCTAAACTACCTTGTAAAATTATAAAAAATCTTTTACATAAGGCATGCGAAAAAAGATTGCGACTTTGGTCGCAGTGCTGAAGGAGGACGCAGTGTTGTACGATAACATGTTTTTGTTTGTTATTTTTTATGTTATAAGAAATGCGACTATGGTCATGCGTGATATAAAAAGTTTTTGTTATACTATGACTGCGACTAGTGTCGCAGTCGTCATTTAAAATTGAAAGTTATTTTGTATTAAGTCTGCGACCATGGTCGCAATGATTGAAAGTTTTATTATATTATGACTGCGACTATGATCGCAGAATTTGTAAAACGGTAAGAATTCTGTTACAGAAGGCATGCTTCTGTTTATTTCACATTATGTTCATCCAATTTTTTTCTATTATATTTTCGATATAGTAGAATTATGAATTTTATAACTGTAGATATATTCAACTGAAAATTATTTTAGGTAATTTTTGTTTGTGGATGAGTTTATGGCAGTTAAGAAGTAAAAATGGGGTATTTTTGTCATTTTGATTCACGAATGTTTAGGCGGGATTTTTTTGTTTTTTTTTTGGCGCCTACACTCTGCGGCCGATCTGTGGCATATATTCAACCACGTCACCGCGGGCTGAGAAACTCTCTCAGCCGTCGGCTGAGGTACAGTAACCCCATATATATATATATTACTGTACCTCAGCCGACGGCTGAGAGAGTTTCTCAGCCGGCGGGACGTGGCAACATAATATCCACGAATTTGTTATTAATTTTGACAGACAAAAACAAAAAAATTCCCGCCCGAATAAGCCATCTGTCACTTCAACAATCGCTTTGACTAAAATACCTTCTCTCACAACTTTTTACTGTATATAAAACTTTTATTTTCAAAAAAAATTTACAGATCTGAAATTTTCAGTTCATCAATCCGAAAATTTTAGTATTATTGATTCCTAAATTTTTCAATCATTTTCGTTCAAAAATTTATTTTTTTTAAAAAAAATCTGATCAAGATGGCGCCCAAGAAATCATCCGAAAAAAGGTAAAGAGAAAACCTAGAAAAATATTTTTTTGGGTTTCTGTAAACCTAAATAGTTAGATTTTTTCAGTTTTGATTTCCATTTTTTTTGTTTTTTAAAGAAAATTTCTATTTTAATTTAACTTCAATTAAAAGTGTCTGATGAACTGATTTTTTTCGGGAAAGTTATTTCTTAAATTTTTTTTATATTTATGCGATTTAAAACAGTATTTTATAATTTTTTACACTAAACTTTAATCCAAGTCACAGTTTAAGATGAAAAGAAAATAGGAATTAACGATCTTATTAGAGATTTATTTTTTTAAATTTTTTAATTTTTTAACTCAGCGACCAAGGTCACCGTGATTTTTTCATTCCCTTTTTTGTCGACTTGAGTCGCAGTCATTTATATTAGCAACTTAGATTTATGCGACCTTGGTCGCAGTCTTTAAAAATTATTTTTTAAAAAATTATTAACGTCCGTTTGATTTTTGAGGTTATTTTTTTTGAAAACTCTGCGACTGATGTCGCAGTATTGTCGTTCCTTTTCTCTTTTTGGGGGTCTGATCGCAATCTGTTCTACTAAGTTAGCCTAATAGGATATTGCGACATTGGTCGCAATATGATGATACAAAAGGCCCCAATTGGTAAATTAATTGGGTTAATTAAAAAATTACGTCCTCTGTCACAGTGTAATATAGCAGTGCAACCTTAGTCACAGTATTTTATGTTTTACTATTTTAGCTTAATAGGACACTGCGACCTTGGTCGCAGTAATGATGAAACAAAAGATCTCATTAGTTAATTATTTGATTTAATTAGAAAATTACAACCACTGTCGCAGTGTAATATAACAGTGCAATCTTGGTCGGAATATTTTATAGTTTATTAAAGACTGTTGTGACCAAGATCACAGTTTTTTTCTTTTCAAATTTTATTTAAAAGTACTGCGACCTTGATTTTTTTACTAATATTGTTAATGTTTCTGCATCTGTAGGTAAGTAAGAACTGAAGGTTCGTCCTATGAGATCGAGTCTAAAGCCTATGTGCGAATTCATAAGAAAATTCAAAAATCACATTCATGCAAATTTTTTGTGAATGCGATGAAGGAGACCCTGTTTGGTCCAATTTTCATGGCTTGCAATGAGAATTTTGGTGCTGAAAAAGACCTAAAATCAAACATAAGTATGCTAAAAATTGTAGACAAGTATGGTAGGGAGTTAAGGACCTTTCTAATTGGGGGTAAACAAATTGAGTTGATAGTAGATGATGTTACCCTTACTTTTGGTCGACCTATCAATAGGGCCGATTTTATTATGAATAAGACCTGTACAGTGAAGGACAAGGGGTTATAAAATATTATTTCCATAATATAAAAAAGATCACAAAAATATCCATTGAAGAAACTTTGGATGATCTTCTGATCAAGAAAAGAAGGAAGACTGATTAGATGTGACCAAGGATGAACAGTTTAAACAGTAAGTGGCTTTAAATGAAATTATAAAAAACAGACAAAGACTTGCAGCTCAAGACTTTACAACAATAATCATCTTATATATGTCAATCACTCTATTCTTTTCTAGCCGTAAATGCACGGTGTCATAGTATATAGTGGAACAAATTACCAATATTCAGCTGATAAAGACCATATGCCGGGCTAAAGTTGTTTGGCAATTCCTAATTGAGTCAATGGGCATATTCATACACACCATATTTGAGCTGCAATGATGCTCCGTGCAAATTATTATAAGTATGATATCATAATTGGTAAACATTATTGAAATTTGCTTATTTATTGACAATGTTTATGTAAACTAATGTAATAATACATGTTGCAGTATTGGCTATGTGAAAGGGCTGCTATTTTTGAGCAGAGGAATGGTTTGGAGGACAAAACCCCACGGGCAGTAAGATGGGACCTCCAAAATATTAGCAGAGCCCCGGCTAAAAATTGATCTTAATGATATTGAAGCAGATAAGGTTAATTTTTAATAGTTAGCAACCATAGACTGTTCAATATATTTTTATATATTTAAATGGAGTGCGATCATTGTCGCGTTCTTTTGATTAAATTTCAATGGCGTGCGACCAAAGTCGCAGTTCTTTGATAGCTCGTTATAAGTAAAGAGTGACCATAGTCGTAGTTATTTTATTTCCTTGATTTGTACTGCGACTATGGTCGCAGTACTGATTTATTTGGCTGTATTAAAGTTTAAGATTGCGATCAAGATCGCAGTTTCCTTGATAGCAATTCTAGTACAAGTTTCATTTTGCTGCGATATAATTAGCAGATTTGTCTAAGATCGCAGTTTGTCTAAGATCCCAGTTTATGATTTTTCAGATTTTTTTATCGAATGGCCAACATCTCAAATAATGAAAAAAATATGATTAGCCTTCCTGTTGAAGATGAAGAAGAAGAAGATGAAGATGAAGGAGAATAAGAAGATATAAATATTGAAGCTAACATGTCAGCGGAAACAGAATCAGAGCCTACGAAATAGTTAAGGAATTAACGTGTGAACAAGAACCAACTATTGCAGATTATTTGCCAGCACCAAAGGATGAACAAGCTGAAGAAATAGAAATTTTGAGGAATGAAAATAAGTACTTAAGAGCATATATTTTTGAGCTAGAAAGAAAAATTAAAAAAATAGAGGATGAAAAAGCTCTCAAGGCTGAATTGAAGAAAAAAGAGAAGAGAGGAAAGAAAACTTAAAAAGTAGCAAAAAAATTAAAAATGAAGGAAGAAGAAGAAGAGCTACTGAGAGCAGCCACTGTTACGAAGGAGGAGGAAGAGAGGAGGAAAAAGGAGAAGGAGGAGCAGGAGAAGGAGGAGCAGGAGAAGAAGAAGAGGAGGAAGGAAGAGGAGGAGAGGAGGCAATTGCATAAGGAGGAGGAGAAAAATCGTTAAATTCTAAAAGAGGAGAAGAGGAGGAAAGAGCAATAGGAGAAGGAGAACAAGAGGATGGAAGAAGAGGAGAGAAGGAGGAAGAGGAGATGGAGAAGAAGAGGATGAAAGAAGCAGAGAAAAAGAGGAAAAATCAAGAGGAGAAGAAGCAAAAGAAGATGAGGGAGTAGATGGAGAAGCAGGAAGAATAGGAGAAGAAAAAGGAAGAGGAGGATTTCAAGCGATCTGAATTCGAAATAAGTATATGATATTTTTCAAGCAAATCGAATACAAAGTATATGATATTTTTTCTTCATCAATCTCCACGTTCCTCGTATGTGCTAATATCACAAGAGGTGTACTACAGATGAAAATCAGAGATAAAATCTTCCCCATACTAGTTCATCAGGGAATTTGTTGCTCGACAATATGTTTCCTTACATGCCAAAAATAGTACGGGTGCCGAGTAGTTGAAAAAACATCTTGATGGCATCACCTATCTGGGCATCCTGATCAGTAATAATCACTTTTGGTGCAACTCTGTACATACATTTGAGCCATTTATTGAATAGCCAAACAAATGTATCCCTCTGCTCATCCGCAAGCAATGCACGACCAATCAATATTGACTGCCGACGATGATTCACTCCAGTGAATAGAGCAAATGACAGGTTTAAGTGATTAGTCCGGTATGTTGGGTCAAAAATAATCATATCACAAAAACTCAAATACGAGAAAATTGCTACTATTGTGGAGAAACTCCCACCTGCATGGAGAGATTTCAAGAACTACCTGAAGCACAAGCGCAAGGAGCTGAAGTTGGAAGATCTCATTGTGACGCTTCGAATTGAGGAGGACAACCAAAAGTCCAAGAAAAGGAGCAGTAAGAACTCCTATGAAGCCAAGACAAATGTGATCGAAGACTCAAAGGGGAAAGCGTCTACTTCTAAAGGCTTAAAGCGGAAGAAGACTGCCCAAGGGTACAAAGGCAAGGTCCAAGAAGGCAAGAACATGCGCTTCAAGGGAACTTGCTACATTTGCAACAAAAAGGAGCATAAGGCGAATGAATGTCACAGCTATCTCAAAAAGAACAAGAAGAACCATCCACATATAAACCTGACTGATTATGCGTTGCCAAGTCTATCAGTTGTGGTGTTAGAAGTGAATCTGACGACCAACAATAAGGATTGGTGGGTAGACACTTGGGCTACTCGGCACATCTGCTCTGAGAAATTATTATTCTCTGAATATTAAAAAATAGAGCAAGATGATCAACTCTTCATGGGAAACTCAGCCGTCTCCAAGGTTGAGGGAAAAGGAAAGGTCATCCTGAAGTGGACATTGGGGAAAGAGCTTACTCTAAATGATGTGCTACATGTTCCAGATATCCGCAAGAATCTGATCTCTGGATCAATACTTAGTAAGAAAGGATTTAGAATAATTTTTGAATTAGATAAATTTATACTTACTAAGAGTGGGATGTATGTGGTGTTGGCCCAAAGGCCCATGACTCTAGTTTTGATGATAATTAACTCATGAAGTTATAGTACTAATAATCTTGTGTTTAATTAGTCTCAGATATTTGATCAAGATCTTAATAGGTGTTTAGCTTCAACAAAGGATTCGAAGTCAAGTTTTGAAGCTAACACGTGTCGATTCAAGAGCTTGCACATCAAGATCACATCAAGTACTCAAGAGGAGTCTAACTCATTAGATTAAGTTTTGGACAAAGTCAAGAAGGAGAAGAAGATTTTTCAAGAGAAGATTTTCAAGAAGACTTGTGTCGTATTTGTAAGTGTTAAGATTTTTTTAGATAAAATGTAAAGGATAGATTAGTTGGTGGATTGCTCAAGTTCATTTACACACACAAAATTATATGTGTTTTAGAAAATACTGTTTTGATTTTTAAGCTTCAAAATATACACGTGTTTTATCAAAACTTATTTTAGAGCTTAATGTCAAAAACATAGATATTTCATCGTATATATGTAGTGGATCATATCCATACACACTAAGCTTCAAAAGTGTTTAAAATATCTTGTTTTTGTATTTGGAGAAGTTTTGAAAAAAATCACTTTTTAATTTGGAGATTCTTTTTGAAAAATACGATTTTTGTTTAAAGTCAAAATTTTCATATCACAAAAATAGTTCAAAATGTTTGTAATATGTTTTGATTTTTAATCAAACATGTTTGTATGTTAAAGTATATCAATGAACTTATTTTTGTAGAATTTATGAGAATTTATGGGATTTTGTTAAAGGTAAAAAGACCAAATTTTTATCCCTAAAAAGATGTGACCAGGCCTTCTGCCATTGACCGAGACAGAAGTCGTTCGACCGGTCCGGTCGACCGATGTGCACAAACGTACACAGCCAGTTTAGCTGGAGAGCCGGTCGACCGACCCGGTCGATCGCCAGAGAGTTCTGCTCTCTGGATCTGGCCCTGGTCGAGCTCTGCTCTCTGTATTCAGACCTCAGTCGACCAGGAGGTCGACTGGTGGCACAATGGTCGTAAATTTAACTGTTGGTTAGTCGACCGGGCAGTCGATCGAAAGCAGCGTTAGCTGCTGATTTGGCCTCCAATGGCCATATTTTGGGAGCCTATAAATTGGGGTTCCCTTGAACTGTTTTCTATAAGATTTCAAGGAGAGTTTTCAAGCTAGTTTTTCTTACCTTTCTAAGTGTTTGTCTCCACTTATTTTTGAGCTAAAACTTTCATATCAAAACGAGAGTTTTCAAGAGTAGTTTGCAAAAGAGATTTCTTGAGTTTTTCCTCCACCATTCTATCTTGTTTTCTCACGCATACTTGAGCTATCCATTACTATATCAATCCTCTAGGGATCTTTGTTGTGAGAGTATTTGAGGTGATCAAAGTGTTGAGATCACTAAAGTGTTCTACTTTGTATTTGAGGAGGCGAACTTGCGGGTCCGTATTGTTTCGAGTTCTACTAGGAGCTCGGTGTAGAGGTGCGGCCTCGACAAGCTAGTGTGCTTGCGTGTGTTGTTCTTGCGGGAACAAGTGAGGGACTAGTGAGTCCAAGAGTTCTAGTGTGAACTCCTTTAGGTGTTGCGACACCGAGTGATCCGGTGGGATCGATTTTAGTGAAAATCCTTCATAGTGTTGAAGGAGGGGACGTAAAGCAGGGGTGCTCGAACCTCGAAACAAATCTCCCATGTTTGTGATTGCTTGCTCTCTCTATCTTTCATTTGTATTTATATCTTGCATACTTACATTGCTTATCTCTTTATATGCTTGACATATTTGCTCACACTTGTATTCAACCAAGAGAGCCATAGCGACACCTCAACTCTTATCTAGAGGAATATTGAGGAGATAGTCCAGAGCCCTTCACCGGGAATTTGGCTACACTCTTGTGTTATACCTTATGTGTTTAGCTTAAAATTTTTAATTTGCATAAATTGTTCTTAATTCCGCATTAATACATCATTAGATTATCTATTCACCTATTCACCCCCTCTAGGTGAACTTCAATTGGTATCAGAGCCTGGTACTCTTGATTTGGGTCTAACAACCTTGAGTTAAAGATCCTATTTTTTTTTAGCAAATTACAATATTTGTTTACACACACATGTATTTCATGACACCTCCCATGTTTGATATTCTTAACATCTAAACTTGGAAAGTTAAGATGTCAATGTACCTCAAAGCCCTAGGTATTCATGTTCATCTTGTCACAATTAAAGATTCATATTATTTAAATGGCAAATATTTAAAGACTAACTCAAAAGCCCTTCATGCTTTGAAGTCAACCCTAAATGATGAATACTTATCTAGGGTTTCTAACTTTGATTCGCCTTTTGTAGTATGGAACACTATAGTCTTTCTTGGTGAACAAAAGCAATACTATGCGGGGAGTGACTCGGATGATGGAATTGATACTTCCAACTTATGCTACATGGTCCAAGCGGATAACCCCCTTGAGGTAAACTCTGAATCCGAGTTAGAAGAAGATATTGACATGTCTTATAATGGACTTGCATTTTTTTGTTAACAACTTCTTGAAAAATATGATTTGCTTAAAAAGGATCATAAAAGATTGAAAAATAAATATGAGTCTATTTCAAAAGAAAATGATTCTTTTCAAAATAAATTTGAAAATGTTTCAAAAGAAAAAAAAGCTTGAAAAAGGAGAATATTTTCTTATTTTCTAAATTAAATGATATTTGTGAAGGAAATAATTCTTTGAAAAATAAAATCACTTTGGTGGAAAAAGAAAAAGAAATTGCTTCGGAAGAAAATAACTCTTTGAAAAGAAAAATTGTTTCAAAAGAAATAGGAAATATTTCTAAAAAGAAAAAGGTTGTTGATTCTCATTCTTGCCATGCTCTTCATGCCACCATTGATTAAAATGAAATTCAAGTTTTGAAAAATAGAATAAATTGTTTGAGCTCAACTTTGAGCAATTGTGCATTTAATCATTCCAAATTGAAAATCTTGTTTCAAAAGAAACAAGCTCCACATGTTCATGCACATAACCCACGGCACACATATGCACACTTTGCATATCATGATCACACTCACTCTCATGTGCATATTAGAGTGTACAAATGTACACATTGTGGCCGCTAAGGCCATTTAGCAAAATTTTATTTTGATAAGGTAAATTCTATAAATTTTGCTAATAACAATGTTTGGGTTCCTTACAATACTAACCACCGTGAACCCAAAAGAAAATGGGTACCAAAATTCTCACCACTTGCATTTGATGTAGGTGTGGGCTCTCACATGACGTGAGATGAATGGTGCCTTGGTGGTGGATGCATGGGCTAGATGGACATACAATTAATGCACCCTATCAAGGAAGTTTGGTGGGAGAACCACCATGGTGTGGAGACTTAGAGAATAGTTCATATGGTTTGGTAACTATCTCTAAACTCCTATTTTAGTTTACATACTTTTACTTAGATAATATTTTTAGCATATTTTGATTTTTATGCTTCATGTGTTGATTACTTGTTTTGATGTAGTTTTCATTAAAACTTGTGTATATACTTGTACAAGTAGTGAGAAACAATTGATTCTTATATGTTTGTACTTTATTACTCATTTGTACTCATTACATGTACATGTATAACTTAGTTTTGATGATTCCCTCATTTACATTTGTTTTCCCTATTTTTGTGTAAGTTTTGCTTCATGTATATGTTATTGTTGTCTAAAACTAATAAATATATATGTATACTCTTGAGTCACTTTTCTTCATGCAAATTACATTAAGGATTCATTTGTATTTAGGATATGTATGTATATCTTTAGTTTTGATAGAACATACATATGCCTTGAAGTTTGTTTTTTAATGAAAAATATAATTTTATGATTTTCATGTTTTTGGAAAAGAATTTTATGTCTGTTTTGAGGTTTATTGATTATCTTCATGGATATTCTATTCACATGATTCTTGCGCACTCACGTTTTATTTATTTTTCTCATGACTATGTTTTCATGAGCATTATAGATCTTGAGTGACAATTTTTGTGTACTTAGCTATGATTCATGGGATATATGATTTGTTTTAATGTTTGAAGGATCTTTAGCTAGTTTTTTAAAAATTACTTTAACTAGTTATTTAATCTCCATTTGGTAGTGTTTTCAATATATAACTATTTTCAAATCTTATTTTTTAAAACTTCTACCCTTCAAGGGCAAATGGATGAGCGATCATGCCTTATATGCCTAATTGAAAATCTTTTAAATATGTGCATGTATAGGGTGGATAGGTATGAGTTATACACATGATCTTCATGTACTTCACTTTTGTATACTCATAATGTTTTCTATATGTATATGTATGTTTCAAATATCGAATAATATCAATTTCAATTGGTATTTTCTTTTTCATATATATATATATATATATATATATATATATATATATATATATATATATATATATATATATATATATATATATGTTGTGCTTGTTTTATAATATTTATATATTTAAAGCACAAATTATGTTTATGCTAAGCTTGACTAATTTTTAAATATTAATTGGTATCTTAATGAGCTTATGCATTATTTTCAATTGGTATTTCAATTGATATCAAAAAATACTTCATATTTTACCTTTTAATTGGCATAAAAAATTTAAAATGTTTCAACTTCAATTGGATTCAATTGACATTTTATTTGGTTTTAAAATTTATAATGTATTTCAATTGGTATCAAAAATATAAAATGTTTTACCTTCATTGGTATCAAAATTTGTTTTTTGTTGACTTGAGAAAATTCAAAAATTTTGTTTAAAAATATTTTGATATGTATTGCCTATATGCAAGGGGAGCTTAACATCTCTTCTATATATAGATTCATATTGAGTGTATCTTATATTGAGAAGCTTGACATCTCTTCTTTATGTAGTATACGTGTGTAGGGGGAGCTTAACATCTCCGCTTATACATTGTATATTATACTTTGTGTGGGTTAGGGATTTGTCATCTCTTCTTCATATAATGCATGTATGCAGGGGAAGCTAACTTCACGTCTCTCTTCTTCATGAATGTATATCACATATATATCTTTATTATTTTGATTTATTTTCGCCCCTTTCTTGATGATTTGACAAAAAGGGGGAGAAGGATTTTGAGAGTTTATATATGCGTGTTTATTTTCTTATTTATGCATATATATTTTGTCTATGTAAAGAGGGGAGAAGAATTTGGTTTTATGCATGTTTATCTCTTTGTTTATGCATATATATTTGTTTAGTTTTATGCACTTCATTAAATATATTTATGTTTATGATTATACATAAGTTAAGGGGGGAGCTTCTATGAAGCTTATCTTTAATCCATGTATATATAACTCCTTGAGTTTTGTCATCATAAAAAAGGGGGAGATTGTTGGCCCAAAGGCCCATCACTCTAGTTTTGATGATGATTAACTCATAAAGTTATAGTACTAATTGATTGGAGTTCATTTATGCATCATTTTCTACCACCATGCTATGCTTTATCTGAATAAATATTGGATTTTTATTGCTTTTTCTCTCTTTTTTCAGGTCTAATATTTAATGGAGAAGAAGGCCCAACAATTATGATTTTTAAGAAATTAAAGAGTAATTTAGAAGCCCACAAGAAGAAAGCCCAGGTCTGAACGGATCCAAGCGTTTTCTCATTTTCTAGAAGATCCAGCTGGGGATACGAGATACAATAGAAAGGCACAAAAATCCGCTAGCGCAGTGGCCAAGATACAACCGCGAAAACGCGGCACTTGCCGCGGAACCGCGGCAATCCTGTAACCCCCTGCTCCCTGATGTACGTATCACAGTATCAGTACGCGATACGGCGTATAATGTTGATTTGACCTCCGTGGTAGTCCGATTGAGTTGATTTCAGTTTTACAAATCATTTTCTAATATTTTAGATTTTTCAGGATTTTCTGAAAATTTTCTGGATTATTTTGGAAAATATCCGTAGTCGGTGTCGACCGATACCGATAATCGGCTTTATGATTTTTATTTCACAAACGGAGTAGAATTTTGAGAATCGGCTTTCACCGTATGTCTTAGAATCACATGAGCTAAGTTTGAGTATTTTTGGGGATTGTTCTGAATTTATCGAAAATCCGGCTAACCCGGTGTCGCCCAGAACCGGCGACACCTTCCAGGATTTTTAATTTACAAATTGAATTGAATTTCTGCAAACTGTCTTTATATTACGTCTCAGGCTAATATTCTCTATTTTCTGTAATTTTTGGGCACCGTTCGGAGCTGGTCGAATTTGGGCCAATATAATATTCATAAAATATTATTATTAATCTTTCTTTTTCTTTCTCTTTTTCTTTTCTTTTCCTTCTCCACACTTCTCCAGTCTTCCCACCGCCATTCCCCCTTTTTAAAACCCCTCTCCTCTCTCTCTCTCCTCACCCTCTTCTCTCTCTCTCTGCGGATTATGTGGGACCACCACGGCCGGCGCGCCGCCAGTGGCCGGCGACCCCCAACCGGAGGCCGCCCCCCTCTTCTTCTCCTTCCCTCTTCTTTTTCTTCTTTTCCTATTTTTCTTTTCTTTTCTTTTCTTTTCTTTTCTTTTCTCCTTTTCTCTCTCTATCTCTCTCTCCCTCATGTTGAGCGCGGCCCCAGATCGTCGCCGCCGGCCCAAAAGCCGTCGCCGGCCGGCGGCCAGGCTTGGCCGCCGCCCTGCCCTATCTCTCCCTCTCTGTCACAACCTCTCTCTCTCTCTCTCTATATCTCTCTATCTCTCTCTCTCTCTTTCCCCCTCTCTGTAGGACCACCGCCGGCGGCTAGGCCCGCCGACGGCGGGTCTTGATCGCCGCCGGCCAGCGGAGCTGGCCGGCCGGCTCGCATAGGAGCGCGGCAGCAGCAGGCCGCTGCTGCCGCTGCTGTTGGTTTGTTTGGTTTCGGGTCTAACCCGAACCCAATAACCTAAGGGGGTTGGGTCTTAAACCCCGACCCGATAACCCGTAACTCATTACCCATTTAGTTTAAGTGACGGGTTTGGGTTGTGGATCTGAACCCGACCCGTTATGAGCCCAAACCCGCATCCAAACCCAATAAAGGTAACTTTACCGAAAACCCCTTGCTACATTTCTGTATTTGCATTTATAATATTTTTATTTACATATCTAACCCATTTTGATGATTTTTAGCGTTCAGGCGATATCTGGAGCATCCGGACTCCGATTTGGACGATTCTGGATCCGTTGCGATCACGGGAAAGAGAGCTACATTCTCGTAGCTAGTTTGTGAGTGTTTTCATTTTATAAATTATATTTATTTATGTTACATTGAGTGATTGCTTTAGTCAATAACTCGTAGATAGGGGTAAAGCACTGTAAATGGTAATTAAAAGATACTTCATTATAGCGAAGTTTATAAAATATACGTAATAGATGATTATATCTATTTCACGTGGTTTAGTTACATTTATCACATCACTGGACATTGTCACTTCGTTACTGTTACGTGTATACTGTCACTATGAAACTGTCACCTTTACAGACCCACCGATACACTCGACCAGTGATTGCATGTCAACCTCTGATACATTACACAGGACATTATCATTTCAGGTTCATGACCACTGTTCCATGGATACGTGACACTGATATTCATGTGCTAGTATCACCGTCCCATAGACAGTCTAATGATACCCCTTGTACATGCCTCACCCTTACATACGTATTAACAACATGACATTCTTACTGCATGTTCGTGAACTATGGATATACGGATACGCTAGTACGCGGGATACCGCTATATGGATACTCTGTGCATGTCTGACCCTACTGTTATTTGTACTCACCGGACTACATGCATTCATTGTCTATTTGCATGGATCATGGTTTATGGTATTGCTACATGGATATTCCTGAATTTCCGTTATATTGCACGCTGTTTATATTACATGGATTATTGTTACATGAGTAGCCCATCCTGTAACCCCGTCACATGATTATTTCCCGTCATTGATATTGATATTCTCGTTACTGGACATGAATGCTGTTGATATATTGTTTCCTGCTACTGATATGGCTACCCCCGTTACTGGACATGAGAGCTGTTGATATGCGACATGTGGACTCCCACATCTATTGTTCCCTTTTCCCGTTTCCCGTTATATTGTTCCCGTTTCCCGTTATATTATTCTATGCTATCAACAGAGCTCAGGTCCGGTTATCATGTTACATGTATCATGCACTGTATTTGTTCTTGTTATATTGTATACTTGATATATCAGATCTTAAAGCTAAGTTGGGTATGGGGGAGACTTGACGGTTGATTAGATCTTATCGGGTGATGTACTGGATCCATATTATTCTCCCACTGCAGGGGACGGTAGTGCTACCTACCAATTGCTCCATGAGCTCTCGTTACTTGATTCATGCTCCCCTCTTAGCAGAGGGCCCTGGTCTCAGCAGTCAGGGGTTTGTTTAAGGCCGTGATCCCGGGTATGCACGGGATACACCTACCCGATAAGAGCTCCTCGACCATGGGTTTCCAATTAACATAATAAAACAGTATACACAATAGTGACGTCGGGAACACTTGTTATTTGGTCACTCTCTCGTTTGGATAATGGTACCCGTAGGCCATGTCCGGATGGGTTCGACTGGAGTGCGGGCTCTAGTATGAACTGTCAGTGGTATGGGACACTGGAAGAGGTTGATTAAAATACCGGGTGGTACTGATTGCTACTATTGTAAATAACATGACTTGCCTAATACATGTATACTATTATTTAGTTGTACTTGTTACTGTTCCTGCTCATTTATTCGCTATCATGCGCCATGTATGCATTGTTACTTTACTTGTTTTATGCTACACTTTCTGAGGAGGCATACTGTTCATGTACATGTATACTTTGCATTGCTTATATTCTGTTTTGCATTGTCTATCTGCTCACTATGCACAACACAGTAGGATGGTTATGTTGCATATGACATCTGCATGTTCACTTCTATCACGTCACCACTAGCATGTTCCTTTCTATCACGTCACCACTAGGCAACGGTACTTATTATATAAACTGGATACGACTATAGACATGACCCGATGATAACCGGCTAGGTAGTGATGGTATTAAAAGATAACATGTCTATATATTTCTACTGCTTCTTATATACTTGTTATATAGTTTCACTATTACAACATCATGAATTACATATTAGTATCGTGTTTGTATTACTATAATATTTATTACTACCTCCTCCTTCATTTTACCACTCACTAGGTCGCTTTCTGACGACCCTGGGTTTGCGTGCCCAGGTTGGAGATCCGAGTTATCGTTCTGGCAGCTAGTTCATTGGATTCACATAGAAGACTTTACCATCGGGATTCCTTCATAGGTATCTATGTGCTCTGTTCCTGTTAACTCCTTTATTCATGTATTTCTATCTGTTATGATCACTAACCCCTTTCTGCAGGTATTCTTGTACTTATTTCCTACTGGAACTCTTGTCTATATCGAGGCTATGTCTTGTACTGAGGCTTAACGTACTCGTGAGTGTGTTTTCACCTCGCGTATGTACGTCGCCATAACGTCTCCGTATCCTTGGGATCGGGGCGTTACAAATCCTCTGGCCGTTATTTCAGCGTTTGATCCGGAGGCTGAGGTGGGATGGCCTGTTCTCATGAAGACTATAAATAGACCCCAAGGGCCTCTATAATCAGGGAGGAGAAAAGAACATTATTTATAGGGAAATTGTGAGGGTTTCTCTTGGTTTTCTTTTAATCTCTTATGTAATTTTCTTTTTCTCCTTCTAGAATCCAGAAAAGAAAGAGTGAGAGAGCGATCTTTGTAATTGGAGAAGATGACAACGCAATACAAGAATCAAGCTTTCAATCTTCCACTCTTTTCTTATTCTAGTGCAATATTTTCTTTAAGCTTTTACTTTCTTCTATTTAATTTCTATAATGAACTGTTGCTTGTTCTTTATTCCCATGTCAAGCTAATTCATTAGCATGACTAACTTTTATTTTACTAGCTACTAACTCTTGGGTGATTGCTAACTTATATGAATCATTGGATGCTTTATTCTATTTAGTCTTACAAATTACAAGTCTATCTTACCCCCAATGAAGATGAGTTACTTTTTATTCTTTGCAAATGCTATGTTCCTCCTCCATATGATTCATGTGAGCCTCACTTAGAGCCTTGTCTTTAGAACAAGTGCCTTGATGGAACATGAAGATGGAGTACTTCATATGCTAATGACTATATTACAAGTTTCTTATTTCATGCTCGCTTGATTATAGCTTTGATGGACTAATGAATCTTGCATGTTTTCTTAGCATCCTTAAGAGTGACTATTCTTGTTCCATTGTTGAAAATCTATTTAGGGAGCCAATGATTCAAGGAGGCAACTAGCCTAGCCTAGATGAGAAACACCCTCGACATGGGACAATACAGGGACTTGGCAAAGCAAGACATACCATTGCCGATGAATCAATATGAGGCATGCATCACCCAATGAGAGTAGTAAGTTAGTAAATTAGAATGTTACTTAGTCATGGCTTTTCTTTCTATCATACTTAAAAACCCCTCTTCTGAAAACTTTCTCTTTTCAAATATCTCCGTTTTTCTTCCATCTTTATTTTCATTTCTTCCTTTCCTCTACAAAACCCACAAAGATTTTTCACTCACTTTCTACATCGTTTTGTTTTTCATTTCTTAAACAAAGAAGAACCTTCATTTTTCTTCACGAAAATTTCAATATAAAAACCTTGAATGCTTCTATTGCTAACCCTCCCTACGGATACGACCCATCCTAGCTTATGCTACGAACGGTGATTCAGAAGGAGTAAAATAAACCTACACATACATTCAGAGTTTTTGATTATCCGTACATGGACATCAACGATTTACTCTAAACCCTTTCTCAATACAATTAATCCTTCCGAACAAATTTTTGGCGTCGTTGCCGGGGAGGGTAACGGTTTTTATTGAATTTTTGAAACTAAAACGAATTATTTCTTCTCTGTTGCAGGTTACAGGTCAGGGAAAAGAGGAAAAAATGATTGTAGTAACATATAAGTGGTCTTGGGCCTCTGTTCTAGAAAGCAGAGACCAAGTATCCTCTGGATTGTCGCGTTTCCTTGGCTCTGATCGCGGATCCGCGACAAAAAAGAGTTCACTACTGACTGGTTTTGCGCAGGGTTGCTTGCTTTGCAAAATTATAGTCTTCTGTAAATTTTATTTCTTATATGTCATCACCAGGAGCCTGCTAATAAACCAACAGTAAAACATTTGTTGAAAAAGTTCAAAAATTGATTAGACGTTTGCATTTTAGGCACGTATCTTTTCAATTCATTTACTTTACTGTTGAAGAGTGCTGGAGGAACGTACGTTCGCATTGCATTTAGAATAGGATTCATCTCTTGGTTGATTTACATCGCTTTGAGTGAATCTTGTTTGCATATCTTGTACGCTTGCACAAATTGATCTTAAGGGTACCACCCAATAACAAGATAAGGTGGGGATTTAATCACCCTTCCTTGGCTCAAAAATCAGATTCCAAGCACTCATAATCCCAAGCTTTTTAATAAAAATTGATAGACGTTGGCCCCTAGGGACATCCGGACTCGTTAAGAGATCAGCTGAGGTTGGAAATTATTTTTGATTCACACTCTAGTCAAATCAGAGTTTAAGGTTGGGGATTGAGGGGCGAAACCACGAAGGCTGGTGGTTTGGCTTAATTAGGCCCGTCGCTTCTGCGCGGATACCTCCCACCAATCTTGCCCCCACCTGGCTGATTAGCTGTGGTCTGACTCGAGCAATAACCTTCTTCGGTTCATCAAACAGTTAGGAGTCGTCTAGGTCCAGATATCCTAGATAGCTTGTGATTGTTTTTCCTTTTTTTTGTTTGTTATTATCCTTTTTCGCTTGATTGCTTGGTGAACGTTGTATGTGATTTTGCATGCAAGAGTGGTATCGGGACCCAATTTCAGTAAGACTTGTTAGGACTTCTACACTTACACAAACACCACTTTCTGACACAATTCCAATCATGGCTAACAATTCTTCTCTCCAAGACAAGTTCTACCCCATTCGCATTTCACTTCCTTCATGCATTCTTTTACCCAAAGCAAATGAAAACAATTTTGAGCTTAAACTATAATTCATAAATACACTCCCTAGATTTCATAGCCTAGAATCCGAGGACGCATATTTCTTCATTCGTGAGTTTGAAGAAGTGTGCTTGATGATGAGAATTCTCCAACTGGGGGAAGACGCTGTTAGACTAAGGTTCATTCCCTTCGCGCTTAAGGATATAGCCAAGAAGTGGCTATACAATCTGCCTGCCAGTTTCTATCTCGACATGGGATGAATTTGTCAAAGTCTTTCTTAAGAAATTCTATCCATTCATAAAACGGCCCTCATCAAAAAAAAACATAATGCAGTTTAAGCAGGAATCAAGTGAACCATTTTGAAAGTATTTTGAACGATTTAAAGATTTATTAGCTCAATGTCCTTATCATGGCATAGAGAAGTGGCGACAGTGCCAAATTCTCTATGACGGACTAAATTACCAAACTAAGACACTTCTCGAGACTGTGTCAAGGGGAATTTTCAAAGAAAGATGAGAATCAGGGTTGGGATCTCTTTGAGGCTTTAGCAGAAAAAACCATTCAGTGAGAGTCTTACCCTGAGAAAACCAATCCCACCACTTCCAGAGCTGGTATGCATTCGATTGAATCCTCTATAGCTGCCGAGGCAAAGATAACTCAATTAATGAAAAGCTTAGAACTTCTCGAGGCTAGGGAACCAAATTCTGTAAATCAGGTCAACCCACCACCTGTGATCAACCCAGATTGTACCTACTGCCATGCTCTTAACCACCTGTTTGAGGAGTGTCCTGTCTACCAAGCTCAACTGTACCCTGAGAATATGAATGTAGCATACACCAGACCTAATTACAATCCATACTTCAAAACATACAACCCGGGATGGAGGAACCATCCAAATCTCTCTTAGAGTCAGTCTGGTCATGAGCAACCAAGACCATCATTTCCACACTAATATCCTGCTTAGTATCATCAACCCAGTTTCCACCAGAGTCCACCAAATTTTCAAACAAGCTTCCAACATAACTTCCAGCCCACATATCAGCAACAACAAACACAAAATCATCCTAATAAAAAATTGTCAGATTTGGAAAGAATGATTGAAACCTTATCTAAAACCCAGGCTTCAATGATGAACACCCACAATCAAGCTATCAATAGGTTAGAGGTTCAGATAGGTTAACTGGCTAGCTCATTAAATGAAAGACAAAAGGGAATATTGCCAAGCCAGCCAGTGCCCAATCCTAAGAACCCCTTCCCTATTCATGAAGATGAAGACATAGGTCCAAGTCAGTGTAATACTGTTCATATTTTGAGACCTGAAAAGCAGATAGACAATCAGGTTTCTAGTCATCTTGTTCTGAATAAATCAATGTCAACATCTCCTGTTCTAGTACCATCAACTAAAAATGATCCATCTTCAAGTTCACAACCTTCAACCTCCAAATCAAATAATAAAGACAAAGCAGACGAGCAACCATACAAGCCTATTGTACCATTCCCTAATAGGCTAGCAAACCAAAAGATTAATGCTCAAATGGAGAAAATTAGAGAAATGTTTAATCAAGTCCAGATTAATGTACCCCTTCTTGATGCCATACAACAGGTCCCCTCATATGCCAAGTTCTTAAAAGATATGTGCACTAAGAAAAGGAAAACAAATGTCCCAAAGAAGGTCTTCCTTGCTTCTAATATAAGTGATTGCTAACTGGGCCAATTCCTGTGAAACATAAAGACCCAGGGAGTCCAACTATTTCTTGTATTATAGGACAGACCACGATAAATAGGGCATTACTTGATTTCGGAACCAGCATCAATCTTCTTCCTTTCTCTGTGTATCAGCAACTCGGGTTAGGCGACCTTCGTCCAACCAGAGTTACTATACAACTGGCTGATCGATTTGTAAAGATTCCCAAGGGGGAGATTATAGATGTTCTCATTCGGGTCGGGGAATTCATTTACCCCGTGGATTTCATTGTTCTAGAGACGCAACCCGTACATAATCCCAAAGCTCAGACACCTGTCATTCTAGGACGACCCTTCCTAGCCACTGCAAACGCAATCATCAACTGTAAGAATGGATCAATGCGTCTAACTTTTGGAGATATGACAAAAGAGGTTTCCACATGGGAAAACAGCATCGAGATTTGGATAATGAGTCATTTGAAGTGAACTTGATCGAGGGATTAGCAAGTGAATATGAAATGGAGATTGAATATAAGTCTGATAGAGAATTTGAATTGGAGTCTGATGACTTCAACCGTGATCAAATAATTGAACCCACAGTGGAGTGGGCAACAGATGCCGCCCTTATCCTTCCCTTACACAAGAAACAACCATTGATAGATCAAGTGCCCTCTTCCGAGCTTAAAGTTCTTCCTAGTCATCTCAAGTATCAGTACTTAGGTGAACAGGAAGCATTTCCCGTGATAATTGTGTTCCATCTTATGGAACAACAGGAAGAGGATCTTCTTGTAGTATTAAGGAAAAATCGAGAAGCCATTGGTTGGACCATGGCTGATATAAAGGGAATCAGTACATCCATTGTGCAACACCGGATTCATTTGACGGAAGATGCAAAACCTAAATGTGACCCACAACGTAGACTAAACCCGATCATGCAAGAGACTGTTAGAGCTGAAATTTTGAAGCTATTAGACAATGGGATCATCTATCCTATATCCAATAGCCAGTGGGTTAGTCCAGTCCACGCTGTACCAAAGAAAGCCGGGTTTACCGTGGTAGAAAACGATAACAAAGAATTAGTACAAACTCGTCTTCCAACAAAGATTCGAGTCTGTATTGATTACTGAAAATTAAACGCTGCCACGTGTAAAGACTACTTTTCCCTTCCGTTCATAGATCAAATGCTCGAGAGACTAGCTGGACATGAGTATTACTGTTTCCAAGATGGATATTCAGGATACAATCAAATCCCTATCACTCTCGAGGATCAAGACAAGACTACCTTCACCTGTCTCTTTGGAACATTTACATACCAAAGAATGCCCTTCGGCCTATGCAACGCTCCTGCAACGTTTCAACGTTACATGCTTGGTCTTTTTTCCGACATGGTAGAAATTTTTTTGGAGATTTTCATGGATGATTTTTCTATTTATGGTGATTCCTTTGAATAATGCTTACACCATCTTAAGTTAGTTTTACAACGATGCATGGAGAAAAACTTGACACTCAATTCGGAGAAGTGGCACTTTATGGTCAAGTAAGGAATTGTCCTGGGGCATGAAGTTTCAAATAAAGGAATTGAGGTTGATAGATCGAAAGTGAAAGTTATAACAAAGCTCCCTGAGCCAAAATGCTTAAAAGATATTAGATCATTTCAGGGCACGCTGGCTTCTATAGAAGATTTATTTAGGGGTTTAGCAAAATTGCTAGACCTTTAACAAATCTCTTAGGAAAAGTTGTGCCCTTCAATTTTGATAAAGAGTGTCTACAAGCTTGGGAGGAGCTTAAACACAGACTTATTTCGGTGCCAATAATCTCAGCGCCTGATTGGACTAGGCCTTTTGAAATTATGTGTGATGCCTCCGATTATGCCATAGGCCCTGTTCTCGGACAACGTACTGATAACAGGCAATACGTGATTTACTATGCTAGTAGGACGCTTAACGAGGCCCAACTAAAATACACAACAATTGAAAAAGAATTTTTAGCAGTTGTGTTTGCGTTGGAAAAATTTCGCCAATACCTGCTAGGGTCTAAGAACGATTTTCACTGATCACTCCACCCTGAGATACTTAATGCAAAAGAAGGATGCAAAGACCAGACTGATTCGATGGATACTTCTTTTGCAAGAGTTTGATTTGAAAATTAAAGATAAAAAGGGCGTTGAAAATGTGGTGGTAGATCACCTTTTGAGAATTCCAAATGCACCAATTGAGACTATACCTATCAATGAAAACTTTCCTGACGAACACATCTTTACGATGTGTAAAGAGCCCTGATATGCTGATATAGCAAACTACCTTGCAACCGGGCAAACACCTTCAAATTGGTCAGGTCAGGACGAGTATCGCTTTATGAAACAAGTACGGTTTTTCTTTTGGAATGAACCATTTTTATTCAAATATTCCCTGACCAGATAATTAGAAGGTGTCTTTCTGAGGATGAACATCATAGCGTATTGACATTTTGTCACGAGCTAGCTTGTGGTGGACACTTTGCTCCACAAAAGATTGTTGAGAAAGTCCTTCAGAGTGGGTTCTATTGGCCCACTCTCTTTAAGGACGCTTATACTTTCTGCAAGCTCTGTGCCAGATGTCAAATGATGGGATGAATCACACATAGAGACATGATGCCCCTTACACCGATCCTTGAGGTAGAAATTTTTGACTTGTGAGGCATCGATTTCATGGGACCCTTTCCTCTGTCTTATGGCAACCAATACATTTTGGTGGCCGTAGACTACGTTTCTAAATGGGCTGAAGCTATTCCGACTAGGACAAATGATAACCAAGTTGTCATCAAGTTTTTACGTGAAAACATCATTTCTCACTTCGGGGCCCCCCGTGCGATAATTAGTAACAACGGGAGTCATTTCTGCAACCGGGCTTTTGAAGCCCTAATGCGGAAATACTTTATCTCTCATAAATTATCCACGGCCTATCATCCTCAGACGAACGGGCAAGTGGAGGTCACCATCAGAAAAATTAAACCGATATTGGAGAAAACTGTCGGACAAAATCGTAAGGATTGGTCCATCAAACTCATTGATGCCCTATGGGCATATCGGACCGCCTACAAGACTGTCATCGGTATGTCTCTATATCGAGCTGTACTTGAAAAAACCTTGTTATTTGCCTGTGGAGTTAGAGCACCATGCTATGTGGGCACTAAAACAGCTGAATTTGGACTTAGACAAAGCTGGTGATTTGAGAAAACTGCAAATATTCGAGTTAGAAGAGCTACGAAATGATACATACGATAACGCTCGGATATCTAAACACAGAGCTAAGCTTTTCCATGATAAATCAATTCATAGGAAAAATTTTATCTCAGGACAAAAAGTTCTGTTGTACAACACTAGGCTCCACCTTTTTCCTGGTAAACTAAAAACCAGGTGGTCAGGCCCATACATCGTCCAGAACGTCTCTCCTCATAGTGCCATTGAAATTTTAGATCCCAAAGATGGCAACACTTTCAAAGTTAATGGTCAACACTTAAAGCTATTTTTCACCACGGAGTCTGAGTCACACAATGTTATTGAACCGGGTCTTTGTGACCCAGTCTATATGTGATCACGTAATTTTACACTTTTCCGGTGTCTCCTGTACATCATGTTGGGACCTCCTTTGTAAATAAAAAAAAAGGGGGGACTTAGGTGCTAAATAGCACCTAGGTTTTTTTTATCTCTTCATACACTCCCTTTCCTTTTTCAATAATCTAGGGTTGTAAATTCCTAGTTTCCACTTGGGCAATTTGGGGATTCCGTCCTTCTCATTTCCTTATAAATATCCCCCTTCCCGTGTTCTCTTCATTAGTTTCCATCTCAGATCTGAAACGCAATCAGCCAGCGCTGCCCCCCAAATTTTTCTGAGCCCCTCTCTCCTCTATATTGTCGCGTTTTCACGGCATCTGCCGCGTCTCCGCGGCCATCTAGAAGAACCTGGGCCGCCGCCAAATTTCTCTGCAGACGCGGCCGTCTGAAGCCCCCTGATCTACCATCTACACATCTGCCACCATCACTGATACCTCTCTGCAATCTCGTTTAAGTTTTCCTCCCACGTAGTCCGAGGGAGGTTTGCGTATCCCTTCTCATTGCTTCATATTATTCATCATGGCACCGTCTATTTTCGCTGAAAAGGATTTTGCTAGAATTCTTAGCGATGTTAATGGTTATGGTCATATATTTTTAGATCGTATTCGTGCATGGGATTGGTATAGATTAGTTTATGATAACTCAGATCACGAGTCTTACTATTGTCCTGAGCTCGTTAAACTTTTCTACAATTCTATAGATCCCGCATCTATCAATTTTGACACCTACCAGATCTTGGTGCACATGCCCACTGGGGATATTATTATCACGCTTCCACTGCTAGAGGAACTTACACATGTCCCTTGCAACCCACATCATAGCGACCCCCTACCTTTAATCGATTACATGACTGTCATGGGGGCTCACTGTACAAAACAAGATAGGGGGCTCAAAGCCAGTACTACATTTAGAAACGTATATTGCGTTGGTCGCTAGATTCAACGCAACATTTTAGGGCTTGACCACAGACCTCCTTTAACAGGCCGGTGCTGCAGATTATACGCGACCTGATGACTCGGCAGCACACTATCTGTATTAACAAGATCATCTTTCATAGTATCATCACCAACTCTTGCCGCACACGCGGTGCAAAGTACTCGCACCTAGTTTTGATCACTTGTCTGTGTAGGACTTTCTTACCAGATGCAGTTTTTGACTCATATGATAGGGTGTTCGTTGCACAAGAGAGACGACTAGCGCTTACAATAGTTGTCTTCATGCGATCTGGACTCCTAGTGTCCAGTCCAAAGATGTCCCTGTGGAGTTCTCTTCGGAGGAACTTTTAGAGGAGGAGGATGAGCCGGCCTTTTGGCAATAGGACCTCCCAGCTGATTCACGCGCCTTCATGTCTACCATTTGGCGAGGCATGAAGAAGATATTTCAGGGGCAGATTAGACTACGCAAACAGGTTGAGGAGCAGACATCTCGCCTAGACCGCATTGAGGAGGGTCTGCGGCGATCACAGTCGGCCGGACCTAGCACCACCGCTGATCCAAGTCGGGGGTGATACCTTTTCTTTAACCATTTCATGCGTATATTTTCTTGCATACATTGAGGACAATGCATGTGATAGGTATGGGGGGTAGATACTCACGTAGGATTTTTCTAGACTTTTTCTTTTAGATTTCTAGGTTTCTCTTTTCTTATATATATTAAAAAAAAAGAAAAAAGATAAAAAAATTTTTGATCTTTCTTTTAGATTTCTTAGGTTTCTCTTTTCTTACTAACATAGGATTTTTCTAGACTTTTTCTTTATTTTTAGGTTAAAAAAAGGAAAAAAAATTTGATCCATTTTTTGAAAAGAATTAACTTGATCTTAGGTATTAAGAAAATTCTAAGCTAAGATTTCTTAATATAAGTCGAAATAAGAAATTTTGTTGGATTTTTAGGTTAAGAAAGAAAAGAATAGAAAAGATAGCTAGATTTTGAATTTTTTTTCTAAGCACTATATACATTTGCATGTTGAGGGGTTAATCAAGGACTTAGTGACTTTGTTTACATATATATACAAAAATTAAAAAAATTCATAAATAAAACTTGATCACTAATTAAGCTGGTTGGTTGTGCCTTAAGAAGCATGACCAGTCACGTCTAAAAGTGGTTGAGTTCTTAGCATTCGTGGCCTAGTTTACTCGAGACCTTGAACCTTAGGGATGTATCTTCATCTGGTGCCCTAAGACAATCTAGTCTGGGAGTCATCGGTAAAAGGCTCGCTACATGGGTAAATTAGAAAGCCTAATGAAGCTAAGAAAATGTAAATATATAATATTAAAAAATAAAATATATAAAAGTAATAAAAATATATATATAAATATATATATATATTTATTATATATATGTGTGAACAAATGAACTAAAGTCTAAGAAAAATTCCTCATACATATGTATATGTGTTAGGCCTGATACAAAATCCAGTTTTCTCTCTATTCTTGGAAACTTAACCTAAGTTGAAAACAAGATTTCAAATGAAAACTTATAAAAAGAAGGAAAAGTTTAGAATAATCCGAAACCGATAGATCACCGAAAATCTTGAAGAAAATGCATCATAATAAAATGTTTCTCTTTACTTTTTCACTAATATTTTCTTTTTCTTTGGGATTTTGTGGGTGCAATCCGCTGAAAACCCTCAGGAGACAACACTCCTCCTCTAGGGTAACCTAGAGGTTTAAAGGCCTGTTGCACGAGCTCAGTGCAATCATGTCACTAACGAAAGTGGTGTAATAATTTAGCTAGGATTTTTCTCTTTGCTTAATTTGCTCAAGGACGAGCAAAAGCTAGGTATGGGGGTGTGATTGGAGTTCATTTATGCATCATTTTCTGCCACCATGCTATGCTTTATCTGAATAAATATTGGATTTTTATTGGTTTTTCTCTCTTTTTTCAGGTCTAATGTTTAATGAAGAAGAAGGCCCAACAATTATGATTTTTGAGAAATTAAAGAGTAATTTAGAAGCCCACAAGAAGAAAGCCCAGGTCAGAACAGATCCAAAGCGTATTCTCACTTTCTAGAAGATCCAGCTGGGGATACGAGATACAACAGAAAGGCACAAAAATCCGCTAGCACAACGGCCAAGATACGGCCGCGGAAACGCGACACTTGCCGTGGAACCGCAGCAATCCTCTGGCTGTTATTTCAGCGTTTGATCCGGAGGCTGAGGTGGGATGGTCTGTTCTCATGAAGACTATAAATAGACCCGTAGAGCCTCTGTAATCAAGGAGGAGAAAAGAGCATTGTTTATAGTGTAATTGTTAGGGTTTCTCTAGGTTTTCTTTTAATCTCTTATGTAATTTTCTTTTTCTTCTTCTAGAATCCAGAAAAGAGAGAGTGAGAG
The DNA here is from genome assembly GCA_038442645.1 of Agave tequilana. Taxonomy (NCBI): domain Eukaryota; kingdom Viridiplantae; phylum Streptophyta; class Magnoliopsida; order Asparagales; family Asparagaceae; genus Agave; species Agave tequilana. The sequence continues at coordinate 196,597 of JAVJIF010006483.1, forward strand.
TGAGCAATCTTTGTAATTGGAGAAGGTGACAACGCAATACAAGTATCAAGCTTTCAATCTTCCAATCTTTTCTTATTCTAGTGCATTATTTTCTTTAAGCTTTTACTTTCTTCTATTTGATTTCTACAATGAACTGTTACTTGTTCTTTATTCCCATGTCTAGCTAATTCATTAACATGACTAACTAACTTTTAATTTTACTAACTACTAACTCTTGGGTGATTGCTAACTTATATGAATCATTGGATGCTTTATTCTTTTTAGTCTTGCAAATTACAAGTCTATCTTACCCCCAATGAAGATGAGTTACTTTTTATTCTTTGCAAATTCTATGTTCCCCCTCCATATGATTCATGTGAGCCTCACTTAGAGCCTTGTCTTTAGAACAAGTGCCTTGATGGAACATAAAGATGGAGCACTTCACTATACTAATGACTATATTACAAGTTTCTTATTTCATGCTCGCTTGATTATAGCTTTGATGGACTAATGAATCTTGCATATTTTCTTAGCATCCTTAAGAGTGACTATCCTTGTTTCATTGTTGAAAATCTATTTAGGGCGCCAATGATTCAAGGAGGCAACTAGCCTAGCCTAGATGAGAAACACCCTCGATATGGGACAATACAAGGACTTGACAAAGTAAGACATACCATTGCCGATGAATCAATATGAGGCATGCATCACCCAATGAGAGTAGTAAGTTAGTAAATTAGAATGTTAGTTAGTCATGGCTTTTCTTTCTATCATACTTAAAAAACTCCTCTTCTGAAAACATTCTCTTCTCAAATATCTCTATTTTTCTTCCATCTTTATTTTCGTTTCTTCCTTTCCTCTACAAAACCCACAAAGATTTTTCACTCACTTTCTACATCGTTTTGTTTTTCATTTCTTAAACAAAGAAGAACCTTCGTTTTTCTTCACGAAAATTTCAATATAAAAATCTTGAATGCTTCTATTGCTAACCCTCCCTGCGGATACGACCCGTCCTAGCTTATACTACGAATGGTGATTCAGAAGGAGTAAAGTAAACCTACATATACATTCAGAGTTTTTGATCATCGGCACACGGACATCAACGGTTTACTCTAAACCCTTTCTCAATACAATTAATCCTTCCGAACACTAATGATCTTGTATTTAATTAGTATCAGATATTTGATCAAGATCTTAGTAGGTGTTTAGCTTCAACAAAGGATTTGAAGTCAAATTTTAGAGCTAGTACGTGTCGATTCAAGAGCCTGCGCATCAAGATCGCATCAAGTACTCAAGAGGAGTCTAACTCATTGGATCAAGGATTGGACCAAGTCAAGAAGGAGAAGAAGATTTTCAAGAGAAGATTTTCAAGAAGACTTGTGTCGTGTTTGTAAGTGTTAAGATTTTGTTTTGGATAAAATGTAAAGGATAAATTAGTTGGTGGATTGCTCAAATTCATTTACACACACAAAAAATTTATATGTGTTTTAAAAAATACCTTTTTGATTTTTAAGCTTCAAAATATACATGTGTTTTATCAAAACTTATTTTAGAGCTTAATGTCAAAAACATAGATATTTCATCATATATGTGTAGTGGATCATATCCATACACACTAAGCTTCAAAATTGTTTATCTTGTTTTTGAATTTGGAGAAATTTTGAAAAAAATCACTTTTTAATTTTGAGATTGTTTTTGAAAAATACGATTTTTTTTTAAAGCCAAAATTTTCATATCACAAAAATAGTTCATAATGTTTGTAATATGTTTTGATTTTTAATCCAACATGTTTGTATATCAAAGTATATCAATGAACTTATTTTTGTAGAATTTATGAGAATTTATGAGATATCTTTAAAGGTAAAAAGTCCAAGTTTTTATCCCTAAAAAGATGTGACCAGGCCTTCTGCCGGTCGACCGGACGGTCAACCGAGATAGAAGTCGGTCGACCGATGTGCACAAACGTGCATAGCCAGTTTGGCTAGAGGGCCGGTCGACCGACCCGGTAGACCGCCAGAGAGCTCTGCTCTCTGGATCTGGCCCCGGTCGACCTGCGATCGGTAGAGAGCTCTACTCTTTGCATCCAGGCCTCGGTCGGCCAGTGGCACAACGATCGGAAATTCCATTGTTGGCCGGTCGACTGGGCGGTCGACCGACAGCAGCGTCAACTGCTGATTTGGCCTCCAGCGGTCATATTTTGGGAGCCTATAAATTGGGGTTCCCTTGGACTGTTTTCTACAAGATTTCAAGGAGAGTTTTCAAGCTAGTTTTTCCAACCTTTCTAAGTGTTTATCTCCACTTGTTTTAGAGCTAAAACTTCAATATAAAAAGGAGAGTTTTCAAGAGTGGTTTGCAAAAGAGATTTCTTGAGTTTTTCCTCCACCATTCTATCTTGTTTTCTCACACATACTTGAGCTATCCATTACTATATCAATCCTTTAGGGATCTTTGTTGTGAGAGTGTTTGAGGTGATCAAAGTGTTGAGATCACCATAGTGTTCTACTTTGTATTTGAGGAGGCGAACTTGCGGGTCCGTATTGTTTCGAGTTCTAGTGGGAGCTCGGTGTAGAGGTGCGGCCTCGGCAAGCTAGTGTGCTTGCGTGTGTTGTTCTTGCGGGAACAAGTGAGGGGACTAGTGAGTCCAAGAGTTCTTGTGTGAACTCCTTATAGGTATTGCGGCACTGAGTGATCCGATGGGATCGATTCTAGTGGAAATCCTTTATAGTGTTGAAGGTGGGGACGTGGAGCAAGGGTGATCGAACCTCGAAACAAATCTCCCGTGTTTGCGATTGATCTCTCTCTATCTTTTACTTGTGTTTATATCTTTCATACTTATATTATTTATCTCTATATATGCTTCATATATCTTGTGCCTAATTGTTATATGCTTTTGATTGTTTGCTCACACTTATATTCAACCATGAGAGCTATAGCGGCACCTCAACTCTTATCTAAAGGAATCTTGAGGAGATAGTCCAGAGCCCTTCATCGAGAATTCAGCTACACTCTTGTGTTATACCTCGTGTGTTTAACTTAATAGTGTTAATTTGCATAAATAGTTCTTAATTCTGCATTAATACATCATTATATTAGCTATTCACCTCCCTCTAGGTGAACTTCATGTGGGAAAGGGTTATCTTGTTGATGGTCTTTTTAAAACCAATGTTACAGTGATGGACAAAAGGTCCGTGTATTTGTACCCTAAGCTTATAAATAAACAAAAGTCTTTTGTTTATTTGCTTGAGTCTCTTATTTTATGGTATGCTAGATTAGGGCGTGTAAATTACAAGTCTTTAAAAATTTGTCAAATTTATGATATATTCCTAAACTCAACTTGGAAGAAATTCGCAAGTGTGAGATTTGTGTTGAGGCCAAAATTCATTTCACTCAATTGATCGAAATACAGAATCTTTAGGGTTAATTCATAGCGATCTGTGTGACTTGAAATTTATGCCAACTAGAGGCGGGAAAAAGAATTTTATTACTTTTATTAATGACTGTACAAGATACTATTATGTGTATCTTCTAAACAGTAAGGATGAGGCAATGAATATGTTTATAACATATAAAGCCGAAGTTGAGAATCAACTCAACAAAAATATCAAGATTCTAAAATCCGATCGAGGTAGAGAATATGAATCAAATGATTTTAGTGAATTATGTGCTAAATATGGTATAATCCATCAAACTACAGCACCATATACTCCTCAGCAAAATAGAATTGCTGATCGGAAGAACAGAACTTTGAAGGAGATGGTCAATTTCATACTCGTAAGTTCTGAAGCTCCGCAAAACTTGTGGAGGGAAGCTCTGTTAACTGTAAATTATATTCTAAACAGAGTACCCCACAAGAAACTTGGTCTTATATTATTTGAGTTATGGCATGGACGGACACCTTCCTACCATTACCTCAAAATGTGGTGGTGCCTTGCAAATGTACTAGCATCATTACCTAAAAAGACTAAGTTGAAAGTAAGAACTATGGACTGCATATTCATAGGCTATGCCTTGAATAGTAGTGCCTACAGATTTCTGGTTCATAAATCAGAAATACCAGATATTCATGTAAACATGATTATCAAATCTAAAGATGTGTTCTTTGAAGACATCTTTCCATACAAATAGGAAACAGATAAGACTGCTGGGGAAAGAACACATGAGATGGCGTTCAGAGACGAAAGCCCTGAAGAATCAATTGTTAATGTGGAAATTGAACCAAGAAGAAGTCAGATATCTAGAATCTCAAAATCTTTTGGTTTAGATTTCATAGCATACGCTATTGAAAGCGAGCCTCAAACATTTAAGGAGGTTATGTCTACCCAGAAGCACAAATATGGAAAGAAGTTATAAATAGCAAAATAAAATCTATACTAAGTAATCATACTTGAGAATTGACAAACTTGCCTAATGGCAGCAAAACCAATTGGGTGCAAGTGGATTTTCAAAAGAAAATTAAAACCCGATGATCTATAAATAAGTACAAGGTTAGATTAGTAGCAAGGGGCTATCAACAAAAGGAAGAACTGTTGGCTCAAAGGCCCATCACTCTAGTTTTGATGATGATCAACTCATATAGTTATAGTACTAATGATCTTGTGTTTAATTAGTCTCAGATTTATAGTTAAGATCTTAGTAGGTGTGTAGCTTCAACAAAGGATTTAAAGTCAAGTTTTGGAGCTAATACGATTTGATTCAAGAGCTTGTGCATCAAGACCACATCAAGTACTCAAGAGGAGTCTAGCCTTTAGATCCAGTTTAGACCAAGTCAAGAAGATGAGAAGACTTCAAGTGAAGACCTTCAAGATCATGACTTGTGTCTAGGTTTGTTTTTATTAAGATTTTGTTTTAGATAAAATGTAAATGATAGAATAGTTGGCGAAAAGTATACCATACACACACACACACACACACTTGATTTAGATGAGTTTTCATAAAAAGGATTTTCATTTTAGAAAAATACCAATTTGATTTTTGGAATTCAAAGTATACATGTCTTTGACCAAACTTATTTTAGAGCTTATTGTCAAAAACATAGATATTTCATCATTTATGTATAGTGGATCATATCCATACACATCATGCTTTAAAAGTGTTTAAAATATCTTATTTTTGTATTTGGAGAAGTTTTGGAAAAATCTATTTTGGAAAAATACAGTTTTTGTTTTTAACCAAAATTTCTAAGCTACAAAAATAGTTCAAAATGTTTGTAACATGTCTTGATTTTACTCAAACATGTTTGTATATCAAAGTATAATACTGAAACTATTTTTGTGAATTTTTAAAGATTTTATGCGATATAATTAAAAATAAAATACCCAAGTTTTAAATCCTGAAAATGGCTTGCCAGGCTTTGGCGGTTGACCGTGCGGTGACCGGCGTGCACAGACGTGCACAGGATGGGCCGGTCGACCGCACGGTCGACCGCTAGAGAGTGTCTACTCTCTGGAAATGGCCTCGGTCGACGGGCGGTCAACCGGCAGAGAGCTCCGCTCTCTGTATCCATGCCACGGTCGACCGGTCGGTCGACCGCTGGCATAACGGTCAGAATTCTGACCGTTGGCCGGTCGACCGGGCGATCGACCGACAAGTCATCCTGGCTCCCAACGGCTAGTTTTGGAGCCTATTTAAATGAGGTTATTTTGGGCTGTTTGAGATAAGATTCTAAGTGAGTTTTTGCACCAGTTTTTCTTACTCTTTTGAGAGGTTTTCTCTACTTGTTTAAGAGTCAAATACTTCCATTCAAAAGGAGAGTTTATCAAGAGTTTTCAAAAGTGATTTTCTTGTGTTTTCCATCACAACTTCCATCCTAGTTTTTCTCACAAACACTTGAGCTATCCATTACTATATCTACCTATAGGAGAGTTGTTGTGAGATTGTTTTTAGGTGATCAAAGTGTTGTGATCACCAAAGACCTCATCTTTGCTTTAAGGAGGCGGACGTGTGTGTTCGCATTGTTTCGGGTTCTAGTGTGAACTTGGTGTTTGAGGTGCGGCCTCGGCGAGCTAGTGGGCTTGCGGTGTTTTGTTCTTGCGGGAACGAGTAAAGGGACTAGAGAGTCCAAGGAGTTCAAGTGTGAACTCGCCTTGTAGGTGTTGCGGCACCGAGTGATCCGGTGGGATCGATTTTAGTGGAAATCCTTCAAGTGTTGAAGGCGGGGACGTAGAGCAAGTGTGCTCAAACCTCGAAACAAATATCTCGTGTTTGCGATTGCTCTCTCTATCTCTTACTTGTTTATATCTTGCATGCTTATATTGCTTTCATCTTTATATGCTTGATATATATTTGTGTGCTTAATTGTTATATGCTTGGGGTTTGTTTGCTAACACTTGTATTCAACCAAGAGAGCCAACGCGGCACCTCAACTCTTATTTAGAGGAATCTTGAGGAGTTAGTCCAGAGCCCTTTACGGGAATCCGGCTACACTTTTGTGTTATACTTGGTGTTTAGTTTAAGTAGTTTTAGTTTGCATTAAATAAGTTTTAATTCTGTATTAATTGACCATTAGATTAGCTAGTCACCTATTCACCCCCCTCTAGGTGATTACAAGGACTTGACTACTTCGATACTTATTCACCAATAATAAGAATAACCTCTATTCAGATGTTGATTGCAATTGCAGAATTGCATAACTTAGATATCCATCAAATGGATGTCAATAATGCATTCTTAAACGGTAAATTAAATGAAGTAATATATATGGAGCAATCTGAAGGATTTATAGTCAAGGATCAAGAACACAAAGTGTGTAAATTGGTAAAATCCTTATACGGTCTAAAGCAGGCTCCAAAATAATGGCATAAGAAATTCGATAGTGTCATGATCAAAGATGGATTCACTATAAATGAATGCGATAAGTGTGTTAACACTAAAACAATTGGAAATGCATGTATCATTGTTTGTCTTTATGTAGACGACATGTGATACTTTGGACTAATATTGAAATTATTATGTAGACGACATGGCAAAACTAAAGACTGATTTAGCTTTGCTGAATTCAAGGGGCGGTTACACTTCACATTTGCTATAAAAAGGTCCCTTGCTGAGCCAAGAAAGATACACACGAACAGAAAGGAGATCGACTACAAATTGCCAGAAGAAATTCTTAGCAAAGAGGGTTCTTCGGTTCTTCTGCCTTCAAATCTTGGATTTTCAGAACCAAGCGAGAAGGAAATCCTATCAGGAGGCAGTGTATTGACAGATCGATTGCATCGTCAAAGGGATAAAGTGATCGCGCGCTGATCAGATTCCTACCGGCACATTTTTTCAGAAATCAAAGAGGAGATCTACTGTAATTTCTGTTAATTACCTGTAATTTTGCTTCTCTACCCTTTTTTTGTAAGTTTCCCACGAATACCATTAATATTTTCAATTGAAAACAGAGTTGTGTCCTTCTAAAAGAATTTGAGGCCGAATCCTTCCCACTCAAATTCAACCCTCCGACATTCGAATACAAGATCCACTTTGTTGAAGTTGATTTATATTATTTCAAGTATCTATAAACCAAAAATCAAGTATTTTGAATACTTTTTGCCCATCCATCAAGCAGTGCAAAATGGACGAGCGAAAGTAGTGAGTTGGTGAGATTTATGTCTTTAGACATGCAAATTCTCGATCCGGCCATTTCATTATGATCTAAACATTTAAAAATCCCATACAAGCTAATTTTTGTTAGGTTTCAAATGTTCTACACTGTTAAACTAACCAACTCACTATTTATGCCGTTTGTTTTTTCCTACTTGATGAATGGGCAAAAAGTATTCAAAACACGATTTTGGTTTATAGGTACTTGAAATAATATAGATCAACTTCAACGGAGTGGATCTTGTATTCGGATGTCAGAGGGTTGAATTTGAGTGGGAAGGATTCAGCCTCAAATCCTTTTGGAAGGACACAAGTCTCTCTCTCTCTCTTTCTCTCTTTCTCTCTCTCGCTCTCTCTCTATATATATATATGTGTATATATATATATATATATAATATGTGTGTGTGTGTGTGTGTGTGTGTGTGTGTGTGTGTGTATATATATATATATATATATATATATATATATATATATATATATATAGGGAAAAATGTTTTTAGTAGGTCTCCTTAGATTGTAATCTAAGGAGACGGCTTAAAATTCCAACATCCTGATTTTTTTCACGATCCGGCCGCACATTATCATATTCATGTTATAAGATGTACGCATATAAAAAATCACGTGATTTAAAGTTTGTTTATTCTATTTTCTTTGGGTTCAAACATTAACGGTTTTTTAAACAGTAGAACAAAATGGAACGATTAAATCAATGAGTAAATGAACTTCAAATCACGTGATTTTTTATATGCGTACAACTTATAACATGAATATGATAATGTGCGGTCGGATCGTGAAAAAAATGGGATGTTAGAGTTTTAAGCCGTCTCCTTAGATTGTAATCTAAGGAGACCTACTAGGAGCACTTGACTCATATACACGCACATACATATGGTATGTATGTATGTATACATACATATGTATCTATGTATGTATATGTATATATATAGCTATCTGTACCTCAGCCGTCAGCAGAGAGAACTCTCTCAGCTGGCGCTTGAACATAGTTGCAGTGGCGCTTCACATGGTCGCAGTCCATTGCGACATGGTCGCAGTCCTAAAGAACTTATTCTCAGTGTAATTAAGACTGCGACCTCTCGCAAAAATTGCGACCATGACAGCAGTCCTCAAAAAAAACTGCGACATGGTAGCGCTGCGCCAAGATTTATGGCTGAGATTCAGTCACGTCGCGCCAGCTGAGAGAGTCCATATATATATATATATATATATATATATATATATATATATATATATATATATATATATATATATATATATATATATATATATATATATATATATATATATATAGGGGTTTCGTGTGCGAAACTTTCTCACACTTAGACCGTAAGAAAATCATATAGGAGCGATCATGTGGATGATCCGAACTGTGCATATTAATCTACATACTTTATTTATGCTACCAATAAAAATCACGTGATTCCGAGCTTTTTTAACTCATACAACAAGTGGTTACAAAACATACATTACATTAGCCGTGGAATAAATATGTCATTTGATGCATGGTTAAAAAGGCTAGAAATTGCGTGATTTTTTATTGATAGCCTAACTAGAGTATGGAGATCAAGTTGAATGGTTCGGATCATCCACGGAGTCGCTCCTATATAGTTTTCTTACGAAGCTTATTTGAGAAAGTTTCTCATTTGAAAAATTTATACACGCACGCACGCACACGCACACACAGAAATATGTACCTCAGCCGACAGCTGAGAGTGTCTCTCAGCTTGCGGTGACGTGGCACAATATTAACCACACCAATAAGTCGCGGCCCGCCTATTGGAACAAGTGAAATTACTAAATCTCCTTGCGGTAAAAGGTAGTGGTCTTGCTATTATTTTTTATTATTTCCCCTCCTTTTTCTTGTTTCGCGCACTGTCAAATATAGGTTCGAGTTTTCGCTCATAAAGTTTTTCTAAAAAAAAGCGAGATTCGGATCAGATTTTTTTTTTTACTTTGCAAACCTAGATCTCCAAGCTCTTCATCGGGATCTCCTTTTCTGTTTTAATGTCGACCGCCGACCAGAACAAATCTCTTGCCAATTCAGGTCGTCGTCGTCCCCGGTCTTTTTCTCCCAATCTAAATATGAACGATATATCATCGTGTTCAACTTTTTCACAGAATATTAAAAATCCTGAAGGTTGAGATCTTTGAATGCTGATCAAGAGGTTTTCATTTTTTTTCTTTTTTTAATTTTTTCTCATAATTTTTTAAATGTAAAAAAACTTGGGTAACGCAGATGAAACTGCGACCTAGTTTACATTTTACAGAACAAGAATCACTTTTACAAAAATCGTCATTTTTTCAGTTAACAATTTCACAGTTTTGTTTACTGCAACCTCAGTCTCAGTTTTTAATTTTAAAATTACCTATTTTTTCTCATGGTCACTAATTTGTAAGCACTGTGACTAAAGTCGCAGTATTTATTAAAATATTTTTTTCAGTTATTATAAACATCCTAAAGTATGCGATTATGGTCGTTATTTTTAATAAACTATGTCTCAGTATTTATATAACTGCGACCTTACCTGCAGCTCGTAATTATTTTGCATGTGCGACCTTTTGCGCAGTTCTTTGATATATTAAGGACTTAGACAGAGATCACAGTATTATTAAATATCACTTTTTTGCAAAAAACCTGAACATCCTGAAAGTTGCGACTATGGTCGCAGTCTTTTATTCAATAGTTATGACTATCTTTACAACTGCGACTTAGTAGTAGTTTTATTTATTATAGTTCAGACGTGTGATTTTTAATTATTTCTTTTTATTCAGTTCAACAATTATTTTGGTAGGATCTGAGTTTACATGGAGAAATATCTGAAAGCTTAGTTATTCTTTTAGGACAACAATTTTTTTACAGAAGATAAAACATACAACTTTTACAATGCTAATGCAAGGAACAGAGGTTTTGGCGTGAGAAGAAAAAGAATAGATAAGTTATGTAGCCTTTATTTGTAAAAAATTTTATTGCAATAAGGATGGTGTGAAGAAGTTGTGTAACGCCCCGATCCACGGATACGGAGACGTTATGGCGACGTACATACGCGAGGTGAAAACAACCTCACGCGTACGTTAAGCCTCAGTACAGTACAATACCTCCATATAGATCTGAGGTCCAGCATGAAAGCAGTACAAGAATACCTGCAGAAAGAGGTCAGCGATCATAATAGATATGAAAACAAGGATAAATAAGATAACGGAAATAAAGCACTAAAATACCTATGAATAGTCCTGATGCGGAATCTCCCATGTGACTCCAAGGCACTCTCTGAAGTTATGGTAACTCGGATTGGACGGATACTACGGTACGCGGATCTCCAATCTGGGCATGCAAACCCAGGGTCGTCAGAAAGCGACCTAGTGAGTGGTAAAACTGAAGGAGGCAATGCACAATAATAATAGATAATACATGTTGTTGTAATAGTGATACCATATAATAAGGATATATATAAACAGTAGAAAGAGTTAAACATGGAAGCAGTGCAAAGATATAAACAGGTCAACTTTTAATACCATCACTACCTAGCCGGTTATTATCAGGTCATATCTATAGTCGTGTCCAGTTTATGTAATAACTAATGTTGTCTAGTGGTGACGTACTAGACATGAACATGATAGTGGTGACGTGATAGAGGTGAAAATGCAGATGAGCATATGTCTGCAACAATAACATATATGCAATGCAGAACATGCATAGTATGCCACTACATACAGTGTAACATATACCAGGTAATGTAACAAAGTATAAATGTGCATGAGTAGTAGGGCACTAAAGAAAGTGTAACAGGAAACAGGAACAATAGCAATGTATACATGTCACATGATAGCAGACAAATGATCAGGAACAGTAACAAGTACAACTAAACATGTAGCAGGCAGGTCATGTCAAAGTCATGTCATTTATACAATAGTAGCGATCAGTACCACCTGGTATTTTAATTACTCTCTTCCAGTGTCCCATACCACTGGCGGTTCATACTGAAGCCCGCACCCCAGTCGAACCCATCCGGACATGGCCTACGGGTACCATTATCCAAACGAGAGAGCAACCAAATAACAAGTGTTCCCGACGTCACTATTATGTATACTGTTTTATTATGTGAATTGGAAACCCATGGTCGAGGAGTTCTTATCGGGTGGGTGTATCCCGTACATACCCGGGACAACGGCCTTATCAGACCCCTGGCTGCTGAGACCAGGACCAGCCCGCTAGAGCTGTAACATGTAACATGAGTAACAGACGGTAGCCAGCACTACCCCGTCCCCTGCAGTGGGACGAACAATGGATCCAGACATCCACCCGATATGATCTAATCAACCGTCGAGTCTCCCCCATACCCAAGTTATCTTTATGATCTGATATGTCAAGTATACAAGGTAACAAGAATAAATACAGTACATGATACGGGTAACATGATAACTGGACCTGAGCTCTGTTGATAGCATAGAATCATATAACGGGAAACGGGAACAATATAACATGATCAATATAACGGGAAACGGGAACAATAGATGTGGAGGTCCACATATAGCATATCAACAGCTCTCATGTCCAGTAACGGGAATATCCGTATCAGTAACAGGAAACATGTATCCAGTAACGGGAATAACTATATCAATAACGGGAAACAATCATATAACATGAATACGGTAACATGGCACAATAATACATATAATAAGCATGGTGGTCCGTATGACAAGAAGATAGAGAAACCATATAATAAGCATGAGTCACAGGGAAGCATGACATGCATGTGTAACAGTGATATATAAATATGACATGCACGTGTAGCAGTGACATGCACGTGTAACAGTAACATGCACGTGTAATCCGTGATATGTAAATATGAAATGCATGCATGTGTAACAGTGATATGTAAAGTCCGTGCAATGGTCTATACGTATACTATCTCAGTGCACGTTCATGTCCTGACAGTGATTATTGTGTCCATGTAATGAGGACATCACTATATAATGATAGTATTCAGTGTCCTAGAATATCCGTATATTGGTAGGTCCCAGATATACAATACTAGTATCATGAATCTCAGTATCTATGTAATGATGAGACGTGTATATGAAACTACGTGAACGCTACGTGAAATACTGATATTCAGTGTAGCCAATATCTACATTCGCTACGGTGCTTAGTGTATCAGTGGGTCGGTAAAGGTGACAGAGGAGTAGGGACGAGATCCCGTAAGAGATGAAGTATGCGTGTCTTGGTGTCCATGTAACAGTAGAGTGTATCCATACTAGTCATCCATACAGTGATAGTGTCTAGCGATCCTCGACTTGCTCTTCTATCATTTGTCCTCATATTATCATATTATATCAATTCTCATTACAATATTTTAGGACGGAACAATTCTAGTGCTTAACCCATAATTGCGATGTTGTAACTAAAGCAATCAACACATGAATAAATAATTATAATTTAGAAAAGGAAAACACTCACCAACTGGTCATAAAGAGGTAGCTCTCGCTGTCCTGATTCCAACGGTACCAAGAATGCGTGATTCGGACGTCGAAAAGGTAAGATACGGCTCGAAACATAACTCAGGGTCGCGTTTGTAATATCTGAAAATACTTAAGGGGTTAAATAAAATATTTCAGGGTTATACGAGTATTCAGAATAAGGTTTGGAGGGTTGATCTGAAATTTACCTTTAAAAGTGAAGTGAATTGGGTTTGCGGGTTTGTGGGTCTGGCTTTCAGGCAAACCCATTAAGGGTTTGTTTTAACCCATCAGCACAGATCGCGGCTGGAGGAGAAGAAGAAGAAACAACAGAAGAAGAGGAAGAAAAAGGGAGCGGTTGGGGGCCTGGCTCGCGGCTGGGGTGACCGCGCACGGCTCCGGCGAGGGGCGGCGCTCCGGTGACCGCGTTTGGCCGCGTGAGGAGGAAAGAGATGAGATGAAAACAAAATTAAAGAAAAGAAAAGAGATGAGAGCGGTCACGACGTGGCGTGGCGGAGGGTGGCCGTGGTTGCGGTGGTGCTAGGGAGGAGGTGCGGTGGCTCTGGGGTGGTTGCAGGTGGCGCACGGCGGTTGTGGGGGAAGAGAGAGAGAGAGGAGAGAGAGAGAGAGAGAGAGGGGAAGAGATTTGTGTTTTTAGAGAGAGAATAGAGGAGAGAGAGAGAGGGAAGAATTTATGAATAGGGTGAGAGGCGGTTTGGGCTACAGTGAGGCGGTGGGAGGAGGCTTCGTTGGGAAGAAAGGAGAAAAAGAAAAGATGGTAAAAATAATATGTAATTATTTATTATATTGGTCCAAAATTTGACCAGCTCCGAACAGTGTCCAAAAAATCCTGAAAATTTTAAAATATTAGAAAATAATTTTAGAAACTAAAATCGGCTCAATCGGACTACTACGGAGGTCAAATCAATTTTGTACGTCGTATCGCGTACTGATACGGTGGTACGTACACCGGGGATCAGGGTGTTACATTTCTCCCCACCTTACAAAAAATTGCGTCCTCGCAATTTCCATTTAGGTGTGAGAACAAGATTTTCAACCTCAAAGCCGAAATGTTACGGGTCCACGACACTTACGCTGCGCACTCTGATATCTAGAAGGAACTCGGGATGAAGTATGGGGGTGAACTAACACTAACGGATGGGAAGGAAGACGATTCAAGAAAAGTGAGAAGGAAATCGGATGCTTTGATTGACAGCTGAAAGGAAGGAAGGAAGAAATAAAACAGAGTCAAGGAATGAATCATCAAGGTCATGGTATTCTTGTACTCGTTGCTGGAATCCCCAAATTCAGATCCAGATCAGCTAATCTGAACCTGATTGTACTGTTGGTAAGCGCTCAAGGATTGACCCAGGTGGTTACCCACACCAGGTGTGAACCTAAGCTCTGATACCACTCTGTAACGCCCCGATCCCACGGATACGGAGACGTTATGGCGACGTACATACGCGAGGTGAAAACAACCTCACGCGTACGTTAAGCCTCAGTACAGTACAATACCTCCATATAGATCTGAGGTCCAGCATGAAAGCAGTACAAGAATACCTGCAGAAAGAGGTCAGCGATCATAATAGATATGAAAACAAGGATAAATAAGATAACGGAAATAAAGCACTAAAATACCTATGAATAGTCCTGATGCGGAATCTCCCATGTGACTCCAAGGCACTCTCTGAAGTTATGGTAACTCGGATTGGACGGATACTACGGTACGCGGATCTCCAATCTGGGCATGCAAACCCAGGGTCGTCAGAAAGCGACCTAGTGAGTGGTAAAACTGAAGGAGGCAATGCACAATAATAATAGATAATACATGTTGTTGTAATAGTGATACCATATAATAAGGATATATATAAACAGTAGAAAGAGTTAAACATGGAAGCAGTGCAAAGATATAAACAGGTCAACTTTTAATACCATCACTACCTAGCCGGTTATTATCAGGTCATATCTATAGTCGTGTCCAGTTTATGTAATAACTAATGTTGTCTAGTGGTGACGTACTAGACATGAACATGATAGTGGTGACGTGATAGAGGTGAAAATGCAGATGAGCATATGTCTGCAACAATAACATATATGCAATGCAGAACATGCATAGTATGCCACTACATACAGTGTAACATATACCAGGTAATGTAACAAAGTATAAATGTGCATGAGTAGTAGGGCACTAAAGAAAGTGTAACAGGAAACAGGAACAATAGCAATGTATACATGTCACATGATAGCAGACAAATGATCAGGAACAGTAACAAGTACAACTAAACATGTAGCAGGCAGGTCATGTCAAAGTCATGTCATTTATACAATAGTAGCGATCAGTACCACCTGGTATTTTAATTACTCTCTTCCAGTGTCCCATACCACTGGCGGTTCATACTGAAGCCCGCACCCCAGTCGAACCCATCCGGACATGGCCTACGGGTACCATTATCCAAACGAGAGAGCAACCAAATAACAAGTGTTCCCGACGTCACTATTATGTATACTGTTTTATTATGTGAATTGGAAACCCATGGTCGAGGAGTTCTTATCGGGTGGGTGTATCCCGTACATACCCGGGACAACGGCCTTATCAGACCCCTGGCTGCTGAGACCAGGACCAGCCCGCTAGAGCTGTAACATGTAACATGAGTAACAGACGGTAGCCAGCACTACCCCGTCCCCTGCAGTGGGACGAACAATGGATCCAGACATCCACCCGATATGATCTAATCAACCGTCGAGTCTCCCCCATACCCAAGTTATCTTTATGATCTGATATGTCAAGTATACAAGGTAACAAGAATAAATACAGTACATGATACGGGTAACATGATAACTGGACCTGAGCTCTGTTGATAGCATAGAATCATATAACGGGAAACGGGAACAATATAACATGATCAATATAACGGGAAACGGGAACAATAGATGTGGAGGTCCACATATAGCATATCAACAGCTCTCATGTCCAGTAACGGGAATATCCGTATCAGTAACAGGAAACATGTATCCAGTAACGGGAATAACTATATCAATAACGGGAAACAATCATATAACATGAATACGGTAACATGGCACAATAATACATATAATAAGCATGGTGGTCCGTATGACAAGAAGATAGAGAAACCATATAATAAGCATGAGTCACAGGGAAGCATGACATGCATGTGTAACAGTGATATATAAATATGACATGCACGTGTAGCAGTGACATGCACGTGTAACAGTAACATGCACGTGTAATCCGTGATATGTAAATATGAAATGCATGCATGTGTAACAGTGATATGTAAAGTCCGTGCAATGGTCTATACGTATACTATCTCAGTGCACGTTCATGTCCTGACAGTGATTATTGTGTCCATGTAATGAGGACATCACTATATAATGATAGTATTCAGTGTCCTAGAATATCCGTATATTGGTAGGTCCCAGATATACAATACTAGTATCATGAATCTCAGTATCTATGTAATGATGAGACGTGTATATGAAACTACGTGAACGCTACGTGAAATACTGATATTCAGTGTAGCCAATATCTACATTCGCTACGGTGCTTAGTGTATCAGTGGGTCGGTAAAGGTGACAGAGGAGTAGGGACGAGATCCCGTAAGAGATGAAGTATGCGTGTCTTGGTGTCCATGTAACAGTAGAGTGTATCCATACTAGTCATCCATACAGTGATAGTGTCTAGCGATCCTCGACTTGCTCTTCTATCATTTGTCCTCATATTATCATATTATATCAATTCTCATTACAATATTTTAGGACGGAACAATTCTAGTGCTTAACCCATAATTGCGATGTTGTAACTAAAGCAATCAACACATGAATAAATAATTATAATTTAGAAAAGGAAAACACTCACCAACTGGTCATAAAGAGGTAGCTCTCGCTGTCCTGATTCCAACGGTACCAAGAATGCGTGATTCGGACGTCGAAAAGGTAAGATACGGCTCGAAACATAACTCAGGGTCGCGTTTGTAATATCTGAAAATACTTAAGGGGTTAAATAAAATATTTCAGGGTTATACGAGTATTCAGAATAAGGTTTGGAGGGTTGATCTGAAATTTACCTTTAAAAGTGAAGTGAATTGGGTTTGCGGGTTTGTGGGTCTGGCTTTCAGGCAAACCCATTAAGGGTTTGTTTTAACCCATCAGCACAGATCGCGGCTGGAGGAGAAGAAGAAGAAACAACAGAAGAAGAGGAAGAAAAAGGGAGCGGTTGGGGGCCTGGCTCGCGGCTGGGGTGACCGCGCACGGCTCCGGCGAGGGGCGGCGCTCCGGTGACCGCGTTTGGCCGCGTGAGGAGGAAAGAGATGAGATGAAAACAAAATTAAAGAAAAGAAAAGAGATGAGAGCGGTCACGACGTGGCGTGGCGGAGGGTGGCCGTGGTTGCGGTGGTGCTAGGGAGGAGGCGCGGTGGCTCTGGGGTGGTTGCAGGTGGCGCACGGCGGTTGTGGGGGAAGAGAGAGAGAGAGGGGGAGAGAGAGAGAGAGAGAGGGGAAGAGATTTGTGTTTTTAGAGAGAGAATAGAGGAGAGAGAGAGAGGGAAGAATTTATGAATAGGGTGAGAGGCGGTTTGGGCTACAGTGAGGCGGTGGGAGGAGGCTTCGTTGGGAAGAAAGGAGAAAAAGAAAAGATGGTAAAAATAATATGTAATTATTTATTATATTGGTCCAAAATTTGACCAGCTCCGAACAGTGTCCAAAAATTACAGAAAATAGGAAATATTATCCTGAGACATAATATGAAAACGGTTTGCAGAAAGTCAATCCGGTTTGCAAATTAAAAATCCCGGAGTGTCTCGCCGATACGGGCGACACCGGTTTGGTCGGATTTTCGATAAATTCAGAAAATTTCCCAAAAATACCCAAACGTAAATAATACGATTCTAAAACACACGGTGAAAGCGAATTCTAAATATTCTACTCCGTTTGTGAAATAAAAATCGGAAGGCCGGTTATCGGTATCGGTCGACACCGACTACGGAGATTTTCCAAAATAATCCAGAAAAATTCCAAAAAATCCTGAAAATTTTAAAATATTAGAAAATAATTTTAGAAACTAAAATCGGCTCAATCGGACTACTACGGAGGTCAAATCAATTTTGTACGTCGTATCGCGTACTGATACGGTGGTACGTACACCGGGGATCAGGGTGTTACAAGTTGTCTGACAAATGACAAGATAGGCTTACAGTTAACCGTCGAATCGACACTAGAGTTGAGTGTCCTGCTGAGATACATGTACGTCTTCATTTATTACCACACCAAAGACTTTGGGTTGTCACTAAGTTTGTTGATTCTCATTTACATGATTTATCAAGCCCGGACAAGGTCCATCACTGTTACTCTCATCAGACACATCAATCAAAGATTAGCAGAAGTATTATCACCAATTTGGTTGATGTAGGAATTCGTCCTTCAAATATTTTCTGTGTTGTTAATGCAATGAACTATGGAGAACGTTGTGAAGAAGTAATCCCGCAACAAGTTATTAATTTTATTCGACGCCGGAGAAATAACATTGGCCAGAAGTTTATTTTGGTCATCAAATATTAAAAGCTGAATCCGATTCAGAAATTTTCTTTGCAAGTAAAGTTGATAATGCGGGCACACTTAGAAGTATTTTTTGGGTTGATGGAAGAGCAATCTCCTCGTATTTGAGTTTTTGTGATGTGATTGTTTTTGACACAACATACATGACTAATCACTTGAATCCGCCATTTGCTCCACTCACTGAAGTGAATCATCATTGACAGTCAATTTTGTTTGGTTGTGCATTGCTTGCGAACGAGCAGAGGAATATATTTGTTTGGTTATTCAATAAATCGCTCAAACGCATGCACAGAGTTGCACCAAAAGTGATTATTACTGATCAGGATGCTCAGATAGGCGATGCTATCGAGATGGTATTTCTACGTACTCGGTACCGTTACTGTTTTATGTAAGAAAATATATTGCCGAGCAACAAATCCTCCTGATGAGCAAGTATGGGAAAAATTTTGTCTCTGATTTCCATCTGTGGTACACCTCCCGTAATATAAGTACATACGAGGAACGATGGGGATTGATGAAGGAAAAATATCATATAGAAGAAGAAGACAGTTGGTTGTTGAAGATATACAAATTGCGTGGACACCGGGTCAATACTTATCTAAAGGATATTTTCTGTGCTGGAATGACAACCAGTCAAAGGTCTTAGAGTATTATTTTTTTCTTTGATGGTTTTGTGATTGCAAACATAAAACTAGTTGATTTTGTCTACCAATACGATAAAGCTGTTGCAACCCATCGTAGTTCTGAAACTCAACAAGACTTTCGGAGTTTGAATTGTGTACCCAACTGTACATCGAATTCATATGAGATACAAGTTTTAAAATTTCATACCACGAAGTTTTTTTAGCTGTTTCAAAATAAATGAGCAGTTATAATGACACTCTTTTCGAAAGAGTTGGAATATGATGAACCAAGAGCAAATTATTTGGTTGGTGAATTTTTAAAATCAAAAGACACTTAGGAAAAGATCAGTTATGAGGATTCTGGTGAACTTAACGTGTCTTGTAGCTGCGCGTTATTCGAAACAGAGGGTATCCTTTGTAGACATATTCTGTGCATTTTGTGGTGCAATCATGTTATACATATATCAGAATCGTATATACTACAGAGATGGAGGTTGGATAACCGTTACAAGACTATTGCAATTGAAAACGGTATTAGACCTTTTCCCAATCAAGGTATGCGAGGGACTGCTAGACTGTGTACACTGCGATCTAAATGTAATGCAATTCTTGAAATGGTGTCCGAATCGGATATCCATCTTTTAAAGTTGGATGCTGTGTTGGAAAGATTTGCTGTAGATACTAATGAATACAAATTCAGGATAGTAAATGGTCAATCATCACAGTCTGAAACAAATGTTGGTTTCAGTGGATCAGTTGTGTTTTTGCGAGATGGTGAAGAATTGACCATACGTGATCCAACTGATCCTGAACTAACTAATGGGTGGCTTAAATGTGCATCCAGGCTAAAGTCTAGTTTTACAGATTCTCTATCGCAGAAGGAAGTCAAGTAACGAAAGTGTAAAAACTGTTAAAAGCTGGGTCATTATAAGTCTGCTTATCTATTATTGGTTTGAAATTAAACTCGTTATAGAATTTAAATTTAAGTTTGATATTTTAATCATTTACATTTCTCATGACTTTTTTAAAAATTGTATCCGTCCGTCCTCTTGTTTGCTTTCCTCCTCTCCCTCCTTTTCTCTGCTTCGCCGCCCCTTCTCTCCCTCTCAGATTCTCTCTTCTCCGGGCTCTTTCCGCTCTTCCTTCCTTCCTCTTCTTCTTGAAATCTTCATCCCAATCCCCACCTCTTTGTCACCGTCGGTCAATTTCTGACTGTGTACGAGAGCTCAAGAGGCCACACTGGTTGGTTTTCTGAGGTTTGTTCTCAGTGCAAAAATTCGCCGTCTCCCGGCATCGAGTTTTTCTTTTTCGAGTATTTTGCAGGAAGATACACTTCAAGTTTAAATTTGCGTCTGTAGATGCTTCCCACATTTTGAGCTAGCTGATGACCCTTGACGAAAGGTGCAAGTGCAACCTTTTAAAAAACATGAGGAAAAGTTACAAATATTATAAATCATTGGATGTCCGTGCAAACTTACCATCGCTATTCTGTCTTCCTCCCTGTTCGAGTAATTTTCTCTTCTCCAAGTGTTCTTCTTAGTATTTGGCTCTCGGCTCTCAATGTTGTTGAATCGAAACCCTAATTAACCCCCAAAACCCTAACACTAACATGGAGATCGAAGGCAATTGCGGGAGGAGAGATGTGACATCGTTGAAGGAACCAGTGAATTCAACAGCTTAACAGCTAATTTTGTGGAGAATTTTTCGAGGGTTTTCTGTGATGAAGGATCCGTTGAATAGGACGAAAGTCGTGCTTCGGCACTTGCCCCCTTCGATCTCGCAGTCGGCGTTAATGGAGCAAATAGACGGCAGATTCTCTGGCCGCTACAAGTGGTTCTCATTTCGCCCCGGAAAGAATAGGTAAGGGTTTCTATTCTTTATTTCTTTTCTTTTTCGTTATTTTTTTATTATTTTGTTTCTATGTTCATATATTAGGAGCATTATGTTTATTGATTTCTTGCAACTCAACAATTCAACTAGTCTTGAAAATTGTGTGACTTGAACTTAATATTGGCTGTTTGAAGATCGACTTTGGTGTTTCTTGTGCAGACTTAGGGCGCAACTTTTTTTTTTCCTGAGCTTTTGCGGGGTAACCTTTAGTACTCCTTTTTTTATATACTGAAACAATTAAAGTACCATATTTTTTTTGGAAAACATCTAGGATTTTGAATTCTTGCCCATAACTCAATTTGATGTGAGTTTCCTGTCTCTTTATATCATGATATAATTGCAGTTTTATGTTTTCCGGACATTCCGAATTGCTGTCATCTGGTAGTGCTGCTTTGAGACATATTCTGGTGCTATTAGGTGTATTATGGGGATGGGTTAGTTCCTGAGGAATTAGATTTGGTTATGGATTGGATATTTTGGCAAGCGAGATGCTTCCAGTTAATTGTTTACTCACCCAAATAAATTTAAAACAATTAGTTACTTATAATACATTATTTTCTGGCAATTATAATTTGCATTTGGTTAAGAACAAAACATGGGCTTTTACAGAAGTGTCTGTCCCATATCCTTTGTGCTTTCATTGTTTTAGTTCAGCTCGCCCATGCCTTTTACCAAGTAATAGAGGCTCTAGAGCACAATTTGACTCAGAAGGTTAGTGATTAAGAGTTGTTCTCATCATGTTATATGTACTAATTAAGATCTGCAATTTAATATGCTGAGGACTTAGTGTGGATTATCTGTTAAAAAGTTGCAGTTCAATCATTGTTGGTTCACGTGGGCTTCTTTTTGGTGAAGAATGAATTAGCAGTTGTCCACTCAAGAATTTTCTGCATCTTTGGTTGCCTTTAATAGGTTGTTTCCTTTAACTTATGGTTGGATATCCTACTTCTCCAAAAGGCTACATTTTCTAATGGTGTAACAGTTATAACTAAAATAAATTTTCTGTTGGTAAATTATTTATTTTCTTACGGCTTTGTTTATGTTATTGGTTTTCCCTAAGATACCATTTTGGTGTATTATCAGACTATTGAACTGATAATCTTAATGCAAAGAAATAGTTTAGGCATAAACATGTTTGACAAGTTGAGATATGTTTAATACCAATAACTTATGTACAGTTTAAAATTGATTTAGGACTTCGTGATTATGTAACAAGAGCAAAAATTTACACAAATATGGTTATTTAGGTGTGCATGATGCGTATAACAACAATGATAGCAAAAATCAAGTACGACAAGCACGACAATTGTGGAAAGTCAGAGGTTTAAATCAAGGGTATGGGATTTGTTAAAAAAAAAAGCACAACACCACCATAAACCCAAAGCCTTATTTTCAAATTTGCATGGTCAACTCCACTAGTTCCATTTCTCCACTAGGGTATATTAAGGGCTATTCTATGCAACTGCCATATCACTTTTATTAATTCTATGCAACTGCCATATCATTTTTTATTGCCTTAATTCATCTTCACTTTGGTCCAATGTTTGTCGGTAGCTGTGTTTGGCCACAAGAGTTAAGAGTGTTGGGGGGTAACGAAACTACCAAAATAAGAGTTAAGGGTTTGCCCCGAAAAAGTGGGGGATGCATATTTTTTCTCTAAAATCCCAAATTTGCCTCTACTCTTTAACCTATAACTCTTGTATTTCAAGGTTGTTTGGCAAAAATTAGTCCTTAGCCTCATCTAACTCTTGCTGCCAAACATAGCCTAGGTGTTTATAGGCTCACCTGCTGAAAAGTAGATCAACTAGACATATTGTTTTAAATATCGGCCGATATACCAGTATATCGGCTCATATATCGGTATTTTATCCAAAACGATACGATAAGTGCAAAAATTTATCGTATATCGTTTTGGACCGATATGGGCCGATATATCGCCACGTGGCCGATATATCGGCCGATACCGGAGATGAAATATCCGATATGTTGGCCGATATAGTTACTTATTTGGATAATTATTTTTTTTTACTTGAGAGATCGTTTTATTTTATTCTGTGGTACTTCAAATGATGTTTTTATTTGATATTTCGAGAATAACTTATTTCTTTTAATAATGTCTTATGTATTGACTATTGATATATCAACCGGTATTTAGTACCGTATCGCGATATATCACCTGGTATCCGGTATATAATTTTGTCGACCGGTATATCGCCGATATCCGATATTTAAAACACCGACTAGATGCCTTATTAAGTGTGCCTCTTCTTTATATCTTATAATCCTGTTTATATCTTATTTATGGAGTATGTACTAAATGGTGTACATCTTCTATATGATAAGATAATATGAGGTATAAGAATAGTAGGGCAACTGAAACCAAACTTCCCAGACCTTATCTCATTTCCCAATACCTAACCCCACTTGAGGAAATGGGAGAGAAAAGTGAAGCTCACTTTGGGCTTAAAGAGTTTAAACATGTTAAAAATGTGTTGTTTGTGTCCCTTAGCTGTTTGGATATAATTTGGTTTAGGTGCTCACTGTCACATGCTGATTATGATCAGTTTCTCACCTTCAAGTTTGTCAATTGACACAGTTGATACTTGGCATGAGATAAACAATACATGGTTGTGATCTGTGGAAGTCAAACCTGCTATATGATTTCAGTTTCAGGTTCTTAGTATTATCCCTTTCACTCTTATATGCCGTGACTAGTAGTAGATAACTATTTCAGACAAAAGCTTCAAGCTATCTTAGTACTCTCTTTGGAGGACAGAATAAGTGAACCACTTGCCTGCATTTGGGCCATGAGGAAGGCCTCAAAATAGGAAATAAATTGGTGGGTGAATAAAATTGTTTTTAGATGTGTCAAGTGCGAGTCTGAATATGGGAATCCTTAACACCTTGTGCACTGATACTTGTTAGGTAAAACTTCTCCCAAAGCTTCAAGGTGATAGGTTGTGGGCCGACAACGTGTGCTAACTGCTAAGCTTCCAAATAGCTAAATCCTTGGACCTCCAGTGCTCATTAAGGTGTGTAAGACACACAGGAAAATTGTGGCCTTCTGTGACAATGATGTACTGGATGGATCATGTTTGTTGAAGCACACCGATTTTCTGGTGATGAGACAAATGCTGTTGGACAATTTGTCATCTCTCTGTTACTTGTTTATTGGTATTATTAAGATTGATTATTTAGCGAACATGTCTTGGTATCTTATATTCCCAAATGAGAATGATGTCTACTTTTTGTAATCATCTAATTTTAAATTTTAGAATCAATATAGAAGAGTAATTTGTCCTTTGC